>CM052323.1:14481888-14651701 GCA_028455615.1 Lasioglossum zephyrum | reverse complement strand
TGGATACGTATTGATTACAGTCCTATAATAGTTAATGCGATATCACTGTAACGGTGAAATTGGATCTATACATGTGACAATCCTCTAGGGGCGTCGGTGTCGGCTGATAATTATTATTAACGAGAATGAACGCGAGCTTCCAGGAACATTAGGTCTATCGAGTTTTCTACTAACCGAACGTGTCACGAGCGCGCAGACTCACCGAAGACGCCAACGGTTTGGTTAGACGTAAGACGCGGCGAGACGAGACGAGACGTAACGGCGTTGCTAAATATAATACACGAAGGCACGCGATTCCCTTACGGCCGGGGGCATCAGGACGGTCAACAACATCCACGCGAGCAGAAACCTCGTCCTCGGTAGTGATCTTGCTCGTCTGGTCGCAAGCAGTTTCTCGCGCGCAGAAGCCGGGACACCATAGAAGACGTATACTAATCGCCAAGCGTCGAACAAGTGGGGGACACGGGCCGGCCTGAAAGAAAAGACCGATAGTTCCCGTGGTTCCACGAACTCTCCGTGATTCCCTCGGACGAATCTATGTGTTTCGTGTGTTCTGCCTTTGTTGCCTCCCTCCGTCACGTGATAACCGGCTGAATTACAGGTGAGACCGATCGCGAACCGACGCGCGCGCTACCATGTTCTCTGCAAACCTGTTCCCGTTACATGGGACCACGCGGACCGGATCCTAATCTCGAACTGGACGTAAACGGTCTCCTCAATCTTTTCGTCAATCTCTGCTTTTCCAATTTTCTGCACTGACCAATAAAAAGCGTCGATACACCTCCTGTCTCTGACACGATGTCACGATGAATATATGTATATGTTGGAGATGAAATAACTTCTTCGAGATCTATCTTGTTGCATTTGTCTCAGCTGTTGCATGCTCGAAGACTGCTGGACGCGGAGCTATTTTACAAGTTGAAATGAGCTTGTTGTCTGAAGATCTGCGAATAACAGTTTGCGAATTTCCTCCTGTCTCGCGCGCCGCTATTGGCGGATCACGGACACTTTTTATTTATCCAAGAACTATCGAGCTGAGCCTCCCGATTTCATCATTTTTTATTTTCGTCTTTTTCGGTCTAGCAGAATCAACCACCGAGGCAGGCATTTGCTACGCGCGAACCAACCCTGCGCGTTTATTCTGCAAATCGTGTTTCGCTGCGATCTAAATTAGCAGGATCAGTAGTTGCGTGACCGGTTCCTTTTATTCTTGGCAATCATGAACGGATTTATAGGTAGTTGCGAACGTCTCTGCATTAGGACCGATCTTGCACGCGATTAATCCGATCGGTTGATTCCCGGACGGCGTCCAATAACGGTTCCGCTCTCGTCACGGTAGCGTGACTGATAAAAGAGCAAAATGTTTACGGGCTTCCAATTATTTTGCGTCCTATATACGCGAACTGTTCCAAAGCCGCCAAGAGTCGGACGCTCTCGGCTCTCTTAACGTCCCGTCTAAATATACTTGCTTCGTTATCTTGCCCTGTTAGACGGTTTACTATGGGTCATGTGCGCGTCAAACTTCGCAAGAACGATTGACATGTTGCCGTTACGAATCATAAACCGACCTGGTCGAACGATGGCTATGCCGTATGACGTAACCGCGTGCCTATTCTTTCGGTGCGAGACAATGGTACTGAAAATATTTTCCATAGTTTCAAGATAAATACGATTTTTAACGAGAGAAGGATTTTGCTCGAGATATTGGTGTGGTATTACAGGTGAAGAAAAAACTGCTATATTAAATGCTGATTATCCTAAAGTAGCATTCATATAGTAGAAAAACTATTTTTTAATTAAAATTAGGGATGATAAAAATATGATTTGATCTTAACTTTTGAAATGAAGTGATTTTATCTTCTGAAAATACCTCAAGCAATGGCAAAATATGTGGCGAAGCTAAATACCTTGCAAGGCTTGCAGCTAAAGCAAGTATGTATAGCACTTGATATGTATTGTAAGACCGTTGTTTGGACAGCCCTTCGCAGCCATGGACATTTTAATGGATCGGGGGAGCAAAATCGTAGCGCTGCCATAGGCGTCGTTCATAGAATTCGCCGATCAATAAACCGCGCGACTGTCGGGCATTCGGCTTGCACTCCGTTCGTAAATACTCCGACCATGCCGGATTGCGTTTCAACGCGTCGGATGTGTTCTGTGACACGACTTTACCCGTCGTGTGCTCCCATAGATCGGATTTCAACGCGAAACTACCCGACGTCAGCTCTCGTTGCGGAATTTTCAGCGAGCACGAAAATACCGAGCTGTATTTGACCGTCTCCGACGTGTTACTTATATAATTTTCTTCTTTCCTTCTTCTTCTTCTTCTTCGCGGTTCTTTTTATTTTTTCGTTTTAATGCGCGTCATTTCGCCGGAACTAATTGTCGAGGACGTCGGGAGTGCCAGTGCGACATCGCAGTAGGACATCGTAACATCGTAACGCTGCTTTCGGAGTGCCTCATCAGTGAAATTGGAAAATTTCAATGAGAGATTGTTCCTCGATGTTTTGATCGCGTTGTGATTCAGTACGTTGGTACCTATTGGTACTCGAGTGTGTTAAGAGGATAAAATATCTGGACTTTCTTTCCACGTCGACAGAGATGAATATCCAGAAGCCCGAGGGTCTTTTGTCGGTGGTTTTGCCCACCGAACTTGCGTCTTCGCCCAGCTCACGACAGCTCATTATAAATCACGACCAACAGGTGCGTCCGACACAAATAACGTACCCTTTTGTCTTCCCCACCCCTTTCTACTCTGCTATTCACACGTTATACTATCCACGTGTACGCTAACCCTTTAAGGAAACGATTCTTAGCAGGCTGCTCGCTGACAGCGTAATCTGCACTCTGGCACTAAGAAGTTGCCGATGAGGCTCGCTTCGAGAAGAATGGAAAATTTGCTATGAGTAATCGTACATTTGTCAGGATTATTTAAATGAGTTATGAATAAACCGCGGATTTTATGCGCTTATGACATAATTCGACACAACAGAAACACTTAAAGATTCGCAGAGTAATGCAGTAAATCGCAATAATATTCGAATATTTGTAAAAGGACGAACACTTTTTTAACACTTTATCTATCGGTAGCGTGTCAATCGACTTTTTAATAATTGTGTAGCTCCGAATGGAAGCTTAAAAATCTTTTACACAATGATCCCGAAGGAAATTATTTAATTTTGTTATTCAGGGTGAGTTGTTGGTTTATGATTAAAATTGCTGTAGCTATTGAAGGATTTTTTTTAAATCCTCAGCCATGAACGATAGACTTTCAACAATTATGGAATAATTACCGGTAGGTAATGTGTTAAGATTGGACCATACGATTTAGATCTCTTTGGAAATTAGGATTCTTTACGACCTACAAACAAAGGCTAGATATGTATTTTTTAATTTTCATTATGGGCCCACATAAAAAAGTTGTAAACAGCAACCTTAAAATTTTCTCTATGATTCTGACTAATTATAATTTTTATTTTCTGTAGGAATTATATACATTCTGAAAATTTCATCACATTCAATCAACTTTGTATATTACTGTGAATGACTGTGAGTTACTTTCGACCTACAAAAAGAACGAACATATTTCTAAGTGAGTCCTGTTTAGTGGAACAAACGCCGACAATTTTTATTTTGCACAGAAGTTCACAGTGTAGTTACGATATAATAGCGAGCCGCGTAATCTTTTCGTAATCTGCCCCCATTAATATATAATCGGAAAATTATCGGAGTAGTTAGTTAAATGGTGAGTGTTTGAACGCTTATGAAGTGTTGAAGTGATGAAATGTTGTAAAAACTTCTATGTATTTCGGATATATTGAGAATAAAGAAAACAATTTTCTATCTTTGGAATATCTTACTTGAAATGGCGACAGCAAACTTTTTGGCGTGTAAAATGTGGATAGCAGAGAAATATCAGTTTTATCAATCCGATGTAAAAATATTAGAGTGTGTATTATACTAACTTGTCAAAGTATCCATGTTGTTTTTATTGTTTGAGTTATACTGCAAATAACTTCAATTTAATTCATTATGTACCATGTTTCCTATTTGAACATCCTTGAATAGGATTTCTTCATAACAATCAATTTTTCAAATTTAATTGAATTTTGGTATAAATTCTCTTAAATATGTAAATATTAACCAGTTAGCTAAAAAATTTAGAAATAAAAATTGGGTACTTAATGAGTTAAGACAGTTAACACTAAAACTACCGAGCACCGAAAGCGATTCAAATATTTTAGCTGATCAAAATGACAAGGTTCTATCATAATATGTGCTTGGACAAAAAAATTTATCGAATCATTTTCCATGTAAGCAACGTCATAACTTCAATAATTATAAAATTAAAAATGTAAGACCGGTCATTGAACCGGCAACAGTAGGTTTAGTGTTAAGTTCTTGCTCTATAACAAATAAGTTCTCTTCTTGTACTACTAATTATACCGTATTCTGGATACATACGATTTTGTTACGTTAATTGATTACTTTTTACGGTAACAGAATGGCTGTTCTATAGAAAGACATTTATTTGGCAATGATATGTTTAATAGGACGAAGAAGCGTCGGATTGTTCGCTTCTGACGTCCAGCCCACTCAATGACAATGTGTTCGAGTCCGTCGGGATTTTCGTTACTTCTTTGGAGGGGAATCCTGTGGAGTCTATTTCTCCGCCGATAATCGAGAATATTAATAAAGAGGATGGACTTAACGAGTTCATGAGTATAGTGAATAGTTCAAGCAGAATCCTGAACGATGGTAAGTATTCATCAGGAGACATAACGGTTAAGCATAATTATATGGATAATCATGCCGGCCAGACTCATTTCTTAATAATCGTTGTCAAGAAAAACGACATTTCACGTTTTTTCCGTATAACATTTCTCGTTCATTCGTATAGTAAACATTATTACCACGCTTATATTAGCTTGCCGTGTTGTTTGTAACAAATCTTGTAATCGAATTTTAAACCACTTTCCGATGAGCTGGAGACTTGAAACATATTTTTAAAAAATGTTTTTAAGAAACTGCGCGTTTAGGAGATAAAAAAAATCTCGGTAGTAAAGACTAAAAAGTAGAAAATAAAAAATATAAAAAAAGCTTTTTAAAAACCAGGCTTATATTGAAATGCATTAAAAAGGAGAAAATAATTTTTTTCGATATTAGCGACTATAAATAAAAGCGTGGAGCGCCCACGAAGATTACGTTAACATGGTTCAGCGCTTCACGCTTTTATTTATAGTCATTAATATCGAAAAAAAGTATTTTCTCCTTTTTAGTGCATTTTAAGCATGTAAGCGTGGTTTTGAAAAAGTTCTTTTATATATTTTTTCACTTCTTTCTAAATAGTTTCGCTTTTAACATAATATTGTAAGTTCTGTTAGGTATTCCAGCAAGCGCTACAACATTAAATAAATCAACCGCATCTTGGAATAAATTAAAAGGATCATGAATCTCTAGTTATTAGTATGCAACAGATCCTTCTACACGTTATTCCATTTTTTCCCGAAGCAAAGCGGCGCGTGATACGCTTATTGTTCGTCGGAGTTACGTAATCGTTTAAAGTCGTACGCACGATTCTTTTATCGGGAATAAAATGGCTTAATTGGCTCCAGTTCCAACTTCATCGATTAATTAATCGTGACGGAGTTCGGCCGTTGAATCCCGATGCGGATTTCGAGTCGAGTCGTCGATAGTGGTCGTCGACGATTGTCTCAAGTAGCATCGTCCGTCGCGATACCGAACGTGAGACCGAGCCATTGTCGATTCCTTATTTATTGCAGAACCGAGCTCCCGTGATCCGATGGTGGAGTCGACGAGCAGTGGCAGCAGCAGTGACACGAACGGCCCGGTTTGCGCACAATTGTTGACGCAGCTGAACACAGCCTATCAACATCTTGCCCCCGATGCACAGGCACTGGTAAGCACCCCGATCACGCGAACCCTTAACTGCCAACGTGAATTCTAACTAGTGGTGTGCGACTGAAGTGTACGAAAACTCCAAAATGTCAAGTATCCAATGATCGAGACGGATCGAGACGAGGCGGATTCTTGGATTCTTAAATATATCGGCATTCCCGAGAATAATCCCAAAATTTTGAGACTGTCAAATACAGGGTGTTCCGTTTAAACAAGGCCACCTAAATTTCTCCTCCAATTGTGAGGGTACAAAAAATATTTTGTCTACTATTTGAATGGTTTAAAGGAACCATTATATTGCAAACAATATTTTTTTCAATTTCCTTCAAACCATTTAAATAGTACACAAAATATATTTTTTGGCCCCACAATTGGAGGAGAAAAAGTGGCCTTATTTAAAAGGAACACCCTGTATGACGAGTTTCCCTAGAATAACCAATCTCGAAAATTTTAATTGAGGATTCTTAAGAGTAATCCTGAAAAGGTGATTCTCAAATATATTATGTGTGCAAATAAGTTATTTCCCCTTTTTTATCCAAATTCAAGATTTCATTACATTTCACCTACACAAAATGTACTAAAATCTTGTTTGGTGACTTCCAATCTTTCTGTCAATTCTTCTTGGGCAAACTTTCTCGGTACTTTCTTCTCGGAAAATTTCCGACTTTAAATCTTTGATACCACCTTTTGCATGTTCTGTAACGTACAGCGCTCTCTCCCAGTGCCGCACAAACGGTTTCAGTTGCTTTAACAGCTGATTTCCTAAGCTGGAATGCAAACAGTAAGCAGTGATGCAAATGATGCTTCTCGCACACCATATTGCTTGAAATTGTTGCATAGGACTGGAAATTCTTAGAGCGCTCGTCACGACTCTTCATGAAAATAATGGAAGACTCTATCAGGTGGAACCAAAATCGGGAAGTAATTTGAATTCAGTCAGAAGTTATGATCGTAGAATAAAAAGGAAAGGAATTTATTTGCACACCGAATAATCCTGAAAATTGTTGGTAATCTCGATCCATTTGAGAATCCTCTAATTTTTTAGAACTAGTCTCGACCCGTTTCGAACGATGTTGGGTACTCGGCATTCTCAAGTTCTCTAAAGACATAATTAAAGAAATATCAATCGACTGCTACCACACAAAAATGGGTGAGTTTTTCCTCGAGAATCGTACGAGGGTAAATAATTCAACGATGCTCGTAAATTATTCTTACGTCATAAAATAATTTTGTAGTAAACAATCAAATAAAATGAAAACTGTGTTATTAATAAATGGATTAAGAAATTTTGTCGAGTTTCTAAGAAACCACCTCGGCAGCTATAATATTGCAAAATTTATTGTGACATACTAATACTGAAAAAGTATTTTCAGGATATGGATTTTCCATCACACTAAAAATTGATTTTCTGTTTCGAACGATCGTGCGTTTTACCCCTGCAAAGTTTTAGATGCTTTCGATTGATTCGATTTGCGAGTAGTAGATTGTGGAATTAATAGTGCGTTTGATACAGAATTAATGAAGCTTCTTAGAGTACTTCTATTTTGAGTCTGGTAGAAGCAGAAATTAAAATAATAGATTTTGCACCGTTTCAACTCGTCAAAGTCGAAATAATGATCTATGACAAATAGACAGCGGATACTATGGATTTATTTAAAAAAACGGGTAGGCGTAGTTTAAAGCAGTAAAGATATTAGAAGAATTTAAAAATACTGTTATATTATTTTCAACATATCAACCATATTAAGAAAGAAAATAAATTTCTATTTCACTGCAGTTTGTTGGAATTCGGATAGAAAATTTTTATTTTGCATAAAGATCCACTGTCCAATGATAAATATCCACAGTCCGCGCACAGTATTTTTTCGATTGAAGCATTTTAAAATAAAGAATGACTAGAAGATAATACGTATCTGTGTTTCATAGAGGATAAAATTTAAAAAAATGTGTAAATATGATCTTCACGCGTTTATTAAAACGTGCTTCGATAATTGTCAGCAAAACTTTTTTTTTGGTTGTCTCTTGCCTCTATCAACGTTGGTACACGTTTTGATTCGCCCACGGCCAATTACATACCAGTTTTACCTTCGATCTAAATGCGTCAAGTTCACTTGCATCTACGCGTCTTGTTACTTTTATTTTTTATAGATGTGACCATATAGGCTCCTCCCTATATCTCAGAATGCTGTAATAAGAAGTGGTTGCATTTGCAGACACTGACCTGCTCGCTATCATTTCTTGTAGGTAGAATTTGAAAGAAACTATGCACTGTTCTATCTATATTATTTGTTCGCCGAATGGAATCTCTGTAGTTAGAGAAATAAACAGTGTTCAGAATAAATCTACAGAATAGTCACTGTCACTCAAATCATAATGTACGCAAAAATAGATATGCGATAGAGTAACACAGTAAGACTATTCGCAATATTCTCGTTAGACATGCATCATACCGATGCATCATAACAAACGTCAAGAAATAGGTATAACGGTACAGTGACTGTCGTTCCTGATGGTTCGACACCGAAATTGATAACTACGATGATCGATTGTCAGATTAAACATTTCAAACAATTTGTTCCACGATTTAGAAGTGATTGTTATATACATTACTGACAACTCGGCTGAATTTTGCATGAAACTGCGAGTCTTTCGAGAAAATTCAGATAAACACGGTGTTCTTCGGTTGAAATATCGACAACAACAGACAAAAGATTTAAAATTATCCATTAATATTATTACGTAATAGGTATGCAACAAGTGAGTACATAGAATATTGGTCACAAACGTCTTCCTAATTTCCATTTTCTTATTGCAAAGAAGCGTCGTCTACGAATACGAGTCAAAGAATCGCCGAAACGCATTCCACCAATCATGCTGAATAAGTTATTTTCCCCCGCTGTCTCCGTTCGGTGATTAACTATTTCGAATTTCCATTTACAAAGTTTACACACCAATTTTCATGCGCTGTATTCAGCATAATATTTCGATCTGTTTGGCACAAACGAGGAGTACCTTGCCAAGCATTGCACGGCATTGCATTGTTGCAATAACATTTATCCACCAAGAAGCACTTATGCATTTAATGAATCCATCAATGACGAGACAGCGTCAGAATACATAACTATCGTTTTGATAACTTCGTTATTCGATTTGATAACCGAAAATTCTATTTCAATTACATTCTGTCTAATAATATACCCCGGAAACGGACGAAAGTCCTGCTTTATCATCCACAAGTGCCCCACCCTTCAATAATAGACCACCAGAGTATAATTCGATGCATCACGATTTTATGAAACTTTTGGCAGACGTACTTTCGCAAGTGTCATAAAAGTAACAAATTATTTAGATATGTTGATACTCGACCTTCGCTTAGAAATACAAAAATACACATACTCGTGCCTAGACATGTGGCGAGTATGTTTTTGTAAAGAGCCAGTTCGCGCTCACAGTTAAGATTCTGGAAGAAAAAACTTTGGAAGGACGTTTGTTGAGTTTCGTTAAAAGAAACGAAAAATCATTCGAGATATTCCTCGGAAGATGACTCGAGTATTAGAGATATCTTACGAAATACGTGTGTTTATAGATTGAATCGTGACATCCCCTGCGTTGTTCACGGTGGTGGGAATCTGTGCCAGCCGTCATCGTGATTTATGTGTACTAATCCATCGCTTGTCGCTTCCCTAACATCATGATGAACTTTCACTGTAACTGTTTAGTTTTACAATCAGGAGAACGGAGGAAAGCCACCGTTGGTCGGGATCCAACTGGTGGTCCCGAAGCCGCCGAAGGATTATCGTTTCATGAAATGGAATTGGCCGCTGATAAGGAAAACCTGCTTCTGGTCCCTGATGTCGGTGCTGGCTGGTTGCATGGCGCTCGTCATCGGTGTTATCGTCACTATGCCCAAAAAGTATGTCTACGTTCATACACAGAGACTCGTAGACCTATAGTCGGTGTACAAACTGTTCGTACACATTTTAAAAACGTATAACTTCTTCAAAATTCGACCCAACAGCTTGAATCTTTTCGAGACGTTGGAAGGATTGGTTTCCTAGCTAATATGTAAATAATTTTCTTTTTTAATTGTTATTGGTCGCAATTGTGGGGATCGCGATTTTAAAATCGCGAATTTAAACATGTTTAAACAATCATAATGTATTACTATTGCACATCACTGGATTCGGGAAAGTCTAGAGAATCTTCTGATGTAAAGAACAATACAATATCTTTTATAATAACATCACAATATTTGTTCAAAGTTGAAAAATAGGTTTTTTTTCAAAGTCGTGTTTTTCAAAAACTGTGCGTGTAGGAAAAAATTAAAACCAGATTCGGCATCAGCGCAAAAAACTCTATAAGATCCACCCAATACTTATATGAAAACAAAAAAAGTTTAAAGTTGGACAGTGTAATGCAAAGATGGGGTGTTTCAATAGTCAAAACCGCTAGATAAAAGATCAATCTAGACCGAGAACATCTTCGAAAGTCCTATTTTTACGTTTAGTATTTTTACGAAAGCATACAGCTACGCATTTAACTATTTTTCTATGTATAATGCAAATTACGCCTCGTAAACGTAAAAATAGAACTTCTGAGAGCGGTGACGGCCTAGATTGATCTTTTATCTAGCGCTTTTGATTGCTGAAAAAACCCATCTTTGCAATATCGAGAAATGAAAAGAAATGCTCACGCACCCTTGCAATCCTTTCTTTTTTTTTGTGCGTAAGGAAAATGCACTACGCATACCTAACATGACCATTTATTTTTTCCTCAAACCGGGACATCTACTAATTTTTAGGTAATACATATGTAGTATGTATATTCAGAAAACGCATATTTCTTTATAGTTTCTATTTTTCTTTCTGTTCTAAGGGCGATGGGGAAATGCTCTTACGCACACCCTCCACAAATGGAAGTTGGGGGGTAGTGTGGGACGGGTCCCATGGAAATCACTCGCACGATTTTCTCCTGTACGGTTTTCACCAACAACACGGTTTTCACAGACTCCAGATTTGATCGACAACGAATTTGTCCGTCAACGATTTTAGGTTCGTTGTCAGTCAAAATCGTTGTCGATTAAAGTCGTTTTCGGTTGAAGGCGTTGTCGGCCAAATCTGGAAGCGATAAAAACCGTGTCGGGGAATTTGTCGGTGAATTCTATGGGACCCGTGTGGAACTCGGCTCCCCTAAGATGACAGTTGAAGAAACGGAACTTCAATCCCTACCTATACCCACTAAAACCCCACTGCCCAAGGGTTAAACACCCTTCTCTCTCTCTCTCTCTCTTCTATTTCTCCGGGAAAAAAGAAGTGCAGGTCTCTGTACTTTCCTAGCTATCCACGGTAATTCCACGCGTGTTCTAATCCGGAAGCACCGTTGCAATCCTGGAAATGAGAGACTACCCCCTTAGAAGCAAACAACAAACGTATTATACCGTAGGCATTTGACGTTCTGTGTGCAGGTGCGACCCACGCGTGCAATGGTGGCAAGGGAGCATCTTTTACGAGATATTCCCGGCGTCTTTTCAGGATTCCTCGAAGGGTGATGGTATCGGCGACCTTCGAGGGATAGTGATGCGTCTGGACTACTTGAAACAGCTAGGTGTCCGAGGGATCCGTTTGAACTCCATCTATCCAGCGGCACACTATCCCGAACATTATTTCGATATCGACAACTTGACCGATTTGAACAAGGAGCTGGGGACGTTGGAGGATTTCGGTGTGCTCGTGCACGAGATCCATCGACGAAACATGAGTTTGCTATTGGATCTTCCGCTCTATCCATTCGTAAAGACATTGTACGACGAGAACGTGATGATCGAGAAGCCGAACAAGACTGACAAAGCGGTGCGCGAGAGAAGAGACGTTACGGATGATGCTGTAGCTTTGGAGGATGTTCTACCAACAACAGCCTCCATGTTGAGACACGGAATCGGGATCAGGAACCCGTTGTCCTCGACGCCGCCGTCCTTGGAGCATCAAGCTCTGACGTCGAATCACATAAGCGCGGTGATGGAGAACCCAATCACGGCTGCGATTAGAACATGGTCTCAAAGGGGAGTCGATGGGTTTTACTTGAAGGGCCTGGAACACTACGTCGAGGAGAAATCGTTCGCTAGCACTCTGAACCATTGGAGGTCTATCTTGGGCTATCAGAAAATTTTCATTTGCCACATAAACGCCCTGAACGCTGCTGCCGCATCCGTAGCTGCGAAGGAATCTATTCTGAGGAATATGAATCTCGTTGATGTTACGCTAGGATTGTCGAACGGAACGAAGGAGATCAAGAAACAGGTGGAACATATCACCAAGAGCTCGCTATTCGAGAAACCCGATTATCCTTGGGTGCATTGGTCCATAGGCGGAGTGGACTCTCAGAGAGTGGCTTCTACTATCACCGTGAAAAATGCGACCATTGCTGCGTCTTTGTTAGGGATGATGCTGCCCGGGACGCCGAGTATATTTTATGGGGATGAGGTAAATGAAGATCTGCATCACTGTTTTCTCTAGAGCCGTAATTCGAATCGACATGCGACACCACAGTCGGGTATTTCGCTGGAAAACGGAATTCAAATATTGTAGCGTTATTTCTGGGCTCAGGCTTATAAATAAGTAGGTCCTTACAAAACAACATTTTTTTCGAAATTTTAAATATAGAATTTTGTACATGTTTAAATACTGTTCAACTTTTATTGCAAACATTTTGTCGTCAGATTATCCCAACTCTTGAAAAGTAGTGATAATGGAATGCTTTGATTACGATGTACTGAGTTCAGATAGCTGTACAAACTCTTGACAGATTTTTATTCTGTTCACATCTAAATTAGTATTGTTATTAATATTTCAACATTACCAATCATTCTGCAAGTCTTTTTTCGATTTCGAACACTTTATTGACGATTTTGGTAAACCATTCCGCTGTAGTCAGCACTCTTTCTTCTATCATTACATTCGATAAAGCTTTACGATCATATTCCAGAAAGAATTAGTTGCGAAGTTTTCTGGATTGGAGAGTTATAAAACTCGAGGAAGTAGAAATGAACGTCGCGCGTCACGTCAAAATTCTGTGAGGAGTTCATATACCTCAGTACATACATCGTAATCAAAGCATTCCATTATCACTACTTTTCAAGAGTTCGGATAATCTGACGACAAAATGTTTGCAATAAAAGTTGAACAGTACTTGAACGTAAACAAAATTCTATTTTTAAAATTTCTAAAAAAAAAAAATTTCGACAAAAAATAAGAATTATTTTGATTTGTTTAAATGTTAAAGTACAGTTTTTATTTCATAATCTTATAGTTGGCGTCAAGACGAATCCAACGACCTTCTTATTTATGATCCTGAGCCTATAAATAACGCTACAATATTTTATTCTTGTTTCTCAGTGTACCCCACTGTGCGACGCGACGATCGTGCAGAATCGCCGTCTGAATATAAGAACTAGGAAACTTACAATTCCTTATTTTAGACCTTTTTATTTGCAAAAAAAGAAACAGAAGTTGCCTACTTTTTACATTAACACGATTAAACTAAATTATAATTCACTAGATGTCATAGATTACTTTGAAAGGTTACCAGTTTTTACATTAAATTCTACTTGATTTTTTCTTCAATGCGAAATAGATAACTCAAAATGTCCTTTCAATTTACCTAGTTTTTAATAGCAATTCATGTTCAGATAGGTATACTGGACTGTGAGTGCGAGGATCACAAGGATCTCAGTCACGTGCACAACGTGGCTCCGATGAACTGGGATTTGATCGACGGTTCCGGCCATAAGTTTGCGTCCGCGGGTGCTACGGCTTGGCTACCGGAAGCTGCAAAACCGCTGCAGACAAACTTGGTGGGGACCATACCGGAAATGATTAAGCTCAGATCCGAGACAACCCCGATTTATGTTAAAGCGGTGATGAAAGAGAATCAGGTGCTGGCTAACTGTGATATTAGGTAACACTGTATTTTAGATATTTTTTCGAGAATTTTTAAGTTAACTGACCTCCTTGCTCTCCTATATCGAGTGTGAACAAATTTTTAAATTACCCCTTTAAATATGCATTATAATTTATAATACTAACTTCGTTTACTTCGATAAGCAATGTATTTTCGAGTTCTTTTCGATCTGTTTCATGAAAAAATTTGCTTAAAATCAGTACCCACCAAGGAATAGTTTTTTGAAGTACATTTTAAATAAAACACTTGAAACAATGGTCGGGAACAAAATTAAGAAAACATTCGAACTAGGTGGAGACAGTACAGGGTGAATCTACAGTTCTGGATCAGTGGACATTTGTAAAAGAAACGTGCCGCAAAATTGTTTATATTTTATACTATAACGTCCTTTTCATATTGTTTTACAACTTGAAATATATGGTCTGAATGGGCAGGGAAACAATATGACCTGGTAAATTTCGTTTGCTCGAGGCACTCGCGCGATCATGTTCTGTCTCATCGACACGGTCAGGTGTAACTCCACACAATGTGCAAAAACTTGAGCAGTTTGTACCTCAATAACTATCTGTTTGCGACATATGGTTCCTTTCAAACTTGTTCTTCTTTCTCGATGAATAGTAGAAGGTGTTAAGCGGCCCCTAAACTTTAAAGTAAAGTTTATTTATTTACTAGACGATCAATATTATCGTCAATATATGACACAATAATATTGCTGGCTCACCCACACGAAACAATATTATTGGCCAATAAGTTAGTGCACGACTGATGACACTGCAATTAATATGTGGAATAAAAAGAAAGCAAGTTGCGTGTTGTGCGGCCATTACGTTAGTTATAGCTTTAAAAAAGAAAGAGGAAAAGAAGCGCAGGTGGACGAAGAAATGGTTGAAAAAAAGAAACGAGTACACTCGTGAAAACTTGTTAAGTGATTTGAGAGTAAGTGAACCAACTGATTTTCGAAACTTGTCATCTTCCTCTACCAACTCTAACTGAATAGTATTTTATGACGTACTTGGTTCTTCCTGACCTACAAGGAACTTCATTTCCTCAAATTACCATAATGTTGATTCTATTAAAGTCGTCTGTTCCAGCACCGCTTTTTTCAGAATCCTTTCTAAAGTTACTGCGCAATGAATTAAATTTTTTAACTAACTGCGACTTATCAGCATCTGGATACTTTTCTTTATATTTCCGAAGCAGATGTTCGTATTGTTAATTTTTTGTCATCCTGTTGCTATACTCTTTACTCTTGATATTCCATGAAGCAGGCAAGCTCTGATACACCTCGATATATTCTAAAATGAATTTTTTTTCTTCCTCTTTTTTCCTTCGTAGCCATACTTGGAGGAAATTCAATGTTCACTTTGAGACTGTGAAGATAGAACTGACAATGAGCCAATATTGCGCAATATTACGGTATATTGACGATAATATTGATTGTCTAGAGGCCGTTTTATGTAAAAAAAACTTGAAGTTTCTTTCACAAATGTCCACCAATCCACAGTGGGCCAGTGGATAAGAATGTAGAATGTTTTAAAAAATTGTTCTAAGATTCAAAGAGGCGTGTATTACAAGAATCTCTATGCAATTTCGTTTCTTTTTTGTCGATACACAGATACGCAGATGACGAAATGATTGTAATAGAGCGATGGTATCCACGGCGGAACTCATACGTTTTCGTAGCAAATCTGGGCAACAAAACGCAGACGAAGGATTTATCTTTCCTTTATTACGGTGGTCACGTTGTTGTTGGTCCTGCGTCCAGGCTGAACCGAGACGTGTACTTCAAGGAGATGATCGTGTCTCCAGGAGAGGCATTCGTCATAAAGCTTGACAAATGAAGATTCCTCGGCGGAATCCGAATTTTCTATAACATTCATTTTACACCCGATTAAGATTTTAGCGTATTTTAATTGACATTTCGAGCGTGGATTCGTGATGTTTCGTTTGATGATACGTTACCTTTTGACTTTGCGAACGTTTGTACAACGAAAGATTTCGCGCAAAAGTTCCTACTAATTTTTAAATGAAACGCGTGGGGACCGCGACGCCCGTATTTTGTTTGACAAGGATCGGAAATGTTGAAATTCGAACGGAAACAGATTGCGAATTCGTATTTTCCCTGACTGTTTCACAGAGTTCGGGCAGAAATGAACATTTAGTTTGTTCCTAACGGAATTTTACAAACACGAAGTAGAAGGAATAATTGTTGCGTGCCATGAATGCATAAAGCCCGTACTCTCGATAAAAAGCGAGAGGTTTGTGTTATCCAAAGGGCAGTGGCGGCTCAAGTTAAGTCGAGTCCTCGAGCGGTAAAAAGTTTGGGGCCCTCACAACTCAAGTTAGAAATAGAAGTTGCAAGAAAACTCTCCTAAACATATTAACAAAAAAGAAAAGTAATGAAAATTTTTAACCGTTACACTGTAAAGTAAGGATACTTGGTCCCCGCAGGGTTTCAAGTCCATACACCATCTCCTTCTCTTTCCAAATCCAGTGGGACCTACTTTTTATGGTGGGTTCCGAACCACCTTTTTGCCAACAACCCGTGGACAGTACTCAAATAAGCCACCGCCCGGAGTATACATACATGTATAATGTATACCCACACGGTCACCCATCTAAGCTGCACCGAGGCCATGGTCGTTGACTTTTTAACCGTTACACATTAAATAAATTTCTTTAAAATTCGGGGCCCCACGCGGCCGCTTAGTCCACGTACCATTAGATCCGCCACTGCCAAAGGGTGTTACGTAGTCTAGTGAAATGTGCTTGGATAAAACCAAAAAAAAATCAAAAAGAAATCGTTCAGATTAAACTGTGGACGTTTATGTGAATATAGATTTTTATGAATAGTGTACAAACGCAGAAATGGAAGAAACGTTTATTTCGTTCCGGTTTCAAACGAAGCGAGAACCTCTGGAAATTTTCTTAAACATTTTACTACGACGAGCTTTCCGCGCCCGTGTGCGATATGTGTATGGAATAATGCAAGTAATCCACAGTACAGTTGTTACGAAATCAAATCGCATATATCATTTGATGTTTTAGTCCGATTAGCGATGTTGAACGGAAAAATAAAGCACAACGAATGTTCGCGCATTTCACATTCCAAAAGAGAACAAATCATCTCATATTATCCTGTGTTCATTTTCGTGGTCCAGATTTGACGATCCGAAATTGTTTCACTGTGTTTTTATATGTTCTGATAGTTTTCATAATAAACATCGACGACATTTGCGACTGCACCGATTCTATTCCCAGTCACACAGCGCGAATTCGACACGACCCGACGTTTAGAATGTTTTATATATTTACATGGTTAACAACCAAAAAAAACCTTATCTCTGTTATACGCTCTGGAATACGTTTCCAAATCGCAGTAGATCGACTGAACAAAAGTAATAATAAAGATATATGTATGGACTATTTTTGTAACAAATTTTATCGTGAATCGTGAATGATAAACAGTATTCGCAACGTGTAATTTCTCACTTCTTTTATAAATGATTTTGGTACTAAGCGAGTGACATTTTACCGATGCGTAAATTAAAAATGGTGCTTACACACGAGGGGAGGTTTGTTTTTGTATCTTTATTCGATTGAAACATTATTGACCCAAATAAATAATGTATATTCATCGAATCAAAGTATTCCGGTACTTAGCCCTCAAGCAGCATTAGGTTTTTACATAAACGAAGTTCGATTTTGATGTGAATATTATTCGTACGCAGGAATAAAATGAAAGTTATATGTATAATCATATAAATCTCCATTGTGTATTCTACTTAGTATTATTTCAACGCGATTGTTCAAGTACTTTATATTTCTGTAAAATAAAGAAATAGAAATATCAATAGTATTAATGTAAACCATACAATAGTTATATTAATGTTGCCTAGCTCAACTATTTTAACATTATGTAATTGATTTTCAGATGCAATATCCGATGCCAGCAATGTCGTACAATGAATTTAATTTTTTAAGTGCTATGTAATTTTGATATGCATCGATAACTTTTTTTATATTTATACAAATCAAAAGTAAAAGAAATCAAATGTGAATAGCATTAGAAGTTAGATCATCATTTCTACAAGGTTTTTGTAACTTTAAAGTGATTATCGAATTAGACATTAGTCGATATACATGGTAATAAATTTTACTATAATGAAATACTATAAACTTATTTATTGTCATATATCATTTGTACGACATCTTGGTATACTATTTATTTAAATATATTATTTATAGTTCTGCATTTGAAATTTCTATAACAATTCGTATTTCCATATTTAAAATTTCTATATCTTTCTCCAGAGTGTCTATTTCTCTCTATTTGTGAAATTCTTGAACTCTAATGTCTGTATATTAGGATTCTACGTTTTAAATTTCTATATCTGAAGTTTCTATATTTGCAATCTATATATTTTAAATTCTTACATCTGCAATATTTACATTTAAAATTTTCATTTTTATTTATATATATGAAATTTCTATACTTGCAATCTTTATATTTTAAATCCCTACATATATGCAATCTCTATATTTAGAATTTTCATTTCTATTGCTATATCTGGAATTTCTATACTTGCAATCTTTATATTTTAAATCCCTTCTATATTTGCAATCTTTATATTTTGAATTCCTACATTATATATACAATCTCTATATTTAAAATTTTTATATCTAAAACTACATATTTGTAATTTCTATATTTTAAATTCCTAAATCTGCAATCTCTATATTTTAAATTTTTATATCTGAAACTAATATATAATATATATATACACACAATTTGCTATCTCTATATTTCTTGTCTCTATTAAAAATTTCTATATTTTTAGGTTTCTGTAGTTTAAATATATATGTTACTTCCATTTCTACATTTGATGCTTGTAAATGTGACTGCAATTACAATTTCAGTTTTAGACATTGTAGATTGATTGATGTGATTGAGAGTCACTGTACCTTTCTCGCAAGTACTCTCTACGTGCTATGGATTCTATATAATGCGTGTGAAAAGTATAATGATTCGAGGAGTTCCCTCGCGTAACACCGCGGAGCCACAATCGGAGTCCATAGTGACTATCATCATGCTCTGAGGAAAGTCCCTGGACCTCTGGCAGAAATTGTCGTAGCGCAATCGCTGTTAGCCTTCGTAATCTACTCGATCTGGAAAGGATGCCTTCGGCTGATCTTCGAGTTGTGCGAAGTGTATTGGTCAAAGAAAAGTAATGTGTTGGAATTTACCCCGCCCTTCTACCTCACGGTAGAAAGGTAGGAAATGATTTAACTCAACAGGGCTCACTACGAGGAAACTTCTCTTTTTTTTTCTCTCTTTCAAAATATCAATATGTTTTTTTTGTTATCACTTTACATATCTAATTCGAGTAGGAAATAAATTAATAATCACTTAGCTATATTCCCATGTAAACGGTTGTCTCATCATGAAAATTGGTTTTTATTAAACGATGACATAATGGACGATTGCATTTTATTATGCGAGCTGTTTTTTTTAATTCAAAATTAACACATTGGAATGGCGGCGCCACTCACCGGAAAGCGTTCAAACTATTCGCACAGCTGATAATTGTTAGCGTAAATCGAAAATTCGGAAGCGTAATAAATTTTTGCACTTTGCATTACGATTATTTGTAGCTACATTTAACAATTTTATATGAATATTAGTAATTTATTAGTGAATACAATCGTGGTTCATTGTAGAGCGACAATCACATTTTACAATCTATTTGGAATTCCAAATGTTAACAGGGCCGATTATCCATTTTATTCAAATTTATGACTTGACAATATTATGTTGGTTTGCACTGACAATATACAGTTCAAGATAACGAGAGTGTGTAATTAAACTTATTTATACAGGGAGATTTTATGTTGGCAGCATAATATTTTATATGTGCTACTAATAATTTGTGCACGTTGGATATCTCTCTTATTAATATAAGTAGTATTAATAAATTAATTGATAAAATATTCACATCAATGTCACAACGTTCTAAAGTGATTCAATTATACAAAACGGTAATCAATTTTAATCTAATTGTAGATCATTAGTCTAGTATAATATTGTAAGCATATATATATATATATATATATATATATATAAATTGCAAATTAATATTTTATCCGATTATTTGTATATAATATATTTATTGACGCATATTCATTTTGTTACTGTAGGCTTGAAATAAAACTATTTAATATTTCTAGCTGTTATTTATGGGTAGAGACTATCCAAGAGGTTATGATTTTTTCAAGCGAAATTTGAGGAAAGTTTTTGAAAAGAATAAAGGAGAAACGGATCCAGAAAAAATTGATAAAATGTTGGCGCATGGTAACTATGTAATTAAAGAACTGGAAGCTTTGTATATGTTACGAAAATACAGAACGTTGAAACGGAGATACTATGATAACCCACAACATTAAAATGTATATATTTATTTGTTATTATTGTTTTTGTATTTGTAGATAAAGAATGTAATTTCTATTTGTTTTCCGAAAAAGATATGTGTGACATAAAGAGTGTGAATGTCACATATATTTTTGACATC
The DNA here is from genome assembly GCA_028455615.1 of Lasioglossum zephyrum. Lineage (NCBI taxonomy): Eukaryota > Metazoa > Arthropoda > Insecta > Hymenoptera > Halictidae > Lasioglossum > Lasioglossum zephyrum. The sequence continues at coordinate 14,631,257 of CM052323.1, read as the reverse complement.
ACTTTTCATAAATATATTTTTCTAAAACATTTATGTATATATCGATCCGATATATGTATGTTATGTGAAAATATATCTCTATGGCTGTTATTTCGATAAATAAACACACATTCTGTAATTAAACTAAATAAGAATAAAATTTTGACTGCGGTTACCTCATCAACATGGTTGTCAAAAATGCATATTAAATAGAACTTGTGTTCATGGAGTTCAAACAATATTTAAGTACATTATATAGCTACAACTTCAAGAAGCAACTGAAAAGGTTGTATGGATTTTCATATATGTCATAATATAGAATAAGATTTGTAAATATGGCAGTTTGTGTTGCTGTGATAGGTAAAGATGTGAGTATAGATTTTTCTGTATCTTGAGGTTATGATGAATTTTTACTGAGGTTACATTTTCTATATTTATCAATTCAAATATTTCCACATAGAATTCTCCGAAATATATTCGATGTGCAGACGAATCAATGGCACTGCAGTTTCACTGCAAAGTTCATACATCAATAGATATTATAGAAGAGAAGCTGAATGTTGGAAATAAAGCAGTAATTGACATTAGAGATTTGTATTTGGGATTATTGTATGCGACAGAAGAGTATAAAATGTATGTCTAGCATTGTGTGGATTTGTTTATGTATATATTTGCTGAAATATAGTGGTAATATTCTTACTGTTGAATTGTAGATATGGCTATGCGACAAACACAAAAATCAAGTTTATTATTGTGCTGCAGTCATCGAATACAACCCTACGTGAAAATGATGTGAAAATGGTATATTATCAATAGAAACAATTCAATAGTATAATCATACTGAATCAATATAATAACAAGTTTTCTGTTATAGATCTTTAAAAAATTGCATGCTGCCTACTCTAATTCTGTGTGTAATCCATTCTACATTCCAGACGATGAAATCAATTCCAAGTAAGCTGTTTGAATATTGTAATTTTTCTGTGTTTCAAAGCTACTAATACTTTGAATTGAATTTTCAGATCGTTTGATTTATCAATTATGGAAATAATGGGTATTATATAGTTTCTAATGGCTGTATAATACAGAAACCACTAACTATATGAATAGACTGTGCACACTTATATAAATTATAGTAATACATGAACTTGATTCTTGTTTACTGTAATTTATTTCTTTCCTTAGTGGCATTATGCGTTAATCTTTAATCTAATTTAGTAGCTATTGTTTTATATCCTATATTTACATGCGTGACATTCATGCACATATACATATTTATAGTCACATTTTAATAGGTTTACCTTGTCTATTGTTATGAACGAAAAGTTCAATGAAAATGTATAAATAATAAACCGTGTACATCCTGAAACAAATAGCTGCTTCATTTTCTAAAATAAATAAAAATTCATTGCTGTGAAGCTGGCTTGGGAATTCTCTGAAGCTGCTAATCAATTTGATTGACATTTGTAAATGACAAGGAAATGATCTGATGGGTTGTCGTTCTCTATTCTAAATTTCAGATTAATATAACTTCACAAAATTTTCACTTTTTCCAATTGTTGTGTAGGTAATGAAACAACTAATAAACCGATTAAAGGAACAATAATGCAAAATTTAGAATACAGAATAAATCGACTGAGACTAAGAAGTGGAAAAATGTTTGACATGTAATTAAAAGCTTCAAGCTGACTCTATTGAGATGAAAGGTAACAAATTAATTGTCATTTCTTTAAAATTTTTGGAACATCACACAATATACAGTCAAATAAACTATTTTACAGAGTCACACAATGAAGGAATTGATGGAAATAGGGAAAGGTGGAATACAGAAGAGTTGAGCGTGGTTTATAATATTCTTAACAGCAAATGTTCCGCATACACATATTTGCCACACCGTTTTCAGCGGTACTGCTTTTGATATCTTTATCAATTTTGCTTTGTGTATGTCGTTGGGGATTTCAGTATATCTTGAAAGACCGTGAAGTAATTTTTCCATTATTTAGTAATGTATAATATTCCTACAACATCATAAGTACCAATCATAATAATTAACAGGTTCTCTTGATTCATTGTTTTAGATAGGAAAGGAATTTTTTAAAATCTATGTTAGCTATCTATACTTGCATAATTGTTTTATTTGCAAATTTTGCAGTAATTTCTATGGTTTTAAACAGATTTACCATATAGTTATTCTGTTAGTTTTTTTAATGATTTCTAGTTTAACCGAAAAAATAAAATTAATATTCGGCAAAATAGGAAAACCTCTTAACTTTGAATTCATAAACATACTGTAATTTTCTAAATACTCGAATGTATTGTAGTTGGATTATACATGTGAGAGGGTAAATACATAATTATTCATAATATATTTATAAAATTTTTTACGATAACAATAGAATATTTACAATACAGTGTCCAAGTTTTGCAGATTTATTGCATCATCACATTATAGCGGCTGCTTTATATTTGTTTAACTGACCAATATTCTATCAATAAATTAAAAGGTAAATGGTAAAGAGTGACTATGTTAAAAAATGATGGCACCACGTGACCATGGATATAGGAATATAGGGATGGAGCGTGAGCTAGCATCATAGGCAAGGGGGGTGTTCAGGATTGAGGAGGAGGCAGGGTAAGATTTACGCCTAAATTTGATTGGTTGCATTTCTGCGCATGCTCTGTACCGCCAAATATGAAAAATATTTACAGTTGCTAAGTGTAGAAATTTTCGATAACGACACATCTTCTACACTTCTTGTTTCTACGTATAATACGAATTAAAGAACATACTAATTTTAAATAATTTATATTTTAAAATCATTATTTTTTTAAAACGAAGAGGTGTTATATATTTAATAATTAATAAGGATAACATGTTATATATTTTTCCAATAATGCAATTAAAAATAGGGTACAATAAGTTTTTGCACACAATAGGCTTATATATATGTAATCTTTATTATAGCGTTTTGCTTTACAATGTTACACGCAACAATCATTGTCCTCTAAATATAGTTAGCTTATTGTAATATGTGCGTTGACTATTAGAATTATCTATTTTATTAAGAGCTACATAGTGCAATCTTATTTTGATGTATTTTTTAGCTATTGATCTTATTAAATGTATTGTGTGGTTTTCCATAAATCCATGATCGTTGTCGTGATCTTCTAATGTTTTGAATAAATTTCTATTGATAAACCGATGCAAAACTCGATTCATTATACGTAACTGAATTAGAGGTTCTTGGAACATACTTTCTGTATTAATTGCATAGCGAATCTCAGTTTCGCATGCGCGGCAAATGATAACTGCTAAATTAGTAAACGTTCCATCACACGTAAGCGAAACAACTTTCAAACCTGTTTCATGCAAAGCTTTCAAGCATTCTAAAACTAAATTTGCCTTTTCTGGTGCTGACACACCCCTGACTAAATATAATACGCTACTGGTATCTTCCAATGACCATTTACGCAAACCAGCATAAAAACTAATGCTTCTTTAGCTACGATTTCATGTTCGCAAGCAATATCTTTTCCAAAATCAATATACCCACTAAACATCATACCATCATATTCGACATGCTCCCTAATTGCAATTTCGTCAAACACTAAGGAACCTATTAATTGATATTTTGTATTTTTTACTCTTTCACTGATGGATCTCAGTGCTTCCAAACTTATACCTGGTTCCCCATTCAATGTCCTATACCATGACGAAATTGTTATATGTGAAATATAATTTGCTCTGTATATAATAATCCTTTAATAATAATGCAATATAAAGGCAAAGTGTTAATGAACTTTTTAGAAAACTAGCTGTTATTGATAGATATATTTATAAAATACTACTTTTTCTTTAGGTTACGATTAAAATTTTATTCCCATATAAATGCAATATACAAGTATTGTTATTTAATAATTGTATAATATTTCTAGTATAATAATTGTTATTTATGCTACATACACATTCTTATTGAACCAATTATTCGATATAGCTAATGAGTGAACGTATTTGATAGTAAATCTTATAAAATCTATTCAAAACTCCCGCCCATTAAAATTCAACTAATTTAGTCGATAGTTTAAAAATCAGTCGATAGAAAATAGTAGTTGGCTACTATCGATTTAGTCGATGGTGCCCATCACTAATTTTCGTTCTCATTTCGTAATAATACAAACGTCAAAAACGGTAGAATAATATGCTGCCGAATAATGCAAATTACACCTAGTATACGGAAAAAATAAGACTTTTGTAGACGATTGCTGCCTAGATTGATCTTTTATCTAGCCTTTTTGACTACTTAAACCACCCGCGTTTGTATTATTACGAAATGAGAACGCAAATCCCGCGCACTCTTGTAAATCGGCCCGAAACTGGCCTGAAACCGGCCCGACGAGCTGGCTCTGAGCTTGGAAATGTGGAACCCTTGTGCTGGCTTATGGCGCGCTCACTGGCCAGGCGCAAACAAGCTCGCGTGCTATCAGGGTACTGGTACCATATCCATTTGGCAGTAGATCTCGTACGTTACAGATTAACAAAAATCTTTATACATCAAACTTTTATTATTAAAACAAATATACATATAATGCTGTATAATCTAACAAATGATATTCAATGCATTATTGAGAATTTCATCGTTGCGAGCGAATCATCGCGATTCGAATTGTAATCGTTTATATCTAATAAGCGTTTACGATCAGAATTTATAATTATTTCGTAACATAATTCGAAAATCTCTTTATATACAAAATTTTCATTCATAATTATTAAAAAAAAAGGCCTTGATAAGAAAGACCATCAGCCTCTGGAGATTCCATCCTGTTTCTTAAATGTTCTAACGTGTTGGCCAAATGTTTTTGAATTTGTTCTGTTTCTTCACTGACTTCTAAATTGGGGAGTTCTTCTCTAATTTTTGCAATTACTTGATTCAAAATTTGGACGGTTACCTAGAAGTAGTTAACGTTTAATATGTTATACTTATCGATCGTGATATCCATTAAAAATTAAACAATTCTTACTATTGTGTTTCCTTTCTCATAGAAGTAAATGTAATGGTTTAGTAGTTCAACATAAAGCTGTACTTGAACCGATGTATCCATACATTGGCTTGCTATTCTAATACCTTTCTTCAAACAATCTAGCACTTTATTTCCATCTTGCATCTGGAAATGATTGTAGTTGAATTATACCTGTCATTGTTTGGAATTGAGAAATATTAATACTTACTTCTTTTCCTCCTGTTGCCAATGATTTTCCAGACCAGAAAATATGAGAACAGGTGGCAACGCCTCTGCATTGATCTGGTTTTCTTAGCAGCTTACTCGCGTATAAAGCGCATTGGTTGCGCACTGGTTCCGCATTCTCTTCACCAAAACAACTCATTTGCTCGAAAGTGGCAATGATTAATGTAATCGCGGCCAATTGAGCTTTAGAATCACTTATTTCATCTTCGTATATAGAAAAGGCTTGACTCATAAATTCATAAGCAACCATCTCGAAATTATCAAAACGAATTTCTCCTATCGCTATCGCACCTTGAAGGAACAACCTTAACGGCAATTCAGCTAATTCCGCTTTCATTAACGCAGTAATAGTTGTATGGCAAAACTGAAAAATTTTTTGACATTTCTTTTGCCACATTTCATCCTGAAAAAGCGAATGTGCCGTTTTTAGAAAGTAAAATGCAGAACAAGTGTTTTATACAGGTTTTCAAGCACTTCAAATTCGCCCTTCTGCAAATCTATTTCACCCTTTTCCAAATAAAGTATTTTTAAATTTTTGTAAAAGGAATCACATCAAATGTAAATTAATTGTTAAGAAATTCAAGATTTTATGTATTGCAAAGATTATTTAAAAGTAATTACCTTTGTACATTAACTTTGTAATGTATGAAAACTGTCTGTAGATATGTATATTCATTGTAGCCATGTTCTGATTAATTAATTTTAAAAATTAAAGTATTTATTGAAGAGTGTCGAGTCTTATGTTTACCTTGGAATAATGACACCGTTCACGTGTGTCTAAATAAATATATAATTTAATCTAAGTAAATAAATAAATCATTTTAAATATTCTTAATGGGCATAATTAACTTGCAAAAGGGTAAATTTGGACTGCAAAAACTATATATGTATTAATGATATACGAACTTGGTCCTTTAGTGCTTTATAAGTGAAAGCTAACTGATAAGCCTGGAATAAAATTGGTGGTAGAGTATATTTTATTCTTTTATTTCCACCAACACTGAAATGCTTTCTGGCAGCACTCAGTATCATGTATTGTTGATCAGCAGTCTCAGACTTGAAATGATGTATCAATCTACCAAGTAGACCTTGTTCTTCTGCGAAGTCTTCAGGATCCTCCTCTATATTAGGCTGATCTGGCTGATCTTGCACCAGTGGGGACACCATAGAAAGCACTGCATCTACTTGTTCTTGGGTTGGTATCAAAGTTTCGTTTTCCAAAATATTTGTAATTATATAAATGCCTAATAATTTTCTACCCTCGTAGTCAAAGTACTCTAATAACGGAGCAAAATGTTCAAGCTTCAAAACTGTTAGTATATTTTTGTAGTTGTCTATTGGAATCTTCATTAATCTTACTAGCTCTCTTGAGACTGCACTATTATACTCCAATCTGAAAATAATTTATATATTTATGAGAACTTCATAAATAACGAATGTAACAACTGGAGCTTGTTATACATTCTTATACATACTTATCTACATTTTGTTTCTGGAATATTTGAACAGTTGTTAACAACACTTTATCCACATAATCTACTCTGTCAGGATAACATTTATGCGCCAAATTAATGAGAGCCACTTGAAGAGAAACTACATCCTCTGGAGGCATGTCCTGTCTAGTCTAAAAATAATTAATTTATTAGCAGAAGCTAACGAAAGAATAATTAACGACTAGAAAACGGATTGGTCAGACTTAAACTAGATAAGTAAGGATGATTGAAATCTTGATAATTTGAATCACATTTATATCAATTATGTGTAGTATCGGATCATCATGTAATATGAAACAGTGAATGGTTTAAATGTTTTTTAGTACCAACCTGTATAATAGTGGCAATTTGATCGCTGAAAACATCGAAGAGCTTTACATCTTGTGGTATGCCTGGTGCTTGATTGGGACTTCCTGGTCCTCCCACACCATCTGATCTTTGACTAAAAACTGCAAGACGGTCTATCAAAGAAATTATTATATTTTTCACGTTCACACCGTTTTGCAGTTCAGCGCAAGACTTTAAAAATGCATTTAATGTTTGTAAGTGAAACTCGTCGGGGAAAACCTGTATAATAATACAAGCGAATTATTTATGACAATATAATTGTATAGCAATTCTGTATGTTTGCCAAATTATTTACTTGAATAATACACTCCATAAGATATTCTTGAGCAATTGCATCCCTACAACTCACTACTTGCTCCAATATTCCCGGTAGAACCAGCTAAAAATCTCCATGTGTTATTAATACTTAATACTTTGAAAATATTCAAATGATAAAAACAAATTAAGGATCTACCTTTTTGTACTTGTCTAACGTTACCGATTCTAATTGACTAAGCCGCACAAGATTAGTTCCTACTAAAATTCTAAGTTCCTCCCTTTCTCTCTCTCTTCTCTCCCTGTCTCTACTGTGACCTTGGTGTTGCATGCGCACCCATAACTTGTTCATTTCTGCGAAGTTCATTAAGACAAAATCGATACTGTCGCGAACCTAAAGGAACAGAATCAATTTAATTTATACGTTCAACAGTTTGTTCCTTCCGATACGTACACTTCCATCGTCATCTCCTTCAGCGACATCTGGTAAAATATTACGAGTACATTGTAACAAGTAATTTCTTAAAAATAGGCCCCTTAAAGGATGTTGAACACCCCTGCACATTTCTACCAAATCTCTTAACAAATCTCTTTTTAAACCTGGTGTTGTTTTGATATATACTAATCCAACTGTGATAAGCAAATACCTAGAATATTGCACACATTACCAACAAAGCTAAATTAATGACAGATGTGTCACAAATGATTTATCACATTTTTATTATCATAATTGATCTGTCAGACTTACAGTCTAGGTACAATGTTGCCAACATACTGTACCAATTCATATAAATTTGTGACTTTCCTCCCTTTTTGAAATTCATCTAGTAAGTAAAGCTCTAAGTGTCTCAATTCATCTGTAATAGTCATATCTATGATCAAATGTAAAGAAAATGAATACGTTTACATAAGAATTCTTAAGAATATTTGTAACATTAAGAAGTTACAAAGGATACATAGTTCGTAATAGCTCTTTGGACTCAGAAGCGAAGTCCTAAGTTCCCCCAACATTGTAGACGCATGTTTCAATGCATCCATCAATTTGGATTTGTCCAAACAATGTTTCATCTGGAAGGCTTGCACTTTAACCACGCCAATTGCATCTTCCAGTAATTTCTCTTGCTCTTCCACTCCAGTTATAGCAGGTGTCATTGGCTGTGAGAAAAACAAAGATACCTACCAGGAATACCAGGTAGTACCATGCTAGGTAAGCTATACAACGCAAGCATGCACTCTATTCATTAGAGATGGGATCAAATTCAAGACGTACTTACTTGTCAATTCAATACACAAGTTTCACTCGATAAGTTTCAAATGATAGTCAAAAGTAATAAGGTATTGATTACAAACAGTTCGAACCTATTTTGTTGGGGTTCAAGCATACTTGGAAATAGGAAGAATATAGGAAATAGATTGGTCCCCTCAGGGTTTCAAGTCCATACACCACTCTCCTTCTCTTTCCAATTTCACCTATCGCCTAATTGCAACCAATTCCGGCGGGACCTACTGTTTTTAAGGTGGGTTCCGAACCACCTTTGCCAACAACACGTGAAAAGTACCTGGGAGTCACTTCCCGGGTTTTTACCAGGCGGTCACCCATCCAAGTCCGTTCCACGCTCCACATTGTTTAACTTCGGTAATCGAATGAGAACCGGTGCTTTCAACGGGACCACGGTCATTGGCTGCATACTTGAAAATATTGCTCTGTGTTTCTTAATCACTCGTTATGTGTTTATATAGTTAATTTCCAATAAAACACATAAAATAGTAGGGAGTTGTCGGCAATAAAATTGAAAAATAATTTGGAGTGCAAATGGTTAAATCTATTGTAACTAACTTGGCATATACTTTATTCCATATTTACTTTATTGTAGCAATAAAGTCACCTACTTATGAACGATCAATTACCAAAAAGTTGCACAAATTATAAGAAAAAATAATGTATATACCAGGTCGCTATAAGTTTACAATAATTATAGTGCGAAAAGTAAGCTTATTTAAAAACAGAAAATTTCAACTTATGCTTGACACAAACATTTATCGAAGCTAGAGGTTAGAATTACAACTACATATTTAAAAGTTACATTTTAAAGGAAACATGCCTACGGTTGTATTTTTTCTAGTTCTCTTGGTAAAGAATATGAAAAGAATATCAATCGGACTTTACACATTCACCATTCTATAAACGTATACAACAAATTTTTACGACATTTAACCTTCATGACATTTAAATAGATAACTTTCACAACTGCAGTTGTGCACGTATTTTTATGGAATTTAATTGGCAATTAATAAACTGACACGCTAAGCAAGGATTTTACATGCTTCTTAAAATGAAACTTATACTTACCATTTTCTTTTTCCAAAAATTTAACACCTATTTCCCGCACTTGAAACACCACCTATGAAAGTGATACACACTCGTACACACTACAACACAACCTACATATACATAGTTTAGACACATACATAGAAGACCGACATCGGTTACATACAGCAGATAAAACTATTCGTACTTATGTACGTATTTATCGAATTTATTCAAATACCGTTCTTAAACAATTTGTCGCAAAACATTATGTTTAAGTTATAATTGAACAATTAACGCGTACATTCTTGGGAGGTTTTTATTTCATAAAATATTTTATTTTTAATAAAAAAAAGTTTCAACATTGAGGAGTTTTATTTACAAACATAATATCTATGTTACTATGCATATATAAAATTACATTTTAAGGTAATCATCGCATATAAGATTATCCAAAGAGTGTGTACTTGTAGCGACCTGCTCCTAGTGAATAAACAAGTTGTTTTATGAATCAGAACTTTTAACGTGGACTGATCATAAACAGTAAAATATCAATTAACCTTTAACGATTTCATATATACATCCAATTCATCCTCAGACTCAACTTCATTTGTATTCTCTGTTGAACCCACTGTTTTGGGAGATTCTGAATCAAAATACTTCTCTTCTTCGTCTTGTGTTCGCAGATCTATGTTGTCGTATGCTTCATTCTCGTCCACAGCACTGAAGTAAGAGAAAATATAATTAGAATATATATATATAGAAGTTAAGACACGAAACCTAAGAAAAATTTTTTACCTGTAATCAAAATCAGTATCTTTCCCTTCCAGAAAGTTTAAATACATATTGCTCACAAACTCTTCCTTTAGTATTTGTTTCTCTGTTTTTGAGATACTATGTAAACTTTTATTCAATGACTTTGCTCCTGTTTGATGTTCTATCGAATCATTTCTATCAGGTATTCTACCCCATTCTAAAACTTTTATTTCGTCGTTACTTGAAGGCTCTGAAACAGGAGTATCATCTTCTTCTTCATCCGATTCAGTTTCTTCTGTAACATTCTGTTCTTCTTCCTCTTGTAATTTTCGTTTCTCCTTTAATGCATCCCTTTCAATGTTCTCCATTAAGAGATTTACAAAAGTAATATTCTTCGTATCTATATTATCTCGCATTTTCTTTTGCTTTTCAGTCATGTATCGACCAACTAAATGTTCGTACAACAATGGATTTCGTTTCATCATCTCAGTTTCGCTAAAGTATTCTCCTTGGTTTATTAAACTTTTCAAAGCTTGAAACCGCCTGTTTCTTACATCAGTATGTCTTGTCGAGTTATTGAAATATCTTTGTAGTCTATTAATATGGTAAGCGATCTCATAATTTTCATCTTTGCTTTTCTCAAAATACTTCAAATGTTCTTTCTTCATGAAATGTCCGAATTTACATAAAAATAAACAGTAACTTTTTGTCAACAAATTACGGACGATAGTTAATTTTTCTTCAAACGTTAAATCGGGATCATTCTTCTGTTGGCTTTTAAAGATCGCTGTACTGTTAGCTACATAATTTAATAGTTCTTCTTCCAATTTTGTACTTTCGTCTACCTCATTAGGGAAGTTCTGTTCCAACTTATTATCTTTTTCATTCAACGATATCTCTGGAACGTAATCTTGCGTGTCTTCCTTCTGAGTCATTTCTAACCAAAATAATAAAACAATTCACATACAAAGTAACAATCTGGTAACAGTTATAGTCAATAGTATTACCGATATTTTTTTTTATAATGAATTTAGCTTAGCTTATAATTATGTACATCGATAATTGAATTTATATTAGAAAGATTTCTTGAGTGTTATTGCTTTCATTTAAATGTTTTTCTTTGCGCGATACGTAACATCCCGATTACATATGTAGCATCAGATGCGTCATCAGAGTCGCTGTTGGTCGCTGTCACCAGAAACCTAACCAAGAAATTTACTACGACAGCGAAGGGAATTCTAACGTGTGGCTCGCGAGCCGCGAGTGACACGCGGCTCCTTCCCCGCTTAGACATTTCCCCCACTCTTAGACTTCATCGTTGTCGTAGAATCGTAAAACTTCGTCCCTGTTCCCGTGTTGCTACTGCTGCCCCAAGAACTCTATGGCTGTACGTAGTAGTGGGGAGAAATTTGACTAAAGGTGGGGACCTTCCAGTTCTCGAACGAAGGGGACAGAAGGGGAAGAAGTTGAACTAAATAGAACTCCTTGCAGTAGGAAATATATTTGATGGGTGAGTTTATCTTCTGCAATAGTGTCGTGACTACATATATAAAATGTTTTATTATTTTACATCTATTTAAACTGTTCTCGAAAACAGAATAATACTCAAAGTGACAAACGTTGTTTAACGTAATAATGATTATTTCGGTAATCGAAACAATTATCTGCATAAACAAAAGATTACGAACGTCATTTTGAAAAATTCTTTTTTGTATTACGAACGCATTGTTTAGTTCTATTTCTAGACTACATTTTTTGTAGCTTTAAAGATATGGATAATAATTGGTTATCCGATGGAATGGGAGAGTCATGGAAATGGAATTGGACAGAATTATGTGGATATCATGGAGGTATTAAACCATTAAATCCAGAGACACATGATCTTGACGTGTGCTTTCAACAACTATGCCTCCAGGTGATTCAACATTAGTGGATGATATGTATATATTGCATGCGTGTCAGAGATTTTGCTAACTTGTATGATATTTATCGAATACTTTTTTCTTATAACTTTCAGATTCCAGTTTTAGTCTGTATCGCAATATTATCCGCATATCATTGTGGAAAGGGAAATTCAAATTCTCTTTGTCGTCATGGTTCTAATTCTATTATTAACTTAAGAATTTTAATTATATCGTGCCTTTTAATTCTTCCCATAATCAGAGCATACATTATTCTTAGTAATACTACACTTTCTCCGCGCAACCATGTATTACCTGATAAAAATTTGATGCTACAAGACTCGGTTGTGTCGTCGTATAAAAGTTCAGACTCACTCTTGAATACATCGAGTATAATAGACCACATAAAGGAAGGACTAAACTATACTATTGATTACACAAAATCGATACTTTTTCCAAAGAGTAATATCGAAAATGCAACCGAACCTTCTGTCACCTTTAGTACGCAAGATTACAATCCAGTGTTAGATACACTTCAGGATAGTGCAACATCTGCCAAACCTATTGATTATCTAGTGGCAGGCACTGAAGGATTAGCATGGGTTGTTCATCTTTGTTTTATATTAAGTTTGAGAAAAGGCAGAGATTATAATCCACGTGGGCCTGTATCAATTCGAGCATTGATACTGTTGCTAATTGTTATCTCTATACTATTATTAAGAAGTCATGTTAAATATAATCCGCAAGATGAAGTTTTACCAAATTTGTCATTGGGATTTAGTATTAGTGTTGTCACTCTACTAATACTTTATGCTATAACACTTATACCAGGTGATAATAGTTTACAAGATGTGAGATCATCCCAATTCAGCGAAGTAAGTCATTATAAGTTGTTTACTTTCAATAGAGCGGTTCATAGTATTATCAGTGAATAATGTTCTACATGCTTATCAGTTAAGAGATTTCAAACATATGTTATAGAATACATGTGATGATACCAAACTGACTATGATATCTAAAACTATGAGTTATTGAGCAAACAGGGATATTATAGATTAGTGAAAAATATGTTTATAGGTAGGAGAACAGACTCCACTGTTGACTACTTCTAATTCATCTTATATAAGATTCCCAGGGGAACAAGACCCAACTTACCTTGGGACTGCTATGGAGAATGTAACAACAACCTCTAAGATTTTATTTCACTGGGTAAACCCTTTAATGGAAAAGGGTGTTCGTGGTTTGCTAAATCATTCAGATGACTTATTCGATTTACCAGAACATGTCAGTACCAGCGTCATCAGTCAGAAACTTGATAGACATTTGCAAAATATGGTAAATTTCATATTTCTTTATCTACTGTGCTTTATTATTATTTATATAAATATTTTATATAATATTTAACAATATATTACAGGCCAACGATAACAGAGTGGAAAATATTGAATTAATGATGGAGACAGATGTACAATTTGCTAGGAAGAAAATAACACTGTTACGTTTACTACATAAATGTTTTGGATGGGAATTTTATTCGGTCGGAATACTAAAATTTATTAACGACTGCAGTACATTCGTGGGCCCAATATTATTAAATAAATTAATAGGTTTTATTGAAGACAAAAACGAATCTATTTCATATGGATATTTATACGCATCGTTAATGTTTCTTAGTGCTTTAATAGGTAAGCATTACCTATCGCTTAGTATCATTAGCAGGTAATGCTCATAAGCAAGTTTTAAAAGTTTATAGAATATAAGTGACATAAATTATAACAATATTATTGTTTTAGGAGCTTTCTGCAATGCTCATTTCACATTTTGGATGTCTCTTGTTGGTTTAAAGATTCGATCTGCGATTATTACTTTGCTGTACAGGAAGACTTTGCATTCGTCTAGTGTACAGTTAAAACAACAGTTTAATTTTGGTGAAATTGTGAATTTTATGAGTACAGACAGTGATCGATTAGTTAACAGTTGCCCAAGTTTTCATGCATTTTGGAGTATTCCATTACAGGTAATTTCTTAGTGTAGTTCTGTGTGCTTTATTTTTATTTCTACAAATTTAGGACTTGTCTGCTAATTAGTATTATATTGATTTCTGTAGTGGTCTGTAAAAACGTTTCTGTTCATATTTTCCAGTTGGTTGTGGCATTATATCTTCTGCATGAACAAATAGGGATTTCATTCTTAGCTGGGGTTACTTTTGCAATAGTGCTTATACCAATAAATAAAGTAATAACAAATAAAATTGGGAGGCTTAGTACAAAACTAATGGAGTACAAGGATCAAAGAGTCAAATACATAGGGGAAACAATACGTGGAATAACTGCGATTAAGTTAAATGTGTGGGAAGACCATTTCATGCGGAACATTAATAGTTAGTATATTTTAATATATTCCACTGTTCTTAATTGCTTATCTTCGTATGTAACCTTTATATTTTTTGCTCAGAACTACGTGAAAGAGAAGTGAAATACTTGAGTGATAGAAAATATTTAGATGCACTGTTTGTTTATTTCTGGGCTACAACACCTGTATTGATTTCTATATTAACATTCACAACGTATGTTCTTCTCGGAAACAAACTTGACGCAAAAACAGTTTTCACTAGTATGGCACTGATGAACATGCTCATAGGTCCGCTAAACGCATTTCCTTGGGTTTTGAATGGTCTTACAGAAGCTTGGGTATCACTGAAAAGAATACAAAGAATGCTAGATGTAAGTGGAAACTATGCTGAAATTGTAATGAAACTAGAAATTGCGCCTATGTCACCTTGCTTTTATTGAATTCAGTTATCGGATGATGATATATCATCGTACTATTCAGAATGTCCACATGGAGTAGATTTGATGCTTCAGAATGCTATGTTCAATGCAACTAACCAGCAGAACACAGAAGAAAATGGTTCAAATTCACATATAAGTGTTGCAACACCATCCTCTACTTCAGATTCCAGAAAAACAGTAACATTTAAAGTTGACGGTGCTTTCAATCTATACGATATTAATCTTACTGTTCCAAAGGTAATAGGATATACTTAACAGCCTACGGTACTATTATGTATATGCTAAACTGGATTTTGTTCTAGGGTCATTTAATCGGAATCATGGGAAGAGTAGGCAGTGGTAAATCGTTACTCCTAGATGGCATTTTAAGTGAAATTACCAAAGTTCGTGGTACAGTAGCAGTAAGTGATGTCGACAAGGGTTTTGCATATGTAAAACAAAGTCCTTGGCTGCAACGTGGTACGATTCGGGATAACATTCTTTTTGGAAATCCTTATGATTACAATAAATATAAGTAAGTACTGAAATCTGTAAATGTTAGTGGTGTGCGAGATTTCGGGAAATCTGGAAACCACCCCCTGTTTGGAACGGGGTGGGAAGACGCGTATCGAGTCGGGGAGGGGCGGGGCGGGGCGGGATTCCGAAAATGTTCGGGTTTCCCGAGAATATTTGGGAATCCTGGGTGTGTTCAGATTTCTCGTGAATCTTCGGGATTAATGATACTGTACGGAATCTTTTAATATCGCTTTTTAGTAACAAATCCCGAACATTTTCGGGAAACCCGAACATTCTCAGGAATCTCGTCCCGACCCGGTCTCGCACACCACTAGTAAATATGAGTACTGTAATACTTAGAAAGTCTTTTTTTTTAACCAGGACCATTTTAAAAGCATGCGCTCTGACCACTGATCTAAATTCTCTGCCTAATAAAGACTTAACAATTGTTGGTGATGCAGGAAATACTTTGAGCGGAGGACAAAAGACACGAATTTCTTTGGCGCGAGCTATTTATGCAGAAAAAGATATCTATTTGTTGGATGATGTTTTAGCCACTTTAGATCCAAAAGTTGCTAGCTACGTATTCGAACATGTTATCTTAGGTTTATTGACACACAAAACGAGATTACTATGTACTCATCAAACTCAGTATTTAATTCATGCAGATTTGGTAGTCGATATGTCTAAAGGCAGGATTATTAATCAGGGTCAACCTAGCGAGGTTTTGCCCGACATAGATGATTATTTATTATCTTCAGACTCTTATGAGCCAAATTTAAACATCGAATCTGTTAATGATTTACCAATAGATGTGAATCAGTTTGATAAAAATAGTACAGACCCTTTACCCCATGAAGAATTTACAGAAAAAGGAACTGTGCGACTTGGAGTATATACGTGCTATACTAATGCCGTGGGTCGTTTTTTGGTAATTTCGATACTGGTCTCCATATTTTTAATGCAAAGTTCGAAAAATTTAACGGACTTGTGGCTATCTTATTGGGTGACCCAAGATAACACGACAGTGTCTAATAATACAGAGAGGCCAAATCTTCTACAGTTGAATTATCTCCTTGATGATCAGAATATAAGCACAAAATACTATTTAACAGTTTATGCTATATTAGCTGTATTGAATTCGCTATTCACTTTGATGCGAGCATTTATGTTTGCATATGGAGGGATTCAAGCAGCTGTTACAATACACAAGCAGCTTTTAAAAATTGTTGTGCGGGTATGGAAATTTCAATAAAGTTAACTGTTATTTAATATTATATACTAATATAGAATGTGCTTTCAGGCTAAAGCTGTATTTTTCGATATTCAACCACTTGGTAGGATTATCAACAGATTTTCGTCCGACACATACACGATCGATGATACTCTACCATTTATAGCCAACATTTTGCTCGCACAATTTTTTGGTTTATTGGCATCAATAGTTGTTACTACCTACGGCTTACCATGGATACTATTGGTGTTAGTTCCGCTTGTTCCAGTGTATCATTGGATTCAAAATCATTATAGGTACAGTGTTTCTTTCAGGTTGTAGTTTAAGCTTTAGAGGATATTAATACGATTAATAATTTCTAGATTAACGTCAAGAGAATTGAAGCGCTTGTCGAGTGCAGCTCTTTCACCTTTATACGCCCATTTCAATGAAACTTTATGTGGACTTTCCACTATAAGAGCTTTCCGCAACGTTCCACGTTTCAATCAAGAAAACCAACTATTACTGGAAGTCAGTCAGAAAACGAATTTCGCGTCGATCGCAGCCAGTCAATGGCTCGCATTAAGACTGCAACTCATCGCAGTCGCTCTCTTAGCTGGAGTGAGCAATATTGCGGTTCTTCAGCATCAGTATAACATAGCAGATCCTGGCTTAATAGGTCTTGTTATTACTTACACATTGTCCATAACTGGATTGCTGTCTGGTGTAGTTAATGCATTTACTGAGACGGAAAGAGAGATGATCGCAGTGGAACGTGTGAAACAATATCTCGAGAATGTTCCTGTAGAACCTGTGGATGGCGATAGTCCACCGTATGCTTGGCCGAGTCAAGGTGTAGTTGAATTCCACGAAGTTGTATTGAAATATAGGTAATCGATGTCATTAATTCGAGACTGTCATTAGGATAATTGATGTACATGCATGTATTTAACTGTAGGTATATTTTGCAGAGAGCATTTGTCGCCGTCGTTAAACGGCGTATCGTTCAGCACGCGACCGGCAGAGAAAATAGGAGTCGTCGGTCGGACAGGTGCTGGGAAAAGCTCATTATTTGCCTCATTGTTTAGGTTAACGGAAATCACTTCCGGAACTATTTTGATAGATAATGTTGATATACAAACATTGCAGCTAAATGCGTTAAGGTAAAGTGTTCTGACATTGCATGGTCCTATTCTCCTCCCTTACAACTCCTCCAAGTTTCAATTCAATTTAATGCTTGGGACATGTACTATACTATATCTTACAAATCTTTATATCTATTAGATCAATCTATTAGTGTAGAATGATAGTCAAATTGCATATATGTATAGCGGAGGGCAATAATTTTGAGCTCCCAGCTTTTCAAGTTTACAAATTGAAATGTTATGTATCCGTGACTGTTTCAGATTACGCTTGGCAATTATACCACAAAATCCATTCCTTTTCTCGGGTACAGTAAGGGAGAATTTGGACCCTTTAAATCAGTATCCAGATCTCCATATATACAAAACATTGGAGAAATGTAAAGTTCATTCGCTAGTGTATCGTTTAGGGGGTCTTGGCGCTACTTTCGACGAAGGTGGTAGCAATCTAAGTGCGGGGCAGAGGCAATTGTTTTGCTTGGTTCGAGCTATTTTGAACAATGCTAAGGTATCGTCATTGACTTTTTAATTGAATTACCTCGGTATGAAATAGAAAGAGATTTGTGGTGAAGATTTAGGCACGTGCAGAAACATTTAAGTACTTTTTTTATTTATAACATTATCTTGAAACGAATTTTTTTTCTTACTTTTTTCTATTATCTATAACAATTGAGATATGATGCTGCTCAAGTTGAGTGAGACAAAATCATCTCGATTGGGATCTTCAAATATGAGGTCATACCAAGAGCATGGTGTATTTATATAGTGTAGATTAAAACTTTTTCTATAAATATATTTGAGATATTTAGATGTTCTCATTCATGTTAATTAGATTGTTTGTATCGACGAAGCCACGGCAAACGTTGATCAGGAGACGGACAAATTTCTTCAAACGACAATAAAGTCTTCCTTCCTGAGTGCTACGGTGATCACTGTGGCTCATAGAATAAGAACAATTATGCACTGTGATAGGTACTGTATTTGCATAAACAATCGACGAGGTGGCCTTCATTCTAAATGCTCATATTCGTTGTAGAGTTCTCGTGATGGGAGATGGAGAAGTATTGGAGTTCGACGAACCAAATCTGTTACTTCAGAATGTCGACTCTCACTTCTATCATTTAGCGAGTCAAGAGTTTTCCAATAGAGATTGAACGCTTCTTTGTGAAAGTTCCAATGAGAATATTTATTTTTGTCTTCGCGACAAACTTTGTTACGTATTCAACTGAATCGTTAGATTACTGATTATCGACTGCAAGGATATAACGCGTTCTATACGTTCTAGTTAAGTGAATTGTATTATTATAATCTATAATGTACAGTTATTTTTGTACAAATTTTCCAGGACTGTAATTAAATAATCTGTCAAGAAGCGACTAGTGCAGTGACTGTGCAATCATTTGCGTAATTGTGATAAAACGAAAACTGTTTCTTTATTTATTCTTTATACTCAACTTGTATTACGAATTAAACTACCTCGCTGTAAGTTTTTATACTGTCGGCAATACATGCGAAAACTCGTTCACATCGAGGTATCCTTTTTTGCGACAATCCAATTCCTTGAATACCGTTCCCCAAACTGAGGGTGGAATATTTAGATCGACAGACGTGCTTGCCGAACAGAAATCGTGTACCACTAAATATCCTTTATCTAGATAAACAATTCTCATGTAATCACAATTATTCTTCGTTTCACGGATAAATAAATCATACAATTCTTATCCAGTAAAGTAAATAACATTTCCGAATTGACATGCGTATCGTTCGAAGAACTCCGTTCAAGTACCCAGTGCTCGAAAACGTCGTAAGAAATTCTATCCGTTGACCGAAAAATTTGTTCTACTTCAATCTGAAAGCAGAAAAGTTAGAAAAAATAACGCAATCAAGTCCTTTAGCCAAATATTAAACGTGCTCGGAAACTATTCGACCTGTAGATATAGCTGTTTGATTTAGATAGTGTTTCTAACAAATACGTTCCTAGTAGCATTTACGGTTGGTCAACGGTGGCCAACGGTTGGGAGTTTGTTGGGGAACGGTGAGTGGTTTTGCCAACAAATCCCCAACGTAGGGCCAACGATGAAGAATTATGTCAATTTGCCGATGAATTCCCAACGTAGGGGCAACGACGAATGCCCAACGTAGGGCCAACGACGAATACCCAACGTAGGGCCTACATATATTATAGTCGGGGAATTAACGTGGAATTTACAACGATTATACTACATTGGCCCAACGAAAATCTGCCAACATTTACATATTTCGTCTAACAGACGACAGAAGTGTTGCTGCAACCAAAATTAAGTTATATTCCAAATTAATTTTTTTTCGTATTTCTAAATATACTTAAAATTTGTAATTTTTGCGCGATAGTTGATCCACTAAAGTTTTATTGTGAGCAGTCTTGGAATTTTTTAATTTCTTTAATTTTTCCATTTTCCAAGAGAAAATCAAGGGAGGTGTTCATGTAGTATAAGAATAAGACCCTTTTGTATTTCTTCAAAATGGGTCTTCATTTTTTAGATACTTCAATTTTAATTTGTTGACGTATCTAGTAGTCCTAATCATAGCATCTACAAACAAGAATCATTTGTAGGTTCAGCGATAGGGCCAAAATTCTGAAAACGGCCAGTGGCACGATATGACCGTGTGGGCTCGTAAAATTCCTTTGGCCCAAATCGGGCACAAGCTGCATTTGGCCCAAACCGGGCACAAGCTGCCTTTGGCCCGACGGTCTCGATTTCTGCCCTATTTTACGTAGGTCCGAGGTATAGGTGCTGCCCTCTTACAATCTCGGACCTACTTAAAATAGGGCAGAAATCGAGACCGTCCGTCCGAAGGCAGCTTCTGCCAGGTTTGGGCCACAGGAATTTTACGAGCCCAAACGGTCATATCGTGCCTCTGGCCGTTTTCAGTCAGCTTGGTCCTTAGGCACGTTCAAGCGACCTTCGTCCCATGTAAATCCCGATACCTGCCTTTGGACGGACGGTCTCGATTTTTGTTCTTGCGTCGCTTGGCTAACTTACTAAATACGCAAGTGGGTCCGGGTTCAAGTCCGACGTTGGCATTATTTTAGTTTTTTCCTTTTTTTCCAAAAATTTTACCGTGATAATACATTTTTAATATGTATATTATTTATGATATACCATAAAAATAACTATTAAAGAGAAAATCAGAATGTGGGCTCTGTAGGTTCGTTTTATAGTACCGTTGGCTCTAGGTTGGGTGTGATAGCAAAATTTCTCGAAACTGACACAGGCACGATATGGCCGTATGGGCTCGTAAAATTCCTTCGGCCCAACTCGGGCACAAGCTGTCTTCGGTCCAAACCGAGAACAAGCGACCCTCTGTCCCGTCTAATTCCCGATACCTGCCTTCGGCATGACGGTCTCGATTTCTGCTCGATAGTCGCTTGGCTATCTGGCCCAACGAAACGCCAACCATAAATGTTACTAGGGTAGGGACTATACTCCTCTTGGTATTTAATAATCAACTGGTATGATACGTTATTTTGACGAGTCGAAAGTCATAGATATGGCAGTTAGCCATTCTTGCTCTAACATCATCAGTTTGATTCGCGAATAGACAGCGGATTTTATGCATTCATGACAAATACGAGTAGGTGTAATTTAAAACGGTAATAACATCAAAAGAATTTGAAAATAATGTTATATTATTTTAAACTTATTAAACATATTAAGAAAGAAAATGAATTTCCATTCCACTCCAGTTTGTTGCAATTCAGGTGGAAAATTATTATTTCGCACGAAGATGCGCTGTCTAATGATAATGCCTGAGCGCCACCGCTGAAAGATTAATCGTGCTTTGTATATACTATATGTATGTACTTATTTGAAAGGAAAATTCAAATAAACAAACTATGTTCATGGATTATCACTCATAAATTGCTGAATGTCTGTAAACATGCAAACACTTATCTTCTCATCTGTCACATATGTACCGGCGAAGCTTCCATTCTGGTAATCAAAATACGAATTTCACAATTCGTAATTGGTTTTCTGATTATATGATTAGCTTCTAAGAATCCGCGTACAACGAATCCGCGTAAGTCCGGGCTTACTGTATATCATTTATAAACTTGTCGTTAGACAGCGGATGTGTATGGAAAATAAAAATTTACTGTATAAATTAATGAAATAAAATGAAATGCTACAAGACAGCTATTGGCTGTTCCGGGAGCTGACATCAAAGAGTGCTTCCGGAAATGTAAGAATCTCAAGAAGAAAGTTGCATCTTCTAGTGGATAGCACTTTGAAGGAGACATCATCATGATCGATGAAATCTCTACTGTTGAAGTTTAGGGGGTAAACTCGTTTCCACGATTACAACAAGGGTGCGTTTTCTCATCTCTCGGTAATGCAAAGATAGGATTTTTTAGTAATCCAAAGTGCTAAAAATCAATCTAGGCCACGATCGCCCTCAAAAGTCCTATTTTTACGTTTACGAGGCGTAATATTTTCATAAACTATTTTCATAAAGCTGCAACAGCTCCATGCTGCCTAATAGTGCAAACTACGCTTCGTATACGTAAAAATAGGACTTTTGAGGGCGATCGCGGCCTAGATTGATCTTTTATCTAGCCATTTGACTACTGAAAAACCCCATCTTTACATTATCGAGAAGCGAGAAGGCGCATTCTGCACCCTTGCAATTCTAGATAAGAGATTCCGCCCCCTTAAAGTCGAATACTTTCTAGAGACACTTTAATGAGTAGGACTTAAAAAATTTCACTTTATCCGGGCAATAACCAAAAACAGCGGTCATGGCGATCTTGTATTGCCGTTTGGTCAGCGATCCAGTGGTCTCCGCATCAGCATAATCAAAAGCCTGCGGGGTTCATGAACTATACATTTCCGCGATTCGTTTTCTGTCTACGTCCTGTTTTACCTTCCTGGCGCGTTCCTTGTAGACGTTCGACGTCATATCGTCCTTCAGGCCGTGTATTCAGCTGGAATGAAACTTCCTTGAGCGACTTCCATATTAAGCGATCCGATGAAAGCGAGGTGTTGCTCATCGCGAGTCGCGTGTATCGGGCTTTCAGCCGAGGAACTCGACCGACACGCATTATATCGTAATTAAAGCGGGGACCCCCTTTCAAACAGCCCGGTATTTTGTAATATTCATCGCGGAGCCAATTAACGCCGCCGCGGGACACGCACACACCCGTAGAAAAGCACACGTGTGCGTGTGCGTGTACACGGGATGACATAACGTCTGCTGTATCCGGCATTCAGCCGTCGCGTTTCTCGCCGTCTCTCTCTCTCTCTCTCTCTCTCTCTCACTCTCTCTCTCTCTCTATCATCGTTCTCCGCCGCTGAAAACTAATGAGCTGAAACCCAGGCTGATTTTGCGTTCCGTTTTTTAATTACCCGCCATTTAAGCCCCTCCCCCGGGGTTCAAGCCTTTCTTTTTTCTCCCCGTGCACCGGAGGAGAAGCGATATTATTTCTCGCGCGTATCTTCCCGGCGAAAGAACCGTAACCGACGACGTTTCACATCGCTAATGATGTTCGTCTCGCGTGATCGTCTGTCGCGAGATCCATTATTACGACGATTCAGCGAAACTTTCGAGCACGTACCGCTTATTCGGATTCGGCTCAAGATCAGATCGAGCGAATTCGCACCTGTGTAGACGTCGAGAGACAGTTTCGTATCGATTTTCCTCGCCTTCGGGATTCCATTGGTTTAGGATGTTCGGGTAACTAGGGAGAACCGTGTAACGCCAAAAGTTCACGTCCAAGGCAAACTAGACGACGGACACTGTCTCAGACACGCGATTTTCTCGTGTCGATGACTGACACGACGATCGAAATGCTCTCGCAAATCCCTCTTTCTCTTATTTGCTCCGTGGCGCCAGTTTCCTTGGTGGTGCGACGCTTCTTTCAGGCATCTCTATTAGAAATACCTATTTCACGTGTACTATTTCAAGTATATTTGAATACACGTGTATTCACGTAGCCGCATTTTAATTCATTTTAATTTTTAGGATACAGTTACTAATTTTTGGAAGCAAAATAGGGGTATACATAAATTAATATCAATGTTCTAAAAATTATACGAATTAAAATGAGGATTCATTAATACACGTGTATTCAAACATACATACGTGAAATAGTACAAGTGTAACCACCGTACTTAAAAAGCCGCGTACCGTGGTAAGTATAATACGTGTAGTGAAATACACGTGAAATAGTACATGTGTGTTATTAACCCTTAGCACTCGAGTGTTGATTCTGAGGCGCCACTAAAAATTGCAGTACCATTATTTAAAATATTCTTTACATTATTAGATATTGTGTTTGTTGATTATCGATCGTAGTGTAGATATAACAAGGAGTCTAGATGATATCGGCGCAAAGGTTCGATCAGTATTACAATAAAGCAATCGTGCTAGTTTGGTTAAACTTTCAATGTTTCGATCCCAATATGGATCCTTTTCAAGAAAGAGGAAACAACTGCGTCTGCTTTATGAAAAAAATTAGAGACAAGAGTATATTGCTTTATTGTAATACTGATCGAACCTTCGCGCCGATATCATCTAGACTCCTTGTTATTATTAGATATGTTCGTATCTAATCAATTGCTAAACGTTTAAGTATCTTACCAAGTATTATATGAATTTCATACCCGCCATAATTTAAAAAAATCATAGAGAATGGAAATATTCTGGGTCCAAGAAATGTTTAATTCTCGAGTTAAAATAGCGCCGATTGCAAAGGGTTAATACGCCCTTGCCCCTCCTCCCCCCTCCCCCAAGAAAAAGTAAAGAGAACATTGGCAAATTAGTTAAACCGTAGAACAGATTTTTTTATGGATGATGGGGAAAATGCTTTACGTATACCCCAGTAGGGAGTATGTAGTGTGAGACTCGGGCCGCGGATAACCGGCGTACCCATGCCCACTAAAAACCTGAAACTCACCCGGGACGGTCAATGGACCGCCTCCCTATTGTCTCGGCTATCACACAAGCTCTTGGCCGAAAAACTGTAGAACAACTGCTTCTATAATATTTTATACATAAATGTCCCAAAAGACTGTCTTGTAAATGTCCCAGATCTATCCCCACTACTGCGGGGTGTACCTCCTTGAGGGGTCGTGAAGCTCGAGAGGCCTCGGTCGTCGAGAGATATGACACCATGCGGCTCGGATATATCGGTGAGACCGCCTAATCAGAATTTCAAACTTCTCTATTTTCCATTATTTTTTTATGGAACTTCGATGACCATATTTGTGGTATTTTTCCAATAAAAAGCATACCACATATGATATAATTCCGATGATATTTACTTGTGTAATAGACAATTAAAGTTTCGAGCGCAAGGAAGGACAGTCGCCGGCGAGTCTTTGAAATGTGCCGGCGACTGCGACTCTCTGCGTCTCTTCCTTTCCCATACGCCAGTCCTGGGCGCGGTTGGCTCGCGGAACACATGTTGCTGCTTCTCCTCTTCGCTTGGTGGGCCAGTCAGTCCCCACCACGGCCACTCCGACTCTTCCCTTAGCCTTAGCCGCTAAGGCTAACGCTAAGCCGTGGTGGGGACTGACTGGCCCACCAAGCGAAGAGGAGAAGCAGCAACATGTGTTCCGCGAGCCAACCGCGCCCAGGCCTGCCGTAATGGATGCGACCGCTCGTCACCTTTCTATACAAATCGACTGAAAACCAATCGACCCGTGTGCGGATGACAGTCGCGTCCGTCGCATGACGATCAAGACGCACGAACTTCGCAACGCGATTACAATCGACCCGTGTGTGGAGTGCCTTACTTGTGGAGAGGGTTACAGTTATTATATAATATTAACACTCATACGTTCCTCAGGGTAAAAATTCACCCATTCAATATTTTCATATACTGTAAAATTATTCATCCTTTTATGTCTACATCGTGAGATGTATTTCTTTAAAATGTGACGCTATAAATGAAACATAATGTGTTGATTTAACGTATAAAATAGAAATGGATGAATTGTTATTCTAGTCTCTTTTATGCAGCTATTTTTGAGGAGCACATGAGGGTTAATGTTTACATTACATTGTGATGGGGAACAGCAAACACGAATTTACAAGAGTTTATATGTATCGATAGATTTATAAAAAGAGTAGGGCGTTTCCAATGTCGTCTTCGCCTAGATTTGTCTTCTTAGAATATTGAAAAATGGCAGTTAAATCATTAGTGAAAATTATGAATAGTAGAGGACCTAGGTGGGAGACTTGAGGTACGCCGCGCCGGATAGAACACGTACCGTTGTAAAATGTAAAAACCGTTACAAACCATAACATGATTTTCATAGACGACAATCGAGTGCGAGGGATTATGTAATATGAATTTACAAAATCGGTGTTGGTCCAGCTTTTTCACCGGGGCGGCAGTAAACGATTCGAGAACGGCGCGGTTGCGAGCGCGGGCGCGGGCGCAGGCGATATAAACGTGTCGACGATCGAACCTGAAGAGGCAGGCTGAGCTGAACGACGACGATCGGTCGATAAAACTATTTGGAAATACGCTCGAGTATAATCGCGCGCCGGCAATGAGCGGAATTCCTCGAACGTCGGTGGCCGCGGCTCGCGTAGAAATATTTTCTTAAAAAAGCCGTATTAAACGCGCGCCGTGGAATATTTCAAACTTCATCTTGGATGTAGCTCGTCTCGTGACATAGGCGGTACGCAGGCAGCCCTTCGCTCTTGCGCGTCTCGGTGGGCACTCGAGGCTTGAAGCACAGTCACTACCGTAGGGGGCTTGCCGGCTACCCCAAAAGTGCACCTATCAAGGGTTGGTTCAACGAGCATACAGCTCTAGAGACCCTTGCTATCGCGGAGACTGCGCGCCGCTCTTTCAAAACTAGCTCCGGTTTATTATTGGACTCGGACGCGATTTTATTGGACCCGACTGCGAATTAAATCGAATACCACCGGAAAATATACATATACCCTTGGCGCATCAACGCGAGACTTTCTCCCGTTCGCGTTCGGTGAAATCTCGTCGTCTTTAGTTCGAACGCGTTGCTAAAGCGTTCCGCGTCTACGCGTTTCATCGGGTTCAATTAAAACTACTGAAATTAGCGAGCCGGTGCGGCGCTATAAATTCGAGACTCGGTGTGTAGACGGTATCTGTCAGGCTACTCGGTGCGATTGCTGCTCTGTCCCTGCGTTGCCACGAACCCCACTGCCTCTCTGTCTGTGC
Source organism: Lasioglossum zephyrum (assembly GCA_028455615.1). Taxonomy (NCBI): domain Eukaryota; kingdom Metazoa; phylum Arthropoda; class Insecta; order Hymenoptera; family Halictidae; genus Lasioglossum; species Lasioglossum zephyrum. The sequence continues at coordinate 14,604,138 of CM052323.1, read as the reverse complement.
CGGTGAAGGGTGTCTAGGCCTTCGTTCACCCTTGAAGTTACGCAGAAAATATGCCAATGTTGTTTGAATGAGGGGTTCCGGGTGGATAAAGGAGACGGACGGCGCGGCAGTGCGGCGACGCATGATTGCTAGCACCGAACACCGCGGAAAAACGTTAACTAGCGATCGCAACGCCTCTGGAGAAATACGTGATCGTGATAGCACGCGGCGGAATTGTTCCGGCGCGGACCGTCAAGCGTGCGGCTGATTACACGCCAGCGGACCATATATTTACATTAGGCAACGGAGTCGCCATAACTCATTACGTCTACAATTCTCTTTCGTCAGCCGGACGAACACGTCGGCCGCATAAATCACAATTTGCCCTAGTGCGCGCAGGTGGACAACACCAGCCGTTCCGAGCGGTACGGTGTCCTGAAAATAGGGGGTCGCGAGTCACGCGGAATCGAGATGATAGAGCGAGTCGTATTTAATTGACTCTGACGTTCGCGCACGCACTAACCGATCTCGGCTAATTACCGGCTAATTGGTGTCGTGATAACTATCGATGTCTCCTCCTCCAGTCTCCTCTTCGATAGGGCCGCGACGCCATCGCCGCGCCGGAGAGAAAAAACTTGATCGGAAGATCGACAGACACTTCGCCGACAAGTGGCTCATCTTGTTAGCCGGGCGTCGATTACTCCTTCCCCTGCCTGTCCTTTCCGTGATCGTATTTTCAAACGAGGAACAGAGAAGGGCGGAGAACCTGCGCGCCGTCGCCGAGTAGACGAGACGTTGACACCGCCTGTTGACACAACGACGGTCCATGTTTGTGGAACAACGTCCCCGTGGTATTACTAGAAATAAAACAGAAACGGGATAGACGTGTCACCAGACGAGTGTAACGCCTCCCATATTTCCATTAAGTAAGGCAAGACACAGCCGGATAACGGATATAACGCGAACGAGCCACGGCTTTTACCGTGATTAGTGCACGATGCAATGGGAAAGGCTCGCGTATGGTGTACGAACGGCTGCGTGGCGAACATTCCTTCCACATTACACGCATATAGTATAAATGCGTTTGCGATATTACACGACTACACGGCCAGGCTTTCCGAACTCTAGTTCGTTCACATTTGGTACATCCCTCGAGGGAGAGACCTTTGCGCTCTCGCTCAAATGTCTTCTCCTTCCTCGGGCTCTTCTCTTCGCTCCTTCTTCCGTCCTCGTTCGTCGTCCTCGTTCGTCGTCGTCGTCGTCGTCGTCGTCGAAAAAAGAAAAAGAAAGGAAAACATGCGTCGGATAAATGAAATCCTTCGACGTTGAGTCCATTAAGTTGAGGTTCGGTAGCGAATGCTGTTAATAACGTCCGTGCGTTTCAATGGATCTGTTGCGGGGATGGAAAGTCAGCCCGAGCCCAGGCCCGAGAACGTGCCCCCGTGCTCGAACCTGTTTTTCACGCGTAAAACCCTTATCGCCTGTCGCGTAAGCACTATTATGCCGTCGAGAGAAAAAAAGGGAAAAGAAAAAGGAAAAGCAACTTCTGAATTTCCGTCGAGGATCGTCGACGCGAGGTTTCGGTTGGAACATTCTATGTATACGCGAGCGCGGCTCTCTGTCGCGACGCGGCTCGGCCGCATTATACGGTCTGCCGCGACGAGAAATAGCGGAGATACGAAGGTGGTGGGTCTTCTACATTTACTTTCTGTTCCGTAGAATCATTACTACGTCCCGGGCTAAGCGAAGCGTACCGGCGCCTGTTGACTGCAACCGTTGACGCGTTAAAGGGGCGAGGAGATAAGTTTTTTTCGCGAATTATGAAGGCGCTCATTCATTATGCGGGCCCGTAATTGACGAGTTGTACGCTGGAGGATGCTGCCTGTATCAACAACGCTCTCTTTTCCGTCGAGATACTATCCGTCGGTGGCAATATCTTCCCCCTTTTTTGCTTCTTTAAGTTTATCGCTGCGAATTGCTGCTATCCGCTCGAGCAGAGGCTCGCGAAACGTTTGCGGCCCACTAACGTCTCGTCGTCGAGCTCAACTTAGATCTGATTCTCTAATTGGTTAGTATAGAATGTTCGAATTAATATCGGATTTAGGTGACATCAATTACAACAATATTATTATCAGTTACGTATCTGCCACCATGAACGAAAACTCAGTTTTCTGTAACTCCTTATTATTCAGTTCAAAAAATCTTTTTTTTTGTTGCCACAGCAAACACAAAAATGTCTCTCTTGAAGATGATCCTTACCCGTACAGATCCTTTACCCAATGAAGAATATACAAAACAAGGAACTGTGCGATTTGGAGTGTATACGGGCTTTAAATTCACATAATAAGTGTTGCTGCACCATTCTCTACATCAGGTTCTAGAAAAACAGTAATATTTAAATAGGCTTTCAATCTATACGATATTAATCTTACTGTTCCAAAGGTAATAGAATATATTTAACTGGATTTTATTCTAGAATCATTTAATTGGAATCATTGGAAGAGTAGGCAGTGATTAATCGTTACTCCTAGATGACATTTTAAGTAAAATTACCATTGTCACTGTGGCAGCAGCATTGCCTATTTCCTTGCATATGGAGGGATTCAAGCATCTATTGCAGTGCACATGCAGGTCTTAAAAATTGTTGTGCGGGTATGGAAATAAGAAAAAAACGTGACAGACTACCCTATTGGATGCCCAGCTAATTTGACAAAATATTACAGGTAAATCAAATCGTCTACGGTTAAAATACCTCTTTGATGATTATAAAAGAAGTTTAAGCTATTATTTAACCGTTTGTGCCATATTAGTTGTATCGAATTTGCCATTTACTTTAATGAAAGCATTTATGTTTGTGCTCAGAGGGACAGGAATAGCTATTACAATACTTGAGGAGTTTTAAAAATTGCTGTTGGTCGAGCTTGCGGAAAATTGGCAAGTAATTAGCATTTCGATGTTGGACCGGAATCAGATTTAATTTCGTAATTGATTAGCATAGAATTTCTGGGGAAGCTACGCTTTGTTCGTCGGGCATTATAATAATTTAACCCGGTGCTATTGAACGGGACTCCCGATTGGCTTCGCTTGGCCTGCACAATTGGCTTCCACCTGATGCGAAATAGATGCAACTCCGAGTGGATGGAGTCCGTTCGTACCACGCCAAATGCGGCGCGGGATAGTAATTGGATTTCTCTCTCTTTCTCCATAGAATAGTTACATACATATATGGCCGGTTATAAAATGAATGCAAACACATAGCCCGTGATAGAGAAAGAAACTTAACATAGTTTCTCGTCGTCCGGTTGAAAAGAAGTTTCTGAAACGCGGGAAGCGCAATTGGATTTGAAAAAGTTAATTACCAGAATGATAAGTGCTTGAGAATTCAATTTTCTTTCTAGAAAGAAATAAATGGGAAAGAAACAAGCTTCCGCAGACAATTTCCAATGAGTTGGAAACCTGTAAAATTAATCTTAACGAATGTTTCAACGTGCGAAAATTCGTTTTGTTCTATGTATCAGACACGTTTCGATCGTGTCGCTTTACTTGTAATGTGTAACACGTTTGATTGTTCGGTTACATTTCAACATCAAATTAGAATTAATTCCTTTCCGAGAAGTATCAATATTTCGCTAAATATTGTGGGTCGCAACCACAGTAAAATCAATACTATCTCTCAGGCTGCAATTTAACAGGACATAGTTATTTAATACAAACAGAGGTACAAAGCCGATGATTATCAAACCCGATCGGGTCTCCTGGGACTTTGATCCTTGATGTGCGACGAAGATTTGCCAGATCATCATCCTACGCCACCATCCTGCGAGAGACCTCGGCTGATGCTTCAAGGGGTTAGGACTTACGGTCTGACTGACCTGTCAGCGGCAGTTGCAAGGTTTCTGAATTTTTTAGAAGTGCCTAGAATAACTTTCATGATTCGCAGAAGCCACTTAGGTGGCTGTCAGACTGTTAGGTGGTCATTCGAGCTTTCGGAAGTTCGTTATTGGTACCTAGTTACCGAACCTAGTCATTAAGACTTTATATGTATAAACTCGCAGGAAGATAGTTGTATGTATACTATCACTCAAAAGTTTTCCAGAACGTTATTCGATGAGAGGATGCCCTCGATTTGTTAGCTGTAGAAATACGAATGGATTTTTAAAGTTGATACTTTGTTGGACTTAGTTCCCTTCTGCTAACGAGGTTTACTCAAGTATTATTGATCTTTACTTTGACGCGCGCATTGCAAATTCAAAGTAATTTTTTAAAATAGCATATACTGCGGCTAAGTAAAAGGAAGATCAAGAAATAATTAAACATTAGTGAATACGTGATTGCGTTGTTACCATATGTTTCGAACAATATTAAACGCGAGAGATTCTTTTGGAACTACCTAATAAATGAAATTGAAGAAAATATAATAGGACCATTTGTTGAGATGAAGCCGGTAAACATGATAAATTGTTGCGCTGCCCAAGTAACCCGATGAGCTAGAGACTTGCAACTTTAAACATAGCTCAGAACTGGATAACAATGTAATATTAATTTTTTTAAACTGTACGTTTAGGAGATAAAAAAAATCTCAGCGGAGTATCTCAACGGGAATCAAACCCGGGCCGTACTAAGTGCTCGATAGTACGACCAGTATTACTATATCTTGCGTTCTATTAAAAAAAAAAGACTAAAAAGTAGAGAATCAAAAAATATAGAAAAAAAACTTTTTAAAAACCACGCTTATACTCTAATGCACGAAAAAGGAAAATATGATTTTTTTAGATATTAGTGACTATAAATAAAAGCATGGAGCGCCTACTAAGATTACGTTAATATAGTTTAGCGCTCCACTCTTTTATTTATAATTACTAATATCTGAAAAAAATCATTTTCTCCGTTTTAGTGTATTTTAATATAAGCGTGCTTTTTAAAAAGTTTTTTTATCTATTTTTTTACACATTGTATTCCTTCGCTGGGAATATTGGAAGCGATTTGAAACTTTTGAGCGACAGTGTATCTTTCTACCTGTTTTCGTGTCCACTACGTATATGGGCTTCCTTTCAGAGCGAACACTTGTGCATTTGCAGAATATTCTCTCTCTCTCTCTCTTTGTTCCCTCCTACTGTTAATCTCTCCTGCCCGTTTCTAGTATCTGGTTTCACTTTGTTTCCCAGCAAACTCCGGCGTTAAATGAGGGCTGACAAAAACACGTGTAACTTTCAATTGGCTGCGCAGTCGCTCGAAGATTCTCGACGGGGTCTCTTAATTGGGTTAAATAAATTCGGTTGGGTACCATGTGTGCACACCGTGCAAGTGGGACTTCGTTGTCGTGTGAATACGTACAAAGACTCGGAGGACACGCGCTCGTAGTTGGCCGCGGTAAGACGAACCTTAGGGTGCGTGTACGTGTTGTTTTAAAGGGTTGAAATTGGACCAGGACCCGGACTCAGGAATTCGATAAACGAACTCCAGAATTTATTTACCTAATCCAGACCTAGGCGTTCTTTGGCAAGTTATTCGGCGTAGTTTTTCTTTTTTATTGAGCTATTAGCTAACTCGACAGACGTTGCCCTGTCCTTTGTTTGTGATCGTTTTGTGAATTTGTGAAAAGTAATTGGAACTGTGTAAACAAAGAAATGCTTTGTATCGATTGGTTTGACATTGATAATGTAAATTCCTATTCAAATATTGATTAAAAGCTGCGACGCGTTCGTTCTTTTTTGTTGTATTGAAATATGATTCAAAAAGCAGTTTTAGTTTTTCCCGAATTTTCCATTTTTCCGGGCAACTTTTGCAATTTTTCTTTCCCTAAAAGCTTATTCGGACTATTACGAACATTTATTTTTTAAATTAGTCAAATCGGTCCAGCCGTTCTCAAGTGATGCGGTTGCCAACGAATAGCATTTCATTTTTATTTATACTATAGATAGATAGATAGGTTACATTCCTGTAAAAAATTCTGAAAATTCTACGCCTTTTCTATTATAGATAAATCGACTTCCTGCCAAATCGATTTTTGAAAATGAAAAACTAGAAAGTGTCCGTAACGAGAGGCCAATTGCCGGGTCACTAGGGCTGGTCGCTTGACGTTTTTCGCGAGGGCACGTTTTTTATCGTTATTATCGGCCGCTTATCGCACCACGCGTTAATAATGTTAATCTTATTAATCAAAAAATTGTGAAACATTTTCGAATACAACTCTAAAGGTGCAAACAGTGAGCCTTAAGAAATTTATGTATATAAAGTAAGGGGCAAAGAGAGGGTCCGCACAAAAAGGCATCTATTGTATAGGGTGGAAAGTATTCGGTGTGGTTATTGACTACGTTTGTTCGGCATCCTTGTCCGTTCCATAATAAACTCACAGCAAAGAATAAAATTATAAAGTGTCCATAATAGTTCACTCACGCACAAGCAAAACGTCGCAAATAAAAAGATTATGTAGGGTGGTCCTTAGTTATACTTGATGAAAATTATTTTGCAAAATTTTTTCCACGGCACCCCCCCAGAATTGTGACGACGGTTGAGAAAATGATCTGGAAAAATTTGGGGCCGATTGAATCGTGGGAAACCGGCGCGCAACGAATTTGAAATTTTTTTTTTTTAAATCTTGACATAAATATACGTTGGAATATATCGTTGAGTTTGTCTTTTTTTCTCTGTAAGAATCCATATATAGCATAATCAGTTGTTAATAGAAAAAAACATCCGTGACCTTGAAAACTTGAAAAAATGACCTTGAAAAAAAAAATTTTTCTCTGATACTATATTCACCTCCTTATATACTACAACTTTTGTTTGAAGAGTTTTTTCATATATACATAACACTGACAGAGATATTAAATAAATTCATTAATACGCTCCAATCTACAATAGAAAAACAGTTATTATTTAAATTACCAAAAGAGTTGACATCAAAGTATTTCGTCCCGGATTTGCTGGCGGACTCGTCAGTAGGGCCCAGCAATTCCTGTCTCAATTCTTGATACAATCATGTACGTTTTTAAATTATGTATCACTAAAGCGTGTCGTCCTAGATCTGCTTGTGTAAGGCAGACTCTGTGCCAGGTGAAACAATGGAAATGTCATCGTCCAGCACAGAGGATGTGTTAAGTCAGGATGACAATATTGAATTTGTTATTCCTGTGGATGAACCTGGACCAAGCAACCCTAAGAAGAGACGTGGTCGAAAAGAGTTTATTACGTCAAAACTTGTTACAACACTTGACAAGTGCAAAGTGAGTGATCGTGATGCTGTTCGTATAATAACAGCAACAGCCCAAGCTCTTAATCATGATCTAGACGACTTGATTATTAAACGCTTGTAACGATGATTTTCGTGATGTCTTGCAGTTTTGCGTAACGGTGCGCGAAACTGTCGGAATAATTCAGGAATCAACTTCGCCAGGACGTTCCAATACTCGTTAATGCGAAGAGTCCCCATTAAAATTTCCTTAATATCGACTGCAGCAAGGATTCGGATTGAAAAAGAGGTAAGAGCCGGTAGGTTTGCGGGGGTGGATTCGTGTTGAGCTCGCTCGCCTGTCTGGCTGGCGGAGTTTCCGCTCGGAACCATGGACTCCCCGTTTTTAATGGAATAAAGAGCCGGAGAAAGTACAGCTCCCCTCCCCTCTCTCTCTCTCTCTCTCTCCCTCTCTCCCCCTAAGGGAACTCGTTTGTAAACGATATTATTACGACGTCGTGTTAATATATTGCGACTATCCGGCGGTGGTGGAGGATGTTCCGTTTAGTTCGCCGATTCAGAAAAAGAGGGATGTTTCGGCCCTCTCGCGAGTGAAGGTCGCCCTCCGCTGTCTTTGTCCCTCTTCAATCGCGGAATTTCAGCCCAACCCGTTGCACGCCGGCGTCTGCATTTATAAAAATAAAAAGCAATATGCACTGCAGGGAGGTCGACAAAATGGGCAGGGAGCAATATCGCGGAAGAGTCAGGGTGTTCGCGTGCGATTGTTTAATATATTTCATATAATAACGGATTCATTTCGCGGAGTGGAAAGTTCGGTTTCTTGCCTATTCACTTCGGTATTGTCCCGCGGTAACCTTCTACAAAAACAAAAAGGAAAAAGACGGAAAACAAAGAAAACAGCTAAACGACGCGACGGAGTAGCGGTTGGTAATAACGCGCGATTTTTTTCACGTGTTTTTCGCAGTTGCTAGGAGGCGGTGCGGTTTCATCGAGCGAAAAAAAAGTAATCGCTCCGTGACCGCGTCGTCGACGATGATTCACTTCCGAAGCGGACCATAACCCTTTCGAGAGATGTCCACGGGGAACAAGAAGCCGCTGAGAAGGAAAATCAAGCGGGTCAGCGAGAAGGAAAAGCGTATGGCGCAGCTTGAGAAAGAAATCGCACGTCTCGAGGAGGAGAATAATAAATTGAAGCGCGACAGCGTCGAGTACGAGAACAAATTGGCCGCGTTTGCCGGTCCGACACGTCTCGGCGCCAATATCCCGACGTTTAATCGAATTCTAAAACCTTCCGCGGAGGTTCCGACCGTGTCGAAGGTGGAGAGAAGTTTCACGAACGCATTTCACTCGAACGACGCTCAAGGCACCGCCTCACTCAAAAGGAAGCTGCGCATAAAAACACTGAGGTCTTTGAAAAATCGTGACACGACCAAATAAGCGTTATGCGGATTTTTCTTGTTCCCCGTGGGCAAACTGTGCTCTTCACGCTGATGTGTTCGCAATGATCGCATCGAGATCGACTCTCGAAACGGGACAGATTCAGGCCACAAGTTTTCGGCCATTAATCTCCGTAACCATGCGTCATAATTAGTCGGAGGAAATTCGCAGTTTTCAACAGACAAGGCTATGCCGGCGGAGGTTACGTCATGCCCCGAGAAGAAAATAATAAAGAAGTTTGTCCAGAACGCGTCGTGTCCGAATGGAAAGCCCAAGAAGAAGCAGGATGTGAAATGCCCGTCGGCCCAGAGCAAAAAGTTTTCGAAATGCGGGGAGAAGATGTCTTGTTCCGATACAGAGTCTAGAAAAGCGAGATCGTGCCGAGATTCGATATGCTCGGGAAACGGGAACGGGAACGGAAACGGAAACGGAAACGGCAAGTGTAGGACGACCGTGCAGAAAGTACCGTGTGTGCCCAAAGAGAAGAAGTACAAGGGGTGTCCGAAATGCGAAAACAATCGGATCGAGAAATTGGAATGCGAGGTAGTGTCGAACTATTTAAATTAAGGATATTCTTCTAGATGGTGTCGGTAACTATTTGACAGCGAAATTGACAAGCAGAGGTCACAATGTGTGTCACCTCAGGTTGTTGATTTTAATTAAACTGTCTCTGATGAATCTAGAGCAAGAATAAGCAGACCCATGTCCGAGCGTATTTGGCAACACTAATTACTTGTAAAGATAATTATAACTAGACTGCAGATCTTTGTGCAAAATAAAAATATTCTGCAATGATTGTGGGAAGCAGGAATAAAATGAAAATCGATTTCATCGCTTAATGACTTTGTTACATTGAAAACAACATTACGATATTCTTAAATTTTTCTAATCCTTTACTGTTTTATAGTTCATCCAACCAATGTCTTCATAAATCCTTCAAGATCCGCAGCCTAATTATAACACTTAATTTTATGTTAACCAGAAAATATTTTGATATACTTCATTTCTTAATCATACCTTAGTTTGTCCAGGTTTTTTAATGTGATTTCAGTATTTTCGGTACGCAGCAATATTGATATCTGACATCTATTTTTTCCAACGTAAACCAAGTTTGCTTTCCGCGAGTGATATCAGAACAGATTCATAAAATGTTCATACTATCGAAAATATTTGTGTTTTAAATGTTTTTGCGAAGCATACCTAAAGAGAAACAAACATAAAAATACTTAATATTAAAAGTAAAAAGAACAATTTTTTAAGAATCATAAAAATAAAACAAAATCATTAATCGTAAGAGTAATTTGAACACGTAACCTCAACCACCCTCGCTACGAAATAGCTCATTAAAATTTAAATGTTAATTATCTTGATAAATAATAAGTATTGTCAAAAACACTCGGACATGAGTCAGCTTATTTTTGCTCTAGATTTACCAGAAAAAGTTTAATTGAAATCGACGATCTCCCGATTGTAATCTCTCCTCGTAAGCAGATGGACGTCTATGTTTTTGGCTAATTCAGGTTTTTATACACAATCATCGTACTAAAGTTGCTAAAATGGTTGAACAACGTTTAATTTTTTTTAGCTTCAAATTATCAAATATGCACAGTTTGAGTAAGAGGACGATACCGATAACATTTCTGAACAAGTAAATAGCTTTGTTTTTCACATCAAATGCTCGCAAAAGATGGAATAATTCATTATCATGAATATATCGACGTTCTTAAACCCATGCTCTACGATTTATTCTACGGTTCCAGTGATTTTTTGTAGTTCGCAATTTCCTAAAACAGGAGAAAGTTTATATCTATCGCATGCCTATGTATTCTCTAATAGCTGTACATTAACACTTCAATGCATGATTTTTGTGCAGGTCATTTTTTGTGTTTTATTTACGGGAAAAATATTTTAAAAAATTAAAACAACATTTTCAGAAAAATAAACATAAACAAACATAGTAAGAAAACACATTACTAGTTTACTATACATATACCAGATTTGTTAACTGTATCAGACATGATACACTATGCAGCGAAGGGTTAACAAAACGAAAGTAGAATTTTATTTCGGTTTATAGGAAATAAACAGAATCTTCATCATGAGCCTGCCACGATATTGTAGGTAGAGCAAGGGGTAAAAAGCCAAATTTTGATTATATGTACAAAGCTTAAAAACTCTACATAAAATATTCTTCACAATTTATTTTTATGAAGATCTATTTTCGGAGCTTCTCAAGGCGAATACCGCCTCAAACAGAAACGTGTTTAAATTGAGTTGTGAAAACACAGAGCAAGAGGCGGAACTGTAATTATATTAAAAAATGATTGGGTTTCGGTTTCGGTTCCGGTCCCGGTTTTATAAATATTTTCCTACTACGAACAGAGTTCCGCAAAGTTTTTGATCAAATAGCCACCGGTGCCATTCGGAAGTGCAGTCTAAACAGAGTTAGGGGAATACGTGTGCGTGCGTGTGTAGTGTGTACGAGAAGAATATGTGTTCGCAGGTGTATCAGCTGCGGAGGGAGATCGAAGGGATGAAGCACGAGCGCAAGGCGGCGGAGAAAGCTGTGCAAAGGGCGATTCTTCGAGGGGCGCGTGCTCTCGGCGGAAGATTTAAACCGATCGTTCCGGAATCGATTGAAAAACTTTTGGACAGTTGCGAGAGCAATGCGTCTTCGGTGTCGACGGTCGCCTCGGTCATGTGCTGTGAAAAGAAAACGGAGCCGATTCAACCGTGTGGAACTAGATCCGAGAAGAAAGAGGCTTACAATTTCTGTGAGACGTTTTGCGCCAATTAGAATCGTATCTAGACGATGGTCAGCGAATCCCGTGATGCCTACTCTCCGGCAAACCCATGTCTGATCACTTATATATAATTAATTGCTACGCCTTCTTCCGGGGGCAAAAACGAACGACGAAGGGTAAATATAACTGACGAATAAAACACGAAGTCGCAACACCGTTTTTGGCTCCAGACGGTTTTATCGCGTGGTAATAATTTTCCCACGTAACGCGTTAATTAATAAACGGGGGTAAGAGCGACGGGTGGACTCTCGGCGTCGATTTAATTACACGTAACACTGGTGTAGGTATTCTAGCCAGCGCAGCGTGCGTGCTCTACTCGCGCTGGATTTTCGCGTACACGTAGCTACGTTCCATCAAAATGGCATCGTTAACATTGATAATCCTCCTCTGAACCGAGTCTGAGCCACTCGACTTACCAGAAACACAGCGCGGTAACGCGCCGGCAGGTGTGAAAATAATTAATGTCACCCGACAAACAGGCATTCTGTTTAGAACCGGACGAGGGGTTTCGACGATCACTCTCCCCGTTAATCAGGTATCGATTTCGCTCGTCCAAGTCCTCGAATTATGCAAAGAGGTCTCGTCGATTTCAACACAAGATTTTCATTGTGTAATAAGACCGGGTTGATACAATGAAACTTTATATGGGGGCTCGAGGATCGCAGGCTATCGCGCGTTGTTTATCCGGAGCGGCGCGGCACGGCGCAACGGGCTCGTGTTTGTCAGCAATGATCGTCAACGATGAGTCTTGATGATATTCAATCCGTAAATGCGATAACGAATAGCCGATATTATCGTTCGCGGTCGGCGCCAAATTTTCTCTCTCCAATAATTACGCTCGAAAATTCGTTATTTGCCAGAAAACACGTTCCGTTGTTCTCAAGTGATAACACGTTTGTCATGAGATGGATCATGCTGATCCGTTAGTTTCGAAACTTTCAATTAATGTTTCTAGGGTCGGGCATGTAAATGGCAACATTATGCAATCGATCCGAAGCTTGGTGGTACTGCTCACATTCGTCTAAAGAATAATTAACCATTTCGATCTATCGGTGATGGCTGAACACTAAACCTACCACTGCCGGTCAAATGATCAGTCTTACATTTTTAATTTTATAATTATTGAAGTCATGACGTTGCTTACATGGAAAATGATTCCATTTTCTTTATCCAAGCACATATTGCAATAAAAATTGCACGAAAACTGAATAAATAGAATCTTGTCATTTTGATTAGCCACAATATTTTAATCGCTTTCAGTGCTCGGTAGTTTCAGTGTTATAGTCTTTTACAGATCAAAGATTAACACAATTGAGTTTTCCATAATTCATTTCTTAACAGCATTAGTTAGCACTCCCGTTGGTTAATGAACAAGTACTTTCGAAAAACAAAGTCCAAGCTGTTTCTGTTGGGATTGTTATTGAGAAGAAAATGATTAATTATGAATTCGGAATTGACACGATTATTAACTCAGGATAGATTAGCTCTTCAAGTGCGCACGTCTTCGGAAAGCACTAAAAATTTGCTAAACATCAACTGTTTGCAGTAAAAACTGAAAACTGTACTGCACAGTAGATGAACTGTTGACACTTGTTAAAAAATAGCAGCTTGATTAATATTAGAAGTTCAATCCTTTTTGACCCTATCAATTCTAACAAAACTAAAGAAACTATGCGACCACAAAAAGATCTTTTATTTTTATCATATTTCACATTCATGTATGACTACGTTCAATAGAATTTTTCTCGGGAAACGTTCACCAATTTAATCGTAACAATCTCATATAATTATAAAGCAAAAACTTAGGAATTTCGCGAGTTCGGTGAAATAAAAACAACTTCAGAAAATGATGGGGCTGAGCTTGCGTCTACTACCGAGGCACTGCTGTATAATTTTGTAGTGTCAGCATCTCGGCGAACGTCTCTTACGACAAGCGGTGTTTACTTTCGAAACCCGGATCGCAATATCGAAGAAGGGAGGGGGGGGGGGGGGGCTGGTAAGGGAGAGAAGAGCCCGACGTTTAATTCGCGGGAAATGAAAACATTTGCTTCCCGCGAGCAAGGGTACAACGATTTTCACCGGAGTGGATAAACTATAAAATTGGCTCTCTATTCGAGCAAACAATCGGACCCGGATCGATAAGATCCGTTTTGTGTTAGTTGACCAGCACAGGACTGTAAAACCCGTCCCGGCTCGGCCGCGGAGGGCTGTATTGTAAATTGATAGCGATAAAATCTACTCATCTCCCGGTTTATTCGGCGAGTCAGGCTCGCCGCGCCGTCGCGCCGGTTCGCGCGGCATTATGCAGCGCGCACCAGCGAAATGGCAAGATTATTTTAAGGCGATTTCGCTTGCCTTCTGCTTCCCCCGGCCCTCCGTGCCTCGCCTCTCGACCCTGGGCTTTTCGCGTTTACTGGGGATATAAGTTAGGCCCCCGTGGAAACAGGTACTCCGGGCGCAGCAAGCAACCAGCCGGGCAAACAGTCAGTCAGGCCAGCAAGCAAGCAAGCAAGCCAGCAAGAAAGAAAGAAGAAGCGTGTCTGCTGATGGTTCCTTTGCGATATCGTTCTTGGCAAATATTAGGTGGTTCCGTTGGACTGGAAGACGGTCCAATGTTTTCATTTAATATCCTGTGAATGTCGAGCGGACTCACAACCGGCATTCAGGGAAAAGATTGCGCGAGCCATTTCCCGTGACTAGTGAGCGATGTCGTCTTTGAGATAAAGCAGTCTTCAAGATCTGCCGTATGGAGCCGCGGACGTGGACGGACGCGTTCTACGAGTTAAAGGGGTTGTTACTTATATCTTGCTAGTTTTTCAATCGTGCGGTACAGAGAACTCTCTTTCTCTGTCCGTCAAGGGAGAGACTCATCGTTTCTTGCCGTTTGCCTCTTTTTTTTTCTTTTCCATTCCTCGTTCATGCGGAGCTGTCGTTTCGGTACGCGCCGAGAGACGAATGAGAAGAACGTTTCTCGTGTGTCGCGATAAATTACCAGCGATCGCAGCAGCGATATCGCTAATTGAAGTTTATCGCGACGTCTTTATCTGCGGAGAGGGCAACACGTTTCAAAGCCCGATGAATGGTCGCAACAGAAATTGGACGGCACTGTGCCGGAAAGCTCTCTAATTCAGATCAAATGCCATGAATTCCAGTCGCTCATCAAAGGCAGCTACGTTGAGCCCGTCCGCCTCTGCGAGCGCGCCCGTGTCTATTAACGCGTGGTGCGATAAGCGGCCGATGATGACGATTAAAAACGTGCCTTCGCGAAAAACGTCAAGCGACCAGCCCCCTAGCGACCCGGCAATCGGTCTCTCGTTACGGACGCCTTCCAGTTTTTCATTTTCAAAAATCGTTTTGGCACGAAGTCGATTTATCTATAATAAAAAAGACGTAGAATTTTCCGAATTTTTTTACAGAAATGTAATCTATCTACCTATCTATATAAATAAAAATGAAATGCTGTTCGTTGGTAACCGCATCACTTGAGAACGGCTGGACTGGTTTGACTAATTAAAAAAAAAACTGTTCGTAATAGTTCGAATAAGGATTTAGGAAAAGAAAAATTGGAGAACTTGCCCGGAAAAATGGAAAATTCGGGAAAAACTAAAACTGATTTTTGGATCAGTTGAATCAGTTGAAACAAAAACAAACAAAAAACGAACGTCGCAGCTTTTAATTAATATTTCAATAGGAATTTACATTATCGACATCAAACCAATCGATACAAAGCATTTCTTTGTTTATACATTTCCAATTGCTTTTCACAAGTTCACAAAACGATCACAAACAGATTTATAGAAATTTGAACAGGTCAACGTCTATCGGGTCAGCTAGTGAGTAACAAAAAAAAAAGGAAAAATCACTTATTCACTTTTTTGTGGGCTGTTCCTTCGCATTTGGTATAATAAAAAGATAGAAACACATTGATGTTTGTTGAAGTTTACCCCCTTTACGATCAAACCATTTCCACGGCGCGGCGATTGAAAGCGGAATGGAAGTGGTTCGATCCTGTCGGATACGTATCGCGAGAATAATAATGCCCAAAGGAAATCACATGACAAGACGGAACCAAGTTGTGACGGTAATTCTTAGCTCCTCTGTGGAGGTAAAGTTGCCTGATCGACCGCTTCAAAGCGCAGAAGGCAATACAACAAGGGTGAAAAGACTTCGATCATCGATGCTTCGAGGAGGAAGCGAAGATAGTCCGCTAATAGTTCAGTATTAAAATAAGCGTGCCTGAGGAGAGGAATGAAACCGATTGAGGCCAAGACAAAAGATTTACATCCGGCCTGACAAATACACCACGGGAGAAAACGATATAACGCGCCAAGATTCATTTATTTCTTTAATAATTCCAAGAATCATTTAATCTTTTTTTTATTCAATGACATTAACCCTTTTGATACAGATTTATTTGGACTACAGATTTAGTTGAAGATTTTTTGGATATGGAATGTATTTGAGTTTTTGATGTATGGAGTCAGGTCAAAATAATAGATCTTATGTAAGATTTCATTCATTGTAGTGATATTATTTACATAGTTTTAATAATTATATCCAAGAAACATAACATGAGCATGACGAGTGTAAGTCGTCAAATGTACCCAGAGGTTTAAGTACATTTCTTAAAATTGTCTTTGGAAGCATAGTTCTTAATTGTTCTTAATTTCTTAATTGTATCTTATTGACCTTTTTAGGACGCACAATATTTACGTTTCGACTTTTATCACATTAGGGAGATGAGGTATAGGAAATGACATTCAACACGTTGAACTTACAACCATGTTCGCAGTTAATGGTGTATTCAAATACACTAGAGCCTCGGTTATCCGAACTGAACAGACGAACATGGTTATTCAGTAATATTCAGTTTAAATTTTGAACTTTTTAATGAATTGTACAATGAAAAGTGTCGTACATGTTCGTGATCGTTTTAGATTGAATAATTTTCGCGCAAAACGTAGTCAAGCAATAAAACATTCGGATGATCGAGAATTCTGCATTATTATAGTTATTTTGCAAAACATCGGGAAATGTAGATTGTGTTCTCTTTTTGTCCCAGGGTGAAACATCGGAAATCGGAAATCGAAACGCGCATAATTGGTTAACCTTATTGTTAGTACCGTATACCTCGTGTATTTGTGTCATCGGCGAAATTCTCCAGATGAATTACCGGTGTCCGGGCGAATTTATGTCGCGAATAGAGTGGCGTTACGAGGTAATTTATTCGGATAGTCATTTTGAACGCGTGCCCTGCGCCGGACAGTTGAAGTCGAATGACAAATTCGTGTTTATGAGGGTATAATGTCTCAGACACGCCTGTTGGACCTCTGCCAGCTGTTGCATCTGTATATTCGGCTATCGTGGCCCTATCGCGGTCAACATTTCGCTATTCTCTAGACATCCCGGGAGCGAGTTAATTAAGCGATCGCTTTTATCCTCCGTTCCTTCTCGAACAAAATCCTGTCCGCCAGTAAAAGAATCGATGCAGATCACCGTGGACAAGAAACTCTCATAGCGAGAACAAATTAAAATATCAGCCGGTCGATTAACCTTCACAGTCCTTCGCCAACCGCAGTATTATAATTTTTCGAGCTAATGATCGCCGACTACGCTAACAGATTTTACATCCAATTAAAGTAGATTCCTGGTTTCACAAGTTATCGCTTGTTTTTCGAGGTTTATTGCCTATTTTTAGTGGCCCTGGAAATATTAACAGGTGGTTTACGCAGCAATAACAGACTACAGAACAACTGCATTCTTGTTCTACTCGAGAATTATTAACTGGTACCTCTTTATAATATACAGAGAGTCTATAGTGTAGGATTAAATTTTAAAAATGATATATGTATGTAGAGGGTTAACAGATATGTACGAAATTGAAGCCTGAATACCAAACAATAAAACGTAGGAAACGCTATTTTAAAATCCTGTTTCGCTTCCACAAAAAAGAAAATATAAAATTTAAAAACTGCGTATAAATTGGAAAATCTCGCTGACCTCGTTAACGTTCGCAATATCCAAAGAAGTGCACTCATTTCACCATCCTCAGCAATTTGTTAGTAAGAATCTTTTAACTTTATATCTAGTTCAGCAGAAATTTTTAGATTATTTTTTATGTGTAATTTCACCTAAAACTTTCCCAATCTTTTTTAATAAACTTTAACAAGGTGACTTCGGATGTGAAGTACGCTGGTCAATCAAAAAAATTATCACCTATGTACATCAACGTGATACGATTTTAAACATGCGCTTATTGTGAACGAAATAAAACCAAGGAACAAGAGATTAAAACTATATCAAAAATTGTTCTGTACGACGAAAGTGTAGCTAAACGAATTACAAAAGAAATTATAACGTGAGACGTACCACCGCTTTGAAAAAAATTCATGGAAATCGTTATAATTTTGTCTATTCGATGAAATCATCAAGCATCACCGTTCGAAAGACTATATTCAAGGTTCTATACTTGCAATAGAAAAAATTCACCCGCCCACGTTTGAATACGCCCTTAAAAGAATGTATAAAAAAAACTTTTTAAAAACCACTATCTTCTATAAGAATGCACTAACAAGGAGAAAATAATATTTTTCGATATTAGTGACTATAAATAAAAGTGTGGAGAGCTAAACTATATTAACGTAATTTTCGTGGGCTCTCCACGTTTTTATTTATAGTCACTGATATCTAAAGAAATTATTTTCTCCTTTTTGATGCAATTTAATATAAGCGTGGTTTCTAAATTTTTTAAAAATATATCTTCTTATTTTCTACTTTTTAATCTTTTTTAAATAAAACGCAAGATATAGTAATACTGGTCGTACTACCGAGTAAGGCCCGTGTTCGATTCCCGCTGAGATGCTCTGCTGAGATTTGTTTTTATCTCCTAAACGTACAGTTTTGTTTTTTAATTTTTTAACTCAGTTCTGAGCTACATATGTTCAAAGTTTCAAGCCTCATCGGGAAGTGGTTTAAAATTCGATTACAAGATTTGATGCATACAACAAACACAGCAAGCTAATATAAGCGTGGTAAAAAAAGAGAGACTAGGGATGACGACGAGCGGTCAGGAATATACTGCCCTTGCAACGGTAGCATAATGGGAGCAAAGCATTGTTCGAACGAGGCTCTCCAGTGATCGGACGGCTTTTAAACAGGGGCGATAAGCGTTCTCCTTAGTACCGAGAGGAATTCCACCTGTCGCGGACTTTATTGTTATCCAGCTCGCGTTTCCCTCGCGCGAGCAATACGAATTGTTGCCTACGCGCTCGGCCAGCGGTAGATTATCGTCGACGGTGTAGCAATTCTTGCGGTCTGACACGGTGTAATATTTCAACGCCGCCTTGACAACATTTTTTACCGTTCTCCGTGATCCGGGTATAACGCGAGAGCTGGAAATATCAACGGATGACTGGAACCTTATGCGCCGCTCTGACATGATGGCTGCAAGATCGCGATAGCCGCGTTGTTCAACTTTCTTTCGATCCCTAAGCGAGACTCCGGTCTGGAAAAATCGCTGCCTCGCCTGTTATTACGCCGTCGCGTCTCCCGTCCAATTAGGGGGGAAAATTCCAAAATTACTGATCCGTAATAAACACGTCACCCAATTTTTGACGACGATCGAGCACGATCCAGCGCCAGGCAAGCCTCGAACAATGTAGCGCGGGAATTGCCATTTACGCCGCACTGCTTTTTAATGATCGCCCCGTAGAACGCGGGGCTCCGATTAAAGGATTTTAGACACGTGAACGTGGGTGGAGCCGCAATCGCGTGGATACGAGGTATCGCAGACACGCGTATGAATCAACGTGACGGAGACGCAGGAAACATCATATACCGATGTCCCTGATTGTGCGAGGCGCGAGGGGATCTTTCTTTCAGGTTTCGCGTAAAAAAAAAGGAAAAAGAAAGCAGAAACAGAAAAGAACGAAAGAAAGAGAAAGAGAGAGGAGATGAGGAAAAGGAAAACGTCGACCCTTGGAAGAACGGAAAAGCCATCAGCGCTGATAAATAAAATGTTAGCGCTGCACCGTCGCACCGACTGTCTGCTCTGGCGCGTATTCTTATTAAACGCGCCGGTATGCGCGTATACATGCACGTACACTTGAACTCCCTGCTTTTCGCCTGGGGTGCGTTAGGAGGTACGTGGACCTTGTGGAGCTGAGCGAGAGACACACGCACACGCGTAGATCCCAGTCACCCTGACTCTATTCCCTCTCGCTCTTGCTAGCAACACCGCCGCTGCTACCAGTGAAACGCGTGCACTCCAACTAAACAAAGGCGACCTGTGCCACCCTTACCCCTTTCCATCCTCATCTGGCAGCTTTGTGCTGCTCTTACGTAATACACCGACTTATGTCTACCTATACTAGATTGATCGAGCATACGCGGCCCCCGCGCAACACGCAACCCCCCATCCCCACCCCCTAGCTCCCGAGCAGAATGCTTAGGAAATTAGCGAAACAAACTATATTTCGCTAGATTCTGAGAATTTTTGTAGTAGTTTATTTATTTCGGCCTCGCGGGCAAGAAGTTGGTTTACAATTCTTCTATGTCATCCATCCATCCATATCCCATGCCATACCATATGCCTTATTGTCTATAATCTCTGTTAAGCTGATCTAATCTAATCTATCTGAATGTCTTACATCTAATATTGCTTCTTCCCCCTTTTTTTTAATTAATTCTTTCTTTTTTTTCTAGATACTTTTGAGCCAAATCTACTGTTTCTCCTGCTCTTTTATTTTGTACTATCTTTTCTATACTTATACATATTTATTCTTTCTATACCTTCACAGTCTTCTACCAGATGCTTTAGTTTCCTCAGGTGTCTCTCGCTCTTCCTCCTTTCTCCAATATATTTACTCCCTTCTTCCATATTTCCGCGTCTTGCTCTGCGGATTTTTGTAAAGCAACAAAAATATTTCATCGAATACTGTGGTGCCCAAGGTGGTTTGGAATCCATCTTAATAAACTGTGGGTCCCGTCGCGAAATAACCTTAACACGGAGTTGAAAGCGACGTGAAATAAATAAAAAAAAAACCAAAAGTATTTTCGGCGAGGATTAAAAATCAATAAACAGAGATCCTTTCTTTCCATGCATGAACCAGAAAATCCCGCTCGAAAACGATTGTACACGTACATCTGGTCTCCAGCTTGTGCGAGCAGACACGAGCTTTTTCCACGACCTTAGAAACGCGGTGTTCCATGGAAGTTGTAGGTTCCTCGGATGAATGTTTGGTATTCAATGTTTACCGTTTCTTTGGCATAATTCTACGAACGAGAGGCCCGTCAAGTCGGCGAGGAACAGTTTGTATTTCGCAGGGATGTCGCGACGCTCTCTTTCAGACATTCAGCACGGTTTCTTCATCCGCGAGGAATCGCGCGGACAAACACGTCACGACGCATCGTTTGCACTTCGAATAATGCGATGAGAGGGCTTGGCTTGCACCTTGCTAAAGTCAAGAACAGGTTGTGGCCTACCTCGGACAAGATGGCGACAAGTAAATCGACGAAAGGAGCCTTGTCGACATCCCGAGTATAGATAGGGAGGAAGAAAAATCCCTTTGGGAAGGTAAAAAAAAAGGATTGCACCTTGCGTTGTACTGTCGCCGCCGCCCTCGTGGTCGCGCCACATTTTTTTTTCTTCCGTGTCATTATGCCGGCCGAAACAAAGACAGACGTTCTCGCCGACGGATTTTCTTCTCTTCGCCGCGCGAACCCGCATCAATCGGGGTTGTTCTCGGAGCGAAACGCCGAGCAGGCAACCGTGATTATCGCGCTGCGTTCGAGGAATCCACGTCGAGATCCGCGGCGCACAAATTCGCCCGAGTTTATAATGACGGAATGGGAATCGTCGTCGTTAACGACAGACGATAGTCGCGATTCGCGATCCCTCTTCGAGGACGACCCGCGTCAGAGTACCAACCAAGAAATCGTGATACGACCGTTTCATTTCGTCGCGTTTAATAGGCGAAACTGGAGGGAAGGAAATGAGGCGTAGTCTTTGCGGTACAACAGGGGAACCAAACCTGTCCCAATTCATCCCTTCTTTTTCGACGCACTTTAACTGTCGTATTAATTGCGTTGCTTGGCCTCATTCGCTTAAGAACACTCGATAGATCTTTTTTTTCCACCGGCGCTTAATTGGGTTAATGCGAACCGAGCGTTGTTGTTTGAAATTAAAAGGGGAGCGGAGAATTTTCCGATGACTCCACTCGTCGCACTTGTTGTTAGCGAAATCACTTGGCTTTCCTCGTCGGTTCCCGGCGAAATCGGGCCTGGAGACGTACGGGAGAACAATCCTCTAACAGCGAAACTTGTTTAGTACTTTCGCGATCGCACACTAGAGTACCTCGTGTAATAGAGTCTAGTTGGTTCGAATGGGCCTAAATTTGTTAACGGATATTCACTTGGCCTCACTGGCCCGGTATCTGGTTATAAACACGTGTCTTGCAAATTCAAATTAAACTCTGGTGACCGAAATTTGCTCGAATTGGCCAGCGTTAGTTTTGAGATGGCGTCAAGGATTACAAATGGATCCCAATCCGATCATAAGATCCGGGATGACACCACCAGACACGAATCTGACCACGGCAGCACCTTCCAAGCAGAATCCAGCGTCGGGTACCGTGCCAGATCAGAATGGCTTCAAGTCAATCCTATTTTGAATGAGTTCCAATTCGACGAACATCTGCCTCAAAAGAACCAAAAGCTGGCAAAACAGGAACCCTTGTGGGCCAGTCGATTTGATCATACTGCATCACAGCTATCGCACTGTAGGCAAAGTTGTGCAGAATTACAATTGAATTACTATTCTAGAATTATAATTACAAAGTAATTGAATTACATCGTAATTCAGTTATATTGTAATTTATAATTTAGATCTTCATTCAATTAAATTACAGTGTAATTTCGTAATTGCAATGGAGTACAATTATAAAATACATTGTATTTGAATTATGAAAAATGAAGTAATAGGCAAGGAGAGGTTGACAAAACCATGTGAAGGTTTCAAACAGAAGGAATTTATTATTTATAAATTTACTAGCTGCTCGTGACACATCTGATTAAAATACTTAGTACATAATTGAATTAGCACAGCACTGATTGTAGGGTAGGGACGTATCAAGGAAGTGTAGCTTGACTTTCTTCGTTGCTAATGACTAGACAGCGGATTTTATGCATTTATGACAAAAATGAGTAGGTGTAATATAAAACAGTAAGGACATTAGAACGATTTTAAAATGCTGTATTGTTATTTTTAACCTATTAAACGTATTAAGAATTAAAATAAATCTCTATTTCATTCCAGTTTGTTGCTATTCGGGCAGAAAATTTATGTTTTCAATAAAGATGCGCTGTCTCGTGATGAGTTTATGAATGACGTACAGTAAGTACTCGACTTACGCTGTCAATTCGTTTCAGCGCTTTACGCGTAAGTCGAATAATGCCTGACCGCCACCCCTGAAAGATTTAATCGTACTTTGTACATACTATATATGTATGTGCTTATTTGAAAGGAAATTCAAATAAACAAACCATGTTTATAAAAAATATTGGAGGTTTGTTAGTGTCGCTTATTTTCAATACTTTTCTTGTAAACGAACGTCGATACATATGTAAATAAAAGATCAACAGAATGGCTTCTCTATAACTATACTCTATAAATTACGTGACTAGTTTGGGTATCGACGACTGCCTTTTTTATACAAATAACAATTTCCAATTCAACAGCATTTTTAATCCAAGAAGTCCAATTAACCCTTTACTGCATGATTTCTTTAATTGGGCTGAAAAAATTGAAGGAGGTCAGTTTTTGTGTTTTATTTAAGGGAGAAATATTGAAAAAAATTGAAACATTTTCAAAAAATAAACATAAATAAGCATAGTAAGAAAACACATTATTAGTTTACTATACATATACCAGATTTGTTAACTGTATCAGATATGATACATTGTGCAGCGAAGGGATAAGGCATTTATTAAAGGGTTTTGTTTCACCGTTCAAATGCAGTCGTATAGAGTATAAACAATTCGAAGTGCTTGTATCTCCCATCGCTTGTAATTAGTAATAAAATTCTAAAAGTTCGCCGTATCTTTGCGTGCAATTAGAGGAAGGACCCCTTAATTATTTCACCAACGGTTTTGCATGATCACGATCCCGGAGGCCCGCGAGCCACGAGGCGATTACAAACGTATGCTGCGAGTTTCCAATACTGGCCCTAGCTGAGCGCGCCACTCCGGCTAGGCTTTTTACCTTGGAGCGTGGAAAAAAGCTGCGCGATACTCCGCGCGGTCGTAAACACGAGAAAATTATCGTAAGCTTGGGTAAAAGGTGGCGGCGGCAATGTAATGCCAGACTTCCCGTTGTTTATGTCTCCACCCGTACCCCGCCACGAACGCTTCGGTGGAGGAACAACGGTAGCATAAAGTAGAGTCGTCTGTTCGTTAGTGGCATAGAAAATTTTCAATGGCTTTCTTGCCTCGATAACGACAGAAGTTTTCGTTCGCGTATTGATGTTTCTGAAAGATTTAAGCATATCGTCAGACGTTTCTTCTTCGCGCGTAGTCACTTTTCGATAGTACCATTAATGGAATTAAAAATACACTTTTATACTACGATATGTACATAGAATATACTAGAATAAATTATAGTTTACAAGAATATACAACAATATACAAAAATATACAAGAATATAATAGAATATACAATAATATACTTGAATATTCTAGAAAATACAAGATCTTACTAGAATATACTGGAATACACAAGATTATACAAGAATATACTTGAATATTCAAAAATGTACTCGAACATACAAGCATATACAAGAGTGTGCAAAAATATACTAGTACATAATTTCTTTGCAGTGCAAGAATAGACTGCGGATCTTTATGCAAAATAAAAATTGTCTGCATCGATTGCAAGAAATAGAAACCAAATTGAATGTTATTTCTTCCCTTTAGGATCTTAATAAACATGAAATTATATTGGGTCGGAAAGGAAAGTAAAGTAATTTCGGTATTTTACGGTGAAATCGAGCCCAATCTTTTATTCAAGTAATGAAATTTGATGAATAAGATATTTTCTCCTTTGTTCGACGATCTTTTGCCGAAAAGAATAAATATGAAAATATTTTATTGATTAAAGAGTTCATCGCTTGAATAGAAAAATTCGATTTTACTTCGCCTTAAAATACCGACCCAGTATAATGTAAGAGATGGTCGGGATTAAAACGGTGAATGCGATAAGAATGAATGAACTTTATTTAAACGTCTTTTTCCGTTGTCTTTTTCTCGTTGGTGACGTTCTCCTGTCGTTGGCAACGAACCGCTTGTAAACAACATTAACAATATAGCGGGTGGTGCGCAACATGAACATCAGCTTACAATATTGACACCTTCAATTTTTTATATTGTTCAACTATAAATGCATAAATGTGCGCAGTCTAGTGATTAGAAAATGATTAAAAAATGTAGCAGAGTCAGAAATGTACTACGAAGTTTCTGGCCTTGTAGTAGCACGGTTGTCCCAAGCAGCGATCGGAAAGGGTGTGATCGTGGATCATCCGAAAATCGATCGCGTGGGTGTAGAACAAGATCGCCGGTCTTGGAGAGCGATGCAACTGATCGTGTGCATGTCGTGCAATGTTGCACGCACTGGGTCCAGTAGGGAAATAGAGGAAGAGAGAGGATAAAACAATAGTCGCGGGTGAGGGGACGAGGGGGTGGGGGCGGGCGAGACGCGACTGTAGAAAGCAGAATAAAGGTGACAGGTAATGTGATATATGGGATCGATTTGAATCCGGCGTTTAAGCCGCGAGCCATAATTCAATGTCAATCGTTTTCTTCTCTGTTCTCCTGCGTGTGTCTCTTCTTTTCGTCTCAGCTGGTTTCTCTTTCTCCCGGTCGCGGCCGTGCAGTATGCCTCAAGGGCAGGTTCGATACTCGATATATACTTATGTACATCCGAGCTACTCTCGTAGTACGAGACTCGTACTACCTGGTCATGCACCGCATAATACATACGCGTATCGCGAATCGTTGACTCCTTAAAGTCTCATTCACACCGCATTTTCGATCATAGAGATTTATCGCCTCGCCTCCTACGCGAAGAGTCTTCTGCATGCTCCTCGGCGTCGCATCGATCTAAATGCTTCTTCGAACCCTCGCGGTCTGAATAAATGATCGATGAATCGATCGGCTAACGATCAACTCTCTTCGATAGTTATGCCTGCGCGCGTAAACTTTGTTCAGGGATGGAGACCTGGTTGTGCTGAAGGCACGTTCTACACACATGTGAAATTGAAATATAGCTGCAGGTACAACTAGTACAAGTACTAGTACGAGTATTAGAGACACAATTACGTAAACGTAATAAAAACTTGTAGCAGTATTCGCACCTTGTCTGCAATCAATCTGAATAAGTAGACCAAATTTTATGTATTCGTAGCATTTTTTGAATGATTATACAGGATGGTTTACTGGATATTATCACCTCGATTATATATCGTCATTATTATTATTATTTTTATTAGAAAATCTTAGAAAAGAGTTATAAAGGGTGTCTCAAAATTCCTTCAACATCTATTCTATAAACTGGAGGTTCTTGTGATTATTTGAAGCAACGTTTTCCTTTGCAAAAATAGCGTTCGCGGCTTTGTTAAGGAGTTATTAACGAAATACACAGACCAATCAGAGTGCGATCTATACGCGTGTTGGCACAGTCGGCCAATTGACAATTGACGCGCCGGGCCGACTGTTCCAACAAGCGTCTAGGTCGCGTTCTGAGTGGTCCGTGTTTTTCGTTAATAACTCCTTAACAAAGCCGCGAACGCTATTTTTGCAAGGGAAAACGTTGTCAAAGAGTGTAAAGAAACGCCGCACCGGGACAGGCTCACGTTGCCGTGGAGCGTGCAGGAATACGAAAAATTTAATACAGTATTCGCGATAGTTTTCTGCAAATATCTCAAAAACTAAAAGCGACCCCCCTATCTTGGAAAAGCAAAAAGTTATTCAGAATATGTTGCTGCATAACATATTAAAATTTCATCAGAATCGGAGTACGCAGACCTTTTCTATACATATAATTACCAAAGCTCATCGGAAAGTTAGCTTAACCCTTCACTGCATAGTGTGTCATATCTGATACAGTTAACAAATCTGGTATAATGTTATAGTAAACTAAGAATGTGTTTCCTTACTATGTTTATGTTTCTGAAAATGTTGTTTTAATTTTTTAAAATATTTTTCTCGTAAATAAAACACAAACTGACCTTCTTTCAATTTTTCCATCTCAATTTAAAAAATCATGCAGTGAAGGGTTACAATGAATTGCAAAATTTGTTCCGAACAGACAAACAGACAGAAAAGAAAGAAAGTTTATAAAAACGTGGTAAAAATCATAAGGCAAATGGTTCAAATTACTTTCCATTAATCGTTGGCCATAGAAGCGAGCCTGTGGACGGACAAACATGTATACAATAACGTAGAGGCAGTTTCTGATCCGAATTAGGCCTAATGTGCGGTGCAAGACAACGCGACATTCGGTGGGGAGTCAGAAAGTGTCCGAATATATTTAGCCAAGGTTTTCTGAATAGATCGGAAGGATCGGCAGACTTCGCTACACGACCTTTGGTTAATATAAAAATGAATATTAAAGTGGCAGAGGGTTGTACGACAGGAAGATGTGAGTTTGAAGATGCATTATACACTCGGTAACGCTGAATCCTCCTCTTATCCCACACGTATTCCCTTTCATGTAGGATTGTATGTGTAAGAACGCGTGTCGAGTTGTCTGGGTCGGGACACACAGGAGGAGACAGAGAGTCGACGACATTAAGAGAGGGACTACGAGGGTTAGATTGCAGGGACCCGAAATCAGGTAATTAATATTAATGCGGAAATATGCTGATCAAGCGTAAAATTCGGGCAGATTTAAATGCACTGTGTTCCCCAAATATGGGAACCGTCTACGTTTATATTTGCATTCTTAGAATAGAACACGGATCGCGATCCATTGAATGGCTACCGAGCCCCAAACGAGACTGTATAGATTCGTTTATGATACCAACAGTGTTGAATTGAATTAATTATGAAATATTATAGGTAGTATTATGAATTATAGGTAGAGTATCTGTCTGTAAATTATGATAGGTTACTTTCTGGGGTACTAGGACCTTTTATCATAAAGCAATAATAACACAAAATCTGCGATCATTTTATTTAAAGTAACTATGTAGAATGTTCGATATTACGACCTTGAGCAGTAACACAAATATTGGAACTATTTGAAACATTTCGCAACGCGATCAATCGCATTTTCAATTGTCTCCGTTAAAATTGATCTACAAGATTTAATTATTCTTTGCAAATATCACCATATTTATTTCCTTTAACAGCCCAACTTTTCTCTCTAACATTTTCATCTTTTTTCCAACGGCTATTTAGGCGTTCTGTTTCTCGTGAATCACCCGGTGTGTATGTATAAGGATTTACATTATTCTTTATATGAACATAGATGACTGGACTGCGGATTTTTATCCAAAATAAAAAATGTTCGCATTGATCGCAGTACACAGGAGCCAAATAAAAATCTCTTTAATCTTTTAATTATCTTATTAAGGTGAAACTAATACACTGGTGGCGTTTATATCTTTTCAATATCTCCACTGTTTTAAATTGTATCTACCCCTTTCTTGTCATAAAAGCATAAAATCCGCAGTCTACAATAAATGACAATTGGAAATAGACAACTGAAAATATGTTAACTTCGAAATTTTTTCATTCCTCTTACTTTTTACCACGTTTATATTAAATTGTGTTGTTTGTTTGTATGCGTCAAATCTTGTAATCGAATTTTAAACCACTTCTTATGCATTAATTTTCTTTTACATTTTAAACCACTTCTTATGCATTAATTTTCTTTTACATTCTAAACCACTTCTTATGCATTAATTTGCTTTTACATATTTTTACTTCTTCCTTTCAGATCAATCTTTAAATTCTCCTATTGGACCTAATGCATTTCACGCATTCATGGCAAATACGAGTAGCTACAATGAGAACTAGTACATATAAAGCTTACAGAAATCGTAGATTTAAAATTATTCAAGAGAAAATTTCCAAGTGACTTTTGATGCTTGCAACAGATACAGAATATTTACCATAATGATTCTCTCCGCGATCTAGTGATGTTAATTAGTTTCATATCTTCAATTTCAAACAATTACTCGAAGAATAAGTCTGTAACGATTAAAAAATCGTGACACTCGCGATGCATTGATTTTGAGACGGTATGTACACTTTCAATTTATTGCATCAGGCGAATCGTTTCGTTTATCGTTCGTCCTTTTATCAAACGTGGCAATCGTTACCACGATTAAAAGTGAAAACACTTTTACACAGCTGCGTACCGGATCCCTACACAAAGTCCCGTGTGCAGCCTCTTAATAAGCGGAAAAATTACAATCAAGATGGTTCGGCGAACACGATCCACGCCGGGAAACACCGAACTGCACTGCAATTCCACCGGGGCGCCGCGGTAATCAAGATAATAATAAACGAGACAAAAGAACAAAATCTCTCTCCTCCTGTTTATAGGAATATCAGCATCTTCAAGGACAATGCCCAGGTACGTACCATTTCTCATTATGTTTCTCGCTTCGAATGGAATGGGTACTAATTCAATCTGAGAATAAGCGAATTGCGTGTTAAATTCAATTCAGAAATAATGTCCGACAATTTTATATACTGTTAGCTTTCATTAATTTCTATTGATTGCATTCGCATCAAATAATAGCTTGTCCCAAAATATCTTTAATATGTACACCTGATGTTATTGAACAATGTGGACATACGCAAACGGTGGAATTATATTTTTGTTAATGATGTATGAGTTTCCAAGTTCCAACTTATGTCATTAAAGCATTTGTTTGCTTGACAGACAATTTTAAATTCACATTGTGAATATTAGATGAAAAGAAAACTTTACGAGCAATAATATTGTATACAGTGAGTCCCGTTAGCTGTATTCGGACGCTCTAAAAGTAACGATAACTTTTTTAATATTGAACCATAGGATACGAACTGTTTTTGGGAGGCTAGAGCAATTAATTTACTACAGTATGTGAAAAGAAATTTTTTCAAAAATTTCAATTGGTCAGAATTGTAGAGAAAATAGTAAAAGTTGCATTTTACATTAGATTACGTAGATCTGTGCCAACTAAACATATTCTGAAGATTTCATCGGTTCGGTCGACGTTACGATAAGCTACAAACGTTAAAGATAAATAAAATTGCAATTTTTCACGATTTTCAGTCTCTAACTGCAATAAATCTAATTGATATAGCAATATAATTGACACAGGTCTACAAAACGCATTTTTTAAATTTTTGATGTAGGCCCACATAAGAAAGTTGTAGAATGCAACTTTCAGTATTTTCTCTGCAATTCTGACCAATTTCTTTTCACATCCTGTAGTAAACTAATTGCTACAGCTTCTCAAAAAAGTTCAAATAGTGTATGGTACAATATTAAAAAAGGTATCGGTTTTTTTAGAGCATCCGAATATTGGTGCGAGCCACTGCACATAGACAATTCGTGAACAAATTTTATTTAATAGAAAAGGTGTACCATAAATAGCATTAAATAATTTCAACAATGTAAAGCGTCAGTGAAATTTTGAATTTGGGAGAACACGTTAGTAATAGTAGATTTACTTAAATATTTATATTTCCGAGAAAATCAAATTCTTAAATTCGCTGACAACACGGATATTCGTTCATTTTTCAACCGAATACGTGCAGTATAACCGACGGCAGATTAGTCCACATAAATCAAGCGCAGAAATCTGCAAAAAGCGTTAAAAGCGTGTTCGCATGCGAAACTTCGTTTTGTAGAGAATCTAGTTTAAAAATTTGTCGAGCACACCTGCACCTGGCTAAATTCCGACAGAACACGTTCCAACTCCGGTTTTCGGGAAAATGAGGCCGCAAATATGAAAATTTTATTCCGCATTTTTTTTTACCTATTCTCACATGTAGACAAATCCTGTCGACTGTACCATTTAGTCGAGAGTTAGCGAAGCTCGCGTGTGCTCAACAAATATTCAAACTCGATTTCCTCGAAAGCGTGGCCTCGCACGACAACGTTTAATTTTATATTGTTTTCTTAGTTTTTCCCGTAGAATTCATTTTCCGTACAGAGTCATGCTCTGCACATCACGAGCGGCTTTAACACTATAACTACCGGACCAATCAGAATGACCGGTGCGAACATTTTTCGATTAGAAATATTAAAAGTATAAATATGTTTTTCTGAGAATCTTTTTTAGTGAACTCCTCTATTGAAGCACATATTTAAATAAAACTTATTTATTTATTGTTTATTTTAATGTGGTCACATTAACAGCTAGCTCATTAGCGACCACATGGTTTACAATCGAATATACCTCACATGTTAATTGTGGAAAGGGTTAAATAAAACTTGTACGAAATCTAAGAATGCAATATTGTCACTATTACATATAAGGCAATCTATGCCAACTGCGTATAGTGCTCGGTAATTCTAGTTACAGAAATAAATTCTTAGTTAATAGTTAATTATATAATTAAGTCATACTTTATTATAGATATGCACTATTTCTAGTGTTAAAGGCATACACATTATACATCTTGGTAGATTTTAAACGATCAAAAAGGCCTTTTTCATTTAAGTTGTAAAAATCTTTCCACGCGGACTGATTAAATACATTTTATTATCCAAGCACATATTGCAATCAAAATTGCGAGAATCTAAATAAATAAAATCTTATCATTTGTATGAGGTAACACGTGTTTGTAAGTGGATTGAATATGCTTAAAAGTGATGTAGATGTTGTGTCATACTTTTCAAACAAATACTTACTGTGTACAGGAAGATCAACGTTGTGAAAATCGCAAGCAGGATGCACTCTTATTTCGGAAACGCAGTCGCCTCGGTAGAAGTTGAGGTAATGTTGTGTTCGATGAGAAAAGAGAGAAAAGGACGAGGCCCTAGGCGGAAGGGAGAAAGCAAAAAGCCGATGAGAGACTGAGAAAGGAACATGGGGTCCCGTGCACGTTCGTTTCTGCAGAACCCGTAGAGAGGGTGGGGGGTATCGGGTACGGAAACCGCGCGGGCAGTGCACGCGCAGCCGCCGGGACGCGCGCATCCCGTGTGCATTCGCGCTCTTCAACGCCGCAAGTGGAGCCCGCGAAATCTCGATTAACGCGGCACTGTGCAACGTGCCTCGCGACTGTGATAACGACCTATATGCCGTTCTTGGATTTATCACCAAGCAACAGTCCACGACTCGTCAACCTCACTATCTGACAACCACTGACAGAAAAATGGTCCGGAGACTCTCTTATAAGGTCAACTAACTGACACCAGTGAAAGACACCCTCTGCTAACAGCGATCAGCAGTAAGACCAGTGTATAAATGAACCCAGTGACTCTGCAACAGTTCTCCAAATATGTAGTAACCAATAATAGACAAAATTTGCGGTAGACGAATCGCTAGTGATCGTAAGACTATCAGCGCAGTTGCTGATTAGAGGGTGTCACATCTGGAAGACCGACTGTGTTCATTGGTCCTGGAACTTGTAGTACTTTCTACCGGTTATGGATCATTTATAAATCCTCTTCCAAGCGACGAGTAATAGTTTCTGGAAGATGTATCAGTGAACGCCGTAAGACTATCAACACAGTTGGTGTTCGGAGGGTGTCGGAAGATATTGTGTTTGAATTCGCTGGTCTTGGAACTTGGATATTCTACGAATCATTGACCATTTGATATCGTATTTTCTGATGATAAACAATTGTGAGGAACAATACAATGGAGATTGTAAAACTATCAGCGCAGTTGGTGGTTGAAGATTGCCAGACCTCGAAGACTTCCGTTCTGTGTAAATAAAGTTGTTGGTCCTGGAACATGGACCTTCGACGAATTACGGACCATTTTAAATCGTCTTCCGGATGATGATACGTGATAGGTTCCGAGAAACGTATCAGTGGAGATCGTAGACTGTTGGGGATCGAAGTGTATCGGATCTTGAGGATTTCCGCGACGATCGCGCCGGAAGTTACGGATCACTCTGCGTCGTGGCCATTGAGTTCGTGGACCCCGTTGGTTCTCGAGTCGTTTGAACGTCGTCGATTGATTCCGAGAGGTGAACAGAAGGCGCATTCTTCCGAAGGACGTTCAGTGTATCGCTCGTCGGGTGTTCCGTTGCAGCGGGCTTACGGTCTCGTAGCCGGCCACGTGCGTTTCGTTTCGTTTCGTTTCGTTTCGCTTCGTTGCGCAGCGGGTTCGTGGTTCATACGCGTTATTTCGGGCGCTGTCGATCCCGCCGAGAGTGAATAATAATCGCGAGTGCTAGGTGGCGATCTCCGTCGAATGGACTGTCGTTGGTTAGAAAGTCGATCGGAAAGAGTTTCGTGGAATTGACAATTTGCGAATTCGGGAATACGGCGGCGAAACAGGTTGTATCGTGGGATCGAGCCAAGACCTAGGAGGAGGAAGGACCCAGAAAGGTGAAATTGACCAAACATATTAACCCTTTGGCAATTTTCGAGGATCGTCAGGCGGGCCCGCTGAGAGGCGATCACGCCGTGTTAGGCGCAACAGGAATTCGAAGATTGTGATTGAAGTGTGACGACCGAGTGACCGGGGAACAGGTGCTCTCGACTGATCCCGAGGATGATGACGCATCCTAGAGTGCCGGTTCTTCGGGACGAGTAAATTCTTCGGCTGCGTCTGACAGGTATTGTATTTCAAATCAGTCTTCTTCTGTAGTTATTAGATGTAGAAATGAATTCTTTCCGAGTTTCGAAGAAGTCATTTCTGAAAATGTTCGGTGTTATTAGTTGACTACGGATTTTATGCGTTTGTGACAACAATGGGCATGTACAATTTAAAGCAGTGGACATGTTAAAAATATTTAAGAACATCGATGCAATAGTTTCAGCTTGATAGAATAATTAACAGAAGAATACAATTTTTATTTGGCTCCTGTGTCCTGCAATCAATGCAAACATTTCTTATTTTGCAATAAAGCAGTTTAGTTATTAGTAATAACATTATGTAAACTTCCTTTCATTTTTTGTATACCGTCGTGATAGAAATGTGTTAGCTATAAATTGATTAATTTATTAAAAACATGTTCGTACATTGTCAAGCAGTGTCAAATTTAAGTATGTTAAACAATGTTGCAGCGAGTGTAAAAAATGATAATCAAACGGAGACATATCGATATCAGACGGAATAAACCGGGTAAAGAAGGACTTCTGAATTCAGTAGACATAATGTTGAGCTTTATCTTTTTAGTTCGTTGTAATAATATAATAAGCAGATTGCGGATCTTTATGCAAAATAATAATATTCTACTTCAATTGAAACAAACTCGAGTGAAATAGAAATTTATTTTCTTCCTTAATATATTTAATAGGTCGGAAATAATATAATAGTATTTTTAAATTCTGCTAATGTTTTCATTGCTTGAAATGACACATCTCCATCTTTGTTATAAATGCATCAAATACTATCAATAATAATAAGATAGACTGGATGTCTATGGGTGTCTTCACGTCGGTGCGAACCATGTATTAGTAAAGTAAAGTAAATGGACACCAACAGTATGTATATCAGAAACAAAATTTCAAGGCAGCTCTAGACGTCAACAGTAACGAAAGGGTTAATGCACTGGTTCTTAACCGGTGTTCTGCGAGCTTTATGCAAGTGTTTCGCGCAATATATTATTAAATTTATTTAAATTTTCTAATATATATATATATATATATATATATATATATATATATATTTCTACGTAGGATGTTTTGTTAGTTTCTTGATCATTAATTTTGGTGTTCCGCAAAATTTGCCATATTATCAAAAGTGTGTCCTGACTTCAAAAAGGTTAACCCTTCTTTGCATGATGATGGAAATTTCAATCATAACCTTAACTGTATGTGATATGATACACTATGCAGTTAAGGGTTAAGAAGGAAATAAGGGTTATCGGTGCAACGTCTGTGCGTTGGCACCATTTTCTTTCTTCTCTTTTAGGGAGAGGATGTCGTTGATTGGTCACGTCTGTTTTAATCCTAACAACAGCGATTTTATACATTATTGACACGAATGGATCAGATACAGAACAATAGATTAGATATCGGACGAATTCCGAAATCTCGATTATATTACTCGTTATTTATTAAAATCATGGTCATACCAAATCCATTTTTATGCAGTCGCTCGTCTTGCAATCGATGCACGCAGTTGCTATTTTATTACGTTTTTTTTCTATAAAGATCCGCATCAACCCCTTGCATTTTATCATCGCGTCAGAATTATGATAAAAATTTCACAAAGGTCACTAATTCCTTTCGAACCGAACTAAGATTCCATTTTATTGTTATCGATATATATTCATTGAAGTTGACGTGGGCATACAATAAACATTTTGTTTCTAATCGTTACAACAGTAAAATAAATAATGTGTAAAGGGTTAATGACGTACATCTTTGATAAGTCGCGTTCAAAATCTTCGCCGCGAGTTTGACGAAATTAAAGACAACATTGAATTTCACAAAATCTAATAATATTCATTCCTTATCATCATAATCATCCTTTTTAACAATTCCTAACCCGAACGGCAATAAACTTATTCCCTAACCAATTGCAAACAATCTAAACAATCTTGGTACATACAGTACATACATACATCTCATAGTTGACAGTGAATGGGTTAACAAGTAAAAATGAAAATGAAAGACTAAAAGTTTAGCATACATTTAAATCTCGGGGCCCGCGCAAGAGGTTGACGCAGACAATGCCTGACCTGAGTTAGTTGAAGCAGGACATTATCGAATTGACTCGAGATACGAGACAAAAGGGCTCTGGAGCGTTGAGCTAAAGAACTCGGACAAACATTTGACATGATCTTTGGATGTGTAGTCGATCGTTCAAGATCTGCGAGTGGTATATCCGCTCGTTCGTTCTCGCAGCTATCTTCATACATATCGTGGTTGTATCATTGGGTCTCTCTTGCTCCCTCTCTCCCTCTCTCTCTCTCTATCTCTCTCTCTTTATCTTTCTCGTCCAACTGCCTAGTCTCGGCGATCGGCCCGTGTTTTTTCACCTCAGGAGGGACTACACGAGTAGCGAGAATTAATGTCGAGTGTGCAAGGGATTTCGAAGCGGTAGCTATTTCCGCTATTGTCGGTCTATGCTGGGCGTTCCGTGTCTCCTCGCTCCGCTATCTCGAACGTGATTTTTGCACAGAGATACATACGCGGCGAACAATACCGGACAGGGCACCGGTTAATATCCGAGCATGTAATTATTCGACGTTAGAGATTAATAGGCCGAACGATCTGGGAACCGCAAACCGACAAAAACAGTTACCGGAAATCCGGCCGAGGAAAGACGTTGCTGAACTCCTGACACTTTCTTGATAGCTCGCGAATCAAGCAACTGTCTAGGTTTGCCTTTTGATTATTTATTAAATACAGAGTGTCCCATTTCAAGAGACCCCTTCGAATATCTCTGAAATGATTGGTACTGAAAAATGTTTCTGATCAAAATTTCGAGAGGAATTTAATTTTGTTAGGATGACGAGGTTAAGAGGTTATTTTTATTAAATGTTTATTTAATCTCCACCGCACTATGAAATAAACGTTTCTCGGTTGTAAATTAAAATTGTTCACAAATAACACAATGTGACACTTTATTATTAGTACATTGAAGTTAAACTATTTTATATACCAAAAAGTAAAATGAAGAGAGGAGGAGTGAGTTGTGACTGGCTCGGTAGGCTGGCTAGAACTGACTATCTAATTTCTTCTGGGTAAAGAAAACGCGGCTCTTGAAGTGTAATAAACTTGAGGTCAAAAAAACGTGGTAAAAAAGACCTTTCCTCGTCCGCGTGTTTCGTGCATAATATCGTTGTACACTCCAACAAATTCTAATTGGAGGAACCGAAAACGTATAAAGATCATTTTTAAAAATTCCTCTTTTAATACGCCAAATGAGCACGGAAAAAAATTTCTCTCGCAAATAGCAAAGACTAAATAAAATTGATGTAATCTGACCAGATGTCGATGACGAAACGCATCCCTCGGGGAGAATCTTACTCTAATTTCAGCGAGGTGCGGCCTCCTGTGTCGTCTATCTCGTCCCGTATTCGCGGTGTTCGCGAATGCTCGCAAAAAGAAAACGACCGGGTGAAACGTGTGTGCGAGTACGTGTGTCTGTCTAATGGAAAGAGAGCCAAGGCGAAGCAGAGACGAATCGCTTGTCCTCTTGTATCCTTTTCCTCAGACGCGACGGGAAATAAGTGCATGAGAGATGAGGGGCCAAAAAACTAGTATCCTATTCACGACATCTTGGTGAATTCTCAAAGAACATCTGTCAGACGCTTTGAAATTACTAAACTCCGAAAAAATTCGGCTCTATTGTTCCCCGAGCAGTTACTCCCTCAAATTTTGCGTTGGAACTAACTTTAACCCTTTCGCTTCCGTTGGATATCTCGATTCCACGATGTGGAAAAAACGATGCTGTGGGCAAGATATCTCGTCAACATCATTTTGTCACATGATATCTCGTGTATCTTTATTATTGATAAGAAGTGATTTCTTTGTAAATTTAATACAAGTAATCGATTTTCAATGATGATAAATATAGAGTACTCTTTATTTGACACAAGTAATCGATTTTTAATGACGATAAAATATAAAATACTCCTTATTCGATACAATTAAAGTTTCTATTGTTTATTTTGTATGGTTTGAAATGCAAAGTGTAGCGGAACAATTTTTACAGAAATATTTGGTTTCCCTTCGTCGGTATTTTTTTGCAAGCTACACATTCTATTGTTGGATGAGATTTTTTCTGTAGGTTGTATTTTTGTGTATTAGATCTTTTACATCGATTACAATTATCCCTCTATATTCCATACAAAATAAACAATAAGAACTCTAATTGTGTAAAATATGGAATCTTTTACATTTATCATCTGATGCTTATCATGTTGCTTTTTCTCCGATTTTTAACAAGCACCCCGACATTTTCATGACTCGACGCTTTTCGTGTAGGTGGTCTTTAAATCGACACTAAAAGTGTTCAAATAACCTTTCTCATAGATATTGTAAAAGTATCTTTTTGTATTTAGTATCTATTCCCAAGTTAATATTCCTAAGCTGCAAAATATCGAACTTTCAACTGTTCTACGAGTTTAGAACTTGTATAGTCCTGCTGTTCTGTTCAAGGAGGACAATAGGGGTAGTCAGTAGACAATTAGGCTGATCCGTGGAAGACAATGCAGACAGTCCATAGACATCGATAAAAACGAGAAATGAAAGCATTGTATATCGGAGAAGTAGACCGAAACTTCTAGCCTAATATCGTCCGTGTTTCGCAAAATATTGTAAAAATTTCGATTTGAATATATGCACCAGGAACATTTATGATTCCTCTAACAAATACATATTGCATGTCCTGTTATTTCGATGGGACTTTTCCAATAAAAGTGGTTATTGGCTTTGACTCGTACTTGTTAAATAATGAAAGTGATATATATATATATTCAACGGGTTTGTGCGAATACCGGTTCCAATAATTAAAATTGGGTGCCAACAAATTTCCAAATACTTGATTTACGTTTCGAATGTCGAAATATTTCGAATAAATATTTCTGAAATTGTGAAATATTACAGCTATGGAAAAAATACAATAATTAACAATTTGAAAATATTAATTTCACAATTTTACTTCTCAGAGGTTTAATCGTCATTCTAACCCTTTACACTAGAATGATGACTCACATGCTCCACAAAAAAAATAATTACAACATATTTCGAAACAATTTTGACATTGCTAAATTAATTCATATTCAATAAATTGTTAAACATTTCACTAATTCGAATTTAAATTTCACTGTACTTAAAATATTTGGTCTCTGATAAAATTTCTGTAGTAAAAGCTGCTTTGATTACGTGTTACAAAACTGTTAAAAAAATGGAGGACATATAAGCTGTGTTACACAAAGCATTGAATATGTACC
Source organism: Lasioglossum zephyrum (assembly GCA_028455615.1). NCBI lineage: Eukaryota > Metazoa > Arthropoda > Insecta > Hymenoptera > Halictidae > Lasioglossum > Lasioglossum zephyrum. The sequence continues at coordinate 14,565,642 of CM052323.1, read as the reverse complement.
CGGATGTTTCAGTGGAAATTTCGGAATTTCGTAGTTGATACAGCTTCGATCGCGAAGTGTTCAAAATTGTTCGAAAAATAGGGGCTCGCGGGAACGTGAAATCTGTTAAATGAAGCATCGAAAACAGCCGGTTACCCGTGCAAAGATTGACGAAGTGTTCGGGAAAGCGATACTGGAAATGGAGGGATCGTCGCCGGTTTCAAAATAATCGCGTTCGAAATACGGTGATCGATACTGATATGTTTGGCGATAGGGGTCGGATGAATGGTCGAGTTCAGACACGGCGAATGCGTGACCGTTTAATCAAACGGTGTCCTTCGGTCTCTCATCTCCAAACTCCATTACGTATAAAACAATATTAGTTTGGTCGCGTCAATGGCAACGGTGTTTATAAATAATTACCGGCGTCGAGAGAGGGTGCTGTACAGGGGGTAAGAGTGAGAGTGAGACAAAATGTCAGAGGAGGGGAGAATAAAACCGGCCCGTTGGGGAAGAGAGACAAAGAGAGAGAGAGCGAGAGAGAGAGAGCGAGAGAGCGAGAGAGAGATGATGATGTTCGAATAACATTTGACGGAAAGCACAGGTTGATGGACAGAGGGCGGAACGTGCGATAGGGACGGCGAATTAGATGACGGGGAGGGTGGTAGGCAGTTTCATTTTGAACGAGGAGTATTCTCTGAGCTCGTCCGGGTTCGATCTAAACGGGCAATATTAGCTATTGACTTTGGCTCATGGGGTTTGTCGATGGTTGGGCTAAGTGATGGCGTCGATACCTGGTCAGGTACGGGGGATTTCGATTCTGTCTCGATCGAATGCCAGCGATTGGTCGTTAGAACCAGGCCAAACTCCACTAATTTCCTTGTAAATAAAAGGAGGTTGCGCGACGATGATCAGGATCAACACCTTCTCTGCTCGTCGGGCCGCATTGCACGTTGCATCTACTAGGCTCGGTCTAATATACATAGTAAGCGTACGAATGAATTCTCGGCCTTTTCACAGAGAGATCAACGCCTACTTGTACAAAATCAAATAGCAGTTTCATCAGAAATGTAAAACTCGAGCAGACATCTACACAGGGAACTACTTGTAAGGAAAAGCGAGTTTATATTTGGACACGCGGATAACCAAACGTTAACGACAGACATTGTCGCGGGCGCTCGTTTCGACCTGCCTCCTTTTTGTAATTCGTTCGCGATCGTAATTTTACAGTTTTTCTGTGTTATTTATGATTCTCTGTTTTTGGGTTGTCTGTTAATACATACATACATACATCATCCGTACTTGAAGCCTATATATTTGTGTCTTCGGTAACGCTTTATCCTTAAATTGTTGACGCCTCGGTAGATAAGAGCAGCTACGCTGTTAGTAGAGTAGAAAATCCGGTTAATATTTGACTGACCCTCTTACTTCCCCTCTGGGATTTGATTTGGCGTTAGGATCGTCGCGCTACAGCTGTCGACCTGTCTCGGTTAGTTCACGATCCTCGCGCAGCTCCGCCGATGTTCGTGACCTATCCACAAAGCTTCCCGTTGGGGTTCACGGACGCTCGTAAAACTTGGCGTCGTGGGTAGGTGCGCGTTGTGCGTTTTCATGCTCTTGCTCCTAGCAGTTTGTCTCTTTCGAATGGCATCTGGTATAAATGGAATTTTCCTTCCGAACGGACTTTTGTCCGGAGTTTCGTATTCATCGAGCGTGTCTCGCGCTCCCCCGGCGACGCGACGGCTGCGCCGCGTACCGTGGAAAAGATTTCGATAAAATCACTGCTGCACACCTTTACTTATTTATTTAAACCCCGGCGGATCGGGACCGCCGCACAGTGTGCAAAATGGTCTTTTTAGCTGGACAAAATGAACTTTCAAATCGACAAAAAATAACTGTGCCAATATTATCTAAAATAACCATGTATTAAAACCCTTGAATATTAAAACTGAAAATTCTTTTGTTGTATGTTTACAGAGCGTGTAAACTTCACCTAAAAGGCGGACGCCTAACCTATAAATGAATGGGCACATTGCCATACGCGCTAGAAATATGTTAAAATGTACTAAGGAGTATTTAAATTTCCTATGTATAATGGATATAGCATCTTAAAACATGTATTTTCACTTTAGTAATTCCAAATTATCGATAACATTCCTCTATTTTTGTAAATTAAGTGTCAAATACGGTACTTATTTTTCCACAGAAACGCCTATGTTACTCCTCTTCGTTAATGAATTAGTATATGCTCCACGTCGGTCCACGCGATGATTTTTACATTATTATAAAGTAGAGATTCTCAAGTTTATTGTAGTACCCAATTTTGCTTGCTATTCGTTGCTATACGATACTAATTTTTACAATGAAGTTACGTCGTTTTACGTTCACGCTCGTGACAATCAAAGCCCGGGCCGGGCGCGCGTTCCGAACGCAGCCGATAGTTTTGTCCAGCTAAAAAGGCCATTTTGCACACTGTGCGCCGGATCGAAACTGTGGACGATATACGGTCGTTCCTCGGTGTCGAACAGCGCTGGTTTTCTCTTTTAGCGTTTTGTCAGCCTTCTTCACTTTTATTCGATCTTGCCTCTTAATAATTAGGGCCACCCGATGTCTCGAATTTGTTCCTAGTTTTGCTCTCATGTCTCGTTGGCTCTAGAATATATTCTTCGGACTATCGTGTACGTTGGTTTTCAATATTTATCATTTTATTACTGGCGAGTGTAATATTAATCAGTAAAATATTATAGGGTTGATGCGTGTATTGTATGTATGTATGTATGCGTGTACAACCCTGTATATGACTGAATTTCTAATAACGGAATACGTTGCCCGTATCGCAAGAAGAAGTAAATTGGTATTCTAGTGTCTGGAATCTAGATTCTTCGCAACTTCCATAAACAATAAATAGACGTCTATATAAAATATAGTACACCAAGCCAGTGGAAAATGTATAAAATGGAAGAAAGGGACGAATGCGATTTAACAACTAGCAAAGTGAGCTTGAACATTCTTAATTAGGGAACACTGCGCTACACAGAGGGCCCATATCGACCGATTCATTCATACAGTAGATCCATGGATCCCCCTGTTTCCTGTATCCAACACTCGTTGTTAGATCGGGGAACGATAAGTCGAGCGTAAATCTGCTTCGTGTACACTGGGCTGCGCGATGACTCGTGGAAAGGCATTCCGCTCTAGGTCGTTTCTTCTCCGCTCACAATGGAACCATTGACAAATACGTCGGATCACGGTCATCAGACGCTTCCAAAAATCCGACGAGTGGTTTTGGTGGCTCCAGATTGGCCGGTATTAAGCGGGTGGGGTACGTTCGGGGTGAAACGTTCAATTTCTCGTTTAAGCCCGCGGAGTATCGCGCAATATGTGGTGCACCCAGTGGAGGGTAGACCCGCTGAATGTCTCTCATATTTCCAGGCCCGATAATTATTCATTTTCCTGCGCGTAATTTGGCTTAATTTAATTGCAAACGACTATTCGTCCGATGCGTTTGTGGAGACCACCGTCACCCCTACTTCTGCTTCCCCCACCTCTGTTTCTCCTGTTGCCTCCGCACCACTCCTCCGCTACCCTGTCGGTTTATCTCGAACGGTAATAACCCTTTATGGATTCCGCAGACTGGCTTAATATAAACGGCGATTTAATTGCCGAGCTGGCCCGATAAATCATGCATCGGCTATAAATTTCCAAGGAAGGTCCGTCGCCCACGGAGCCGGATAATACTCGAAAGTAATCGAATCTTATCGGTGAAAGGGTGAACTACAGCGCTGCCAGGTGGCCGCGATACGCTATCGAGCGTTTTGTCTCATTAACCGTTCCTGCAGAAATCCACCGCCGGTAAAATGGCCAGCAGATTTTTCGAAGACGAGTTCATACCGGATCAGCAGTTGTTTAAAAAAATGGCCAAGAGTTAAGATCTTATTAGACGTTTCTGGAACGTGATTAGTAAGTTTTTCAGTTTCAAAATCACATTATTACCCAGTCATTTTAATGCATTTCTCGACATAAGACAAATGCCAATGGAACAAGAATTGTTGAATCAAGAAATTATTTTGTTCATAGATGCTTCACTTATCCTAGAACACGATGGCCCATGTTTTTCTCGCGTGAATTTTCTACTTCGTCATTGGCCATGTTTTAGGAGCTCTTTATGGTATTGCTTTGGCTTGACACATATGGTTTGCCTATTTTTGAAAGCCGAATTTCGATTCTGCAATAGTTGCAGTGGGAGTCCAAAGTGTTCGTATACCTTCTAAAGTAGAATAACTTTTTTATAATTGTATCAATTGGACCTGGGTTTTTTTTTATAATTAATTAGAAGCATTGGTTTACAAAATGATATGCAAAAAAGGTTCTTCAAAAATTACAATTTACATGGTTAATTACAAACTTGTTTATTTGGGCCCTTAGAGAAAATTTAAAATATATGTTTTGTAGATGCACAGTAGTTACACACATTCTGAAAATTTCATCGAAATTGATCAGCATACATACGAGCTACATATTTTAAATGTTTATTAAAGGCCCATACAAAAAAGATTTATAAATGCCTTTTTTTATTTTTGCATGTAACCTTGTAAATTGTAATTTCTGGAAAATCTGTTTTCCATATCATTTCGTAAACCAATGCTTCTAATTGATTATAGAAAATCAGGTCGTGTTTGGTAGAATTATAAAAAAGTTATTCTATTTTAAAAGGTGTACAAACACTTTGTACATCCACTGTATGTGAAGATTAATTATTTTTAGCTCGGTATCAACGGATCCTGTCATCTTAACTCTATGCCTCATCTATTCAATTCTAAATCCTTGGTTCCCACGAATCCCGCTGTTATTCAACGTCCACTGTAATTATCGAGTCACACACGCTCCTCCCGCTCCATTAAATTCATCCGTCGCTGTCGATAACTTCGCCAACACGCGTTGCTTGTTCCACAGTCGAGATTCGTTCCGATCTTCATACGTGTTGCTTCTAGGACGCTCGTGGCCACAGATAGCCCTGTAGGACACCGCCTTGCCTTCGTCGAAATTCAGAGCAACGAAATCGTGCCTGCCGCGCATAGAATGCAAGTAATGTAGATAGTCTTCAATCTGTTTCTCTGACGCCATTTGCCTGAAGCATCGCTCCCGGTGGCAATCCAGAATGTTCCAGAGCAAAAAGCGCTTATTGCCCATACCTGTTCCAGGCTGTTTCTGCATCTGCTTTCCACATCATCGTTTACATCCACCGTGTTTCCATCGATTATACCTTCTAGGGCAACCGGGAACACGTGCCTCTGCTTCCACCAAGCATTTTCTATATTCTTGCTAAAGTCGAACTGCTTCGGTGCACCGTTCTCTGGACTTTGTCGATCTTCGTCAAAACACGACAGACATTGAAAGATGAGAATCCGTGGGCCGAAAATCGTACAGAATGAACTTTTGATGAATTTTGATGAAATTTACAGAATATGTATAATTGACACGGATCTACGAAACGGTATTCTTTAATCCTTTGCACTCGGAGCTATTTTCACTGGAAAATTAAACATTTCTTCGGATCTAAAATATTTCTATTCCCTATGAGTTTTTTCATTTTATGGATATGAAATTGATATAATACCTCAAACAATACGTAAATTTTTAGTAATTGATTAGATACCAATATATTTAATAATGTCAAAAAATATTTTGAATAATGATACAGCAATTTTTAGTGGTGCTTCAGAGGGGACAACTGAGTGCAAAGGGTTAAATATTAAATGTAGGTTAACATCAAAATTTGCAAAGAACAATTTTCAGTATTTTCTCCGTAACTTTTCGGAAATTTCTTTTTCGCTTAAAACATCTACAAAGGTTCAAGTCATATGGTCCAATATTAAAAAGATTACAACTCTTCTGAAAGTGTCCGAATATTACATACTTTGATTCACTATATGTATATGTACCAGGCATGGACCCCTCAAACGATTGCTATACTCACCAATCTCTCTTTCATGACTGCGCGGTGCTTGCAAAGGACGCGGTCTGGTCTCAATTCATACAAAAATATCTATCCCTGCTGTAAACAATATACACGATAACGAGAATTAAATGGGATGTCTTATAACTAGACAGCTTCATGCAAAATACATAAAAATGTGCACAATTCCAAAACACAGGAGCTAAATAAAAATTCATTTCTCTCATTAATAATTTTAAAATATTGTGTGTTTGTGCAGCTACCCACTGTTATAATAAGTGCATAAAATCTGTAGTCTACTTATAACCTCGGCTACCTGGATGTTTCATTGATAATAGCCAAACCTAATATCAGGGGTTGTCATTACATGTTATCATTTCGTTTACCCTCATACATTCCTCAGGGTGAAAATTCACCCATTCAATATTTTCATATACTGAAAACTTATTCATCCTTTTATTATGTCTACGTTGCGTGAGATGTATTTCTTTAAAATGTGACGCTTAAAATGAAACATAATGTGTTAATTTAACGTGCAAAATAAAAATGGGTGAGTTGTTAAAAGCTGCGACCTTAGTGTATAAGCGATTGGTGTCTATACTGTGTCTTGTTATCATATTTTCATTCTACTTTCAATTTTCTGCTATGTAAAAATTTTCATCAGTTTGTAATTTTCGTACAGTATTCTCTATCATGTTGAAATAAATCTCATATGAGATTTTCTATAATAAAAAAAACCTCGGCTTCCAGTGTAGATGAAGAAAAGAGCAGTGTGCGTCCTTCGCTAACTATCGAACTTCGAGGACTTTGACTCCGTCGCACTCTGGTGGGGTTTGCTCACCTCTCCTGACCCGACTCGTGGAGCACAGTGTAGGGCGAAGTAAGAGACACGATTGGGACAAGAGAAACACTGAATTTTCGAGGCAGGCGAAGACAGGGGCACTACCACCGGCGCGTAATATTGGCAGCTGGTAATGTTCGATCGAGCGTCGTCGAGAGGAATTTCTTCCTTCGAATCTGTGGGAGCGAGCTCCGCCAGGCCGTCGACCTCGACTAGCTGCTTTGCGATTCATTGATTCGCGGTTTGGAAAAAAAGCGTGCGCGAGTAGATTCGCTGCTAATTACGAGAGCGTGCGGGCCTAGTGGATGACTCCGGATGGCGATGGTTGCCGCTCCACCACTTCGCAGTCCCTCGTCGGCTGGCGTTGTTTCTGAGATCTCTCTCTGTCGCCGGAGACAGCGTATCCTGCTACACGGCGGTTGTCGTCGTTGGAAGAGAGAGAGAGAGAGAGAGAGAGAGAGAGAGAGAGAAACTTGGTCGGCTGTTCCACGTCGGGTTGGTAACGCACCGATTAGGCAGATGCGGTTTTTTATTGTTACTCGAACGCGAGGCGGAATAACAGTCGCGCCGGGGGATAAAGGAGCGAACTCGAACAAATCGACACCATCTGGTGTACCTGAGTGGCTGCTGCATTACCCTTGAAAGCTCACCGCTCTCGAGTGACGCGGCTCTCTCCTATGCCGCGGGTGCATTCATCGCGTAATTAACGTCTCGTAATTATGACCACGGAAGAGGAGAGTAAAAGAGAGAGAGAGAGAGGAAGAGAGACAAAAGTCTGGACGTCTCGTGGTAGCGCGAGCGCAAGCGCTCTCTCGCGGGCTCCTGGATATTATGAGCTTTCATGGGAGCTCCACGTGAATAAGGCGCTTGGCGTTTCTGAAGAGGGTGTTACGTGCATTATGGACCTCTCGACGATGGATCAAGTGTTGGTCAACGAGCCGTTCATCGTTGGTTCAAGGTGCTACGGTGTCTTGGCCGGTCTTTCACAACCGGTCCCTCTCCCGCCGTCTTTTCTCCCCCTGGTATGGTTGAGTCCTCTCCTCCCGTCACCGCTGTCATAAGTTCGTATTCCTTCGGTTCACCGGCTTAACTTGACTGCTACCGGTGTGCACGCGCGGCGGGTACTCTCTTGCTTCTTCTCCCAGCTTTCTACGTAAAATCTATGAAGTCGATGCCCAGACTCGCTCTCGCTGGGAAATCAATGGTCGACGATCCTTCTTGATGGAGGTTTCCCACTCACGACGAATGGAAGCGTGCGACCTCTCCATCCCGTAGGCGCCTTAAGAGCCACTTTCCGCTCGCCGGCCGCCAATGAAGTACCGCGGCGATTCTTTTTCCTGAAAGGGTTGCTATCTGCGATTCTCCCGCGGCCCCCGTTGTATCGATGCCAGGGAAACGCGAGCCGCGCGGAAGTCGATCCGAGGCGATTTATCTCCTCCGGACGAGGAACTTTCCTCTCGAACCGGAGCGGCGCAGCGCAGGAATCGAGCGGCACATCCATCTTCGGTTTAATTCCATCGGGCGGCAAGCGACGGAGGAAAAACCGTCGAGCACAGCGGGTCGAATCGGTGAAATTCTGCGTCATCGTCCCCTCTGCGCGCCGGGATTAACGTTAGTTCGGAATATCGAATCGTTCGTCGTCCTCGGAGCGATTTGTTCGGCGGTCGGGCAAAAGTAGGCACGCTAGATTACCGGGTAAAATGCGCACGGCCAGAGCCGGGCCGGAGGGATAATAATGGTCGGGCATACAGAGTCGTGGCTGGTAACGCGAATAATGTCGAAAGTTAGTTCGGGGCGAGCGACGTCGACGTTATACACGACGCTCACCTCTGACCTTGCGGTTGGACGGGCGAACGGAAGTTATGCGTCTGGATCGTTTCGCGGAACAAGCAGGAAATGCAAGCCCCGGCTTGGCCGAGTCGAGTCGAGCCGAGGCGAGTCGGGCTGAGTCGGGCTGAGTCGAGCCAGGTTGGCCAGACCGTTACGAGCCGTGAGGGAATCATTACCACTCGGTGCATCGTACGTCGAGTTGTAGTTGGGATTCTACAGCCCCGAGGACATAGCCGACTTTCACCCTCGATATATTAACCTCTAACGCGGCGCGCCGCTACGCGTTGCATCCTTCTGGAGAGAGACCACGATAAACCGTTCAGTGCCGCGGAAGAAAAAGAATTCAATAACATGGATCAATGGCTAAGGTCTCGGTTTCTGTGGGGGGTCAGCTCCCTGATTTAAATTTAAATTTAAATTGCTGTTCAATTACCGCGTCGATACGATCCCTTTGATCTCGTTTGAGATTCGCCGGGAAGAATAAATATAATTCGGATTTTTTCGCCAGGCCCGGTCGTGGCAGGCTGATCTTTCCGCATGAGGCTTGACTGCACCAACTTTTTCACGCTGTTGTTCCTTCGGCTCGCTAATTGCGCCGAATGCCACGCTGTGTTAAAGGAGCTCCTACGGATAGAGGGAAGGCACGAGCCTCTCTTTATTCGCTTGTAAAATTGGCCACGTGGCGCGGAATGTTTTGAGCCGCGTGCAGTACGAACGGAACGCTCGCAGAAAAAGGGTCGGATGCTGTGTCTCGACCGAGCAGACGATTTCTTACGTAAGCGTGAACGAACGCTCGCTTTTATGGCACATTCGCGTTTGTCACGCTACTGAAAGCGCAAAGAGAGACGATCTAGGGACACCGGAAATGCTCGAGTCACCCAGCAACTTCCTTCGGTGCTTTCGATAACGCTCGTAAATTCGCCTCTGCAAGTTTCGCCGACGAATATCCGATCCGATACGATCGACGCTGCCTTTGTTGAATGTAGGTGAATTGTAAAAAAAACTTTGATCTTGTTCGATTACTTAATCCTTCGCACTTGCCTGGTCTCTCTAAAGATGCAGTTCTAAAGTTGAAATAATATTTGATTATGATACGATGGAGATATGCATGTACTCTGAATGCGCGGTATAAAGAGAAAAGCAGTTTTCCTCAAGAAAGCTTTAGAACAGTGTTGGGAAACTAAGTTTCGGGAAAGACGCATTTAAAGTTTTTCTCATTTCTGTGCTGGACATGGGCATGGACATTGAAACTCTCGTTGTCCTGACAATTTGTCCAGTTTCGAAAAATCGTTTTCCAGACTATACACATTGAATGAAATGTTTCTCTCGATTTGATGGTGCACAGTTTTCCATTGGAAATAAAAGAACTGAAGCGCAAATCGAAATAACAGTACCGTGAACCGAAACAATGTTCACATTAATTAATGCCTAGATTACGTAGTTTGTTTCCGTACGGCGTACGCCTCATATATTTCGAATTCTAATCCGCAGTAATTGTTACTCTTTTTCGTACGCAGTAATACGTACAAAATGTTATCGATTTTATTTTTTAACACTTACTTATGTTGTATTACGTTTTGAGGGTCACCAATTTTTTATTCGATTTCGGAACACATCATTCTTTTATTAACCGACTTCGAAAAAGGAGGAGGTTACTCAATTCGATCTGCATGTGTGTGCCTTTTTTTTATCCCTATGTATGTCCGCCGACTACTCGGAGATGGATGGACCAATCAGAACGAAATCTTTTGCATTTAGTGGGGTATGTCTCCCGATTGGTCCCATGAAAACACATTTTGCATTTTTCATTCTTTGCAAGACCGAAAAACCTATTGTTCTACAAATTCTGCTCGTTCCACTAAAGAGTGTGAAATACAAAAATTCGATAAAGAACAATTAAACCGACTTCAAAACACACTAAAATGTATGAAATAATCTCCATTTTATAAAATATTAAATACCATATTAAATAGAATACAATCTTTTCGGAAGCGGCGCGAAATTGAAAATTTTCCAAATGGCAGCAGATGTTGCTGATTACGATTTCATTGGAATATGGTGGACTTGGAAATTAGTAGGTGGGAAGAGAAGATACATTAATATGTGAAAGCATGTAGAAGAATTTAAGGGCTTTCGTAATTTTCAGTGTAGAATATTTTCAATTTCGCGTCGCCTCCGAAAAGATTGTATTGTATTTATATAATATTTTATAAAATGGAGATTATTTCATACTTTTTAGTGCGTTTCGAAGTCGGCTTAATTTCTTCTTAGAAAATTTTTAATATTGATAATATTGAAATAAAGTACGATGAAAGTATGAGATACCACACTAATCGGTACAGTTAGGCTAGTTCTAGTGTCGACTGCGACTAGCAAGTTATATTTGCAACATTGCTGGTGCCACGTATTCGTAATTGAAGAGGGGACCGTCGCGAATTCCGCGCACGATATCAATCACTGCAAAATATTGTCAATCATCGAATCGTTCCGCAAATCCCCTTTCTCTGAAGGGTCACGAAGCTGCAGCGATATTACGCGATTCCGAGGTCGAGGAGGCGAATACAGGAATCAGGAAAAGAATCGCGATGGTTCGGAATTGTTGGGGAGGGTAATAACTTATTGGTCATTCGCGATCCAACAGCTTGCAAACTAGACGACGGATATTACGATTGGAATGGCGGGCTCGGTCGTGGGCAAAGACGGCAAGCCTCTTTCGTCTGCGTTTCATAGAGGAGAAAGGGGTTTCTCGCTTGAGAGCTGCCATCTTACTTCGTAGACCGTCTTGTTGTATAACGAGCGAGCCTCCTGGAAATACGAAGCGAATATCGAGCGGCCGGTCAAGCTTGCGGAACGCTATTGCTTCCGGACGATCGCCGGATTTGATGGCGAATTAAAAATTTTGCATCCCGCCTGTAGCTCGCCCCGACCGGAAATGAATAAAACATAGTTTATGCGTGGGCGAGTCTCATTATTTACGCAGTTACGTACTCACCTGTGAAATCCGATGTCAATACAGTCAACCGATGTAAATGTTAATTTCGAGACATAACTTTGCTCGCAAGCATTTTTTTCACTAATTATATTCGTTACACCCGATTAAATCGCTGTGCATAAATCGAAATCTGTCTGGATTTAATCTTTAGAGCGAATAAATGTGCAGTATAAATCCTTTTTGATTTTTTTAATTAAATATTAGATTTGATTAAAGATTGGTTAAATTTTATACAATTAGAATATGTGTAATTAATTAATAAATGTTGTATTCTTTAAAATCTAACATTGAATTTCATTTTCAAATCAGGCGCGAACTTATGCAATCATCTAATGTTATGTAACACACTATTTACCGGCGATTATTTCGGAGATTTGGCCTTTCGCCATTTTTTTCAATTGAGAAATTGTGGAAAAATGATTCCACGGTAATTTTGGTGATGAAATGACAAGCTATTCTGAGTAATGTGGTCATCGAGAATTATTGTAATTGTCTTCCCTTAAAAAAGGGGAAGTAGATCGATATTAGTGCACTTGAAAAAATAGCCAGGCTTTGCGTTCAAATCTCTATTAAGTGTTACCTGGTTTGTATAAACTGATGCTGTCATAAGGTTATCCAATTTGGTCAGCATATTTAGTAATGCTATTAATTTCTTTGTTGGTACGTATTATATTCTATCTGTTTCATACGCTCGCGTCGGTACGATATAACAATAAATAGACCATAATGGAAATATAAATTTTGAAAATGAGAACCTTAATCATTCATTATGGCAGCATGAATATCTACGACACTCAAAAATTCAAATTAATTAACCGTTTACACACGATGGTTAATTATCTCCGGACAGAAAAATGGTAATTGCAAAGTCAAACAACACAGGACGTGTAAAAAGAATTTCGTAACATGATTACTAGGCGTAAGTACTGTAAACTTGTTGAAGCTAATCATTAGATTGCAGATTTTATGCATGCGCAACACACAGAGATATCGAAAATTTAATCCACCTAGAAATTTGATATAAACATTAACAAGTACGCAAACAGCATGGTGCATGTATAATTATCACGGTTTGTCACATTAACTTTGTGTACGTCGACGTTACTTCAAATTTTATAGCATACCTAACATGATACCAATTGAAGTAGTTTGATTCGATTTTAACAAGTCATGAAGGGGGAGCTTCAAAGTGTACTTTAAAAATGCAATGTTTCAATTAAATTATATTTAAATGCAATACTGGTTAGTAATACTTTATTCGTAGATGAACATTTCGGATTGTTAGTGTTGTAAACTCTAGTTATATATGTATATCGGAAGGAAAGAATGGAAGGTATTGTGATAGAATAGTGAGACGATTAAAATTAACAAAATATATTGTAACTAAAAACAGACACTTTACAAAATGAAATGATGAATATGACAAACTTGAAAATGATTGAAGACGGTCGATGATAACAGCGAGTATCGCGAGTATAACAGCGTAACGATATGTAGAATGTGTCAGTATGACAAGTAGAAATTGCAAGAATTCCGCGAGGAGCCAACGGTGCTCTCTTTTATAAAAGCTGGGCCATCGTTTTCGGAAGGATTAAGGAGTGGGGACTTTGAAATTAAACGTATAGGATTTCAGTAACGTTCATTAGGGCAATGACCGAATATACGAGGCTATGAGGGAGACAAAGGAATTAGGTAACGGAATCATAGTAGGAAAAACATAGGAGACGATGGCCCCTTCGATAATATGATGGGTTCGACAAACGCTCGGTACGACGAGGTTTACATGTTCGGTCGATCACCTCGTCACTTGTTGTCGAACTCGCACAGCTGATCGGTGTCAACACATAAGAAGCGTCGCGCACGACAGGTTTTTGCGTCGCTTGGGTCGCGGATAAGAAATATAAATGTATGTTCTCAAAAATGCTCGTAATCGAATTTCAGAAATTAAATTATTATAATTGACGTTTCTGAACAGTTAGTATTGCACTTCTCTCTTTGTCTTATCACGTATGTTCCACGAAATTCACACTTATATTCACACGTACATTTATATTTGTACATATATTATTTCATTATTTGTACTTATATTATTTTAATATTCATTCCTATGAAAATAGTAGGGGTGTGCGAGAACCCGAAAATATGGGAATCTCGATGTTCTAGAAAACTTTGGGATTCACGATTATGTCGAAACTTTATTATTACAGTCGGGATTCTTGAAATTATCGAAATTAACGGGATTCTTGAAACGATTGAGATTCTCGAAACTTTCAGGATACAAAGAAGAAGAATCGGAAATCGCATACCATGCTTGCTTTTAAAGCGTGTCTTATAACTACACTGCGGATCTCTGACCCATTTATGGCAAAATTGAATAGGTGAAATTCAAAACAGTTGAAAAATTTTAAAAATCGAAGATGTCAATATATTTTATCCTGTATTAAAGAAGTTGTTGCAAAGAGTGTACGAACATGAATAAGAGCCACTGTGTTTTGTGACGATTAGGTTCTATCATTCAGTAGAAAAGTCCAAAAGGGACAGTTGATTGAGAGTGGGTCTCTCTAGTATCAAGAGCACGCGATTGTACTCTTGATTTCGGTCGAATCAATGGACAGTTTCAAGGTCACTGGAGCTCTGTCGACCGGAGAATCCATTGGCTGAACCCCCGGAAGACGTAGACTGTGTTCTGGAGCATGTCGAGGGGTGGCCAGCATTCCCCGTTCGAATTTCATTCGGCCGCGTTGCGTTGTGTGGCCACGTGGCGTTCGCTCCGGTTCCTAAGGGACGAATCGCTTGGTCCCGTTCACAGACGTCGACAGAGAGAACCGTGGAATCGTTGTATGCAATACCGGGAATCGTGTTCCACGGAAAGGAAAGAGAGATTGACGGGGACACGCGCTCGAACCGTGCGAATTCCGTGTGACTTTGGATTACGGCTGATCGATGATTCGTTCCGCTCGTTAAATCTCGGTCTAACACGATCAAACGATCTGTCGGGGTTTGCCTCGGAGGGAACGAGATCGCCCACGTGCGCGCCGTCATCAAAGGAATCCTCTCCTCCACCTTTCTTTTTTTTTCTTTTTCCGTACGGAGAAAAGTGTTTCTCTTCGGATCCACAATAATGATTTCGAACGCGATCGAGAAGCACACGGTAAACGAATGTTAATAAGCGTGAGGCGAGCGGTCGTTTGTTTCGAATTGAAACGTTGATGTTCGAGGCGAGTAAGCTGCTCTAGCTGCTCTAATCGCTTCCCATTTGTTTCGCTATACGTGCACGCTTGTGATGTGCATGCACGCACGTTCGTACAATCAGTCGCAAAAGCGGGCGTCACATATTTCAAGTATCTCAGACGAAAGAATACGAGGCTGAACGTTTTGCGGATATTCGTCCGGTGATTGCTTTGAATCGAACGATTTTTAAAAAATTATGACACCGCGCCGAGACGCAATTTTAATGTAGCTCGAACACAATTTTTTAAGATTATTAAGTACATATTTGAAAAAGTGATCCAGACTTTCCACATTGTATTTCTATCGTTCCTTGACATATAAATTTGTCATTGTTAAATGTTTTATTATTTTCGGAGACGTTACGCACACACATTGGACGGGAACACAGTCTTTTGGAATAATAATTGTTAGACAGTAATTTCGGTATTTTAAGGTGAAATAGGGCCCAATTTCTTTTATTCAAGCAACGAAATTAAATGAATAAGATATTTTCCCTTTTGTTCGATGATCTTTTGCAAAACAGAATATGTAAATAGAAAAATATTTTATTGATTAAAGTTCATCGTTTGAATAAAGAAATTCGGTTTTCTTTCACCTTAAAATATCGAAATTACTTTCTTGCCAAACCAATAGATTGAAAATAGCATTTTTAAATTCCCCTAACGTTCTTGCATTTTTAAATGACACACCTACTTATTTTTCCGATAATTGCAATGAACATCAGTTTTGTACACATACTATGTTGTTATTTAGATACTGGGTTAATTGTCATCTAATGTACACCACAGTCTGTATATTTATTTTTGTTTAGACTTGTTTTTTTCTTACGAATTCCTAACTTAGTAATGCTTTCTACAGGAAAAATGCAAAAGCATTGTCACTACCTTAGAATCTAAATCAGTATCTATCGGTCACTTCTAAAAAATGTAGTTCTAGTAAATATATGAACGGATCCACGAATCATCTAAAATCCTCATGAATTTAGCAGGTACGCACAGACTTTCGCATCGGACTGTACGCCTGGATTTAGGAATTCGTAGAACGAGCCGAAGCAAGCATGTACATAAATGGATGAAGCGCACATTCTATATTGAACATTTCGTTCACAAGAGCTCGACCTGCTTAAAAATGAAAAGTAATTTAATTTATGGAGGGGGGTTTAATGTCGGCACGAATGGGGAATTTATTAGTCGAATAAAGAGAGTCGAAATTCTTTAGAGTGTTTTTCCTGATGGGGGGTATGAAATTGGACGAAATTGGAGTATAGATAGGAAAATGAAGGATTCGGTTACCCGATCGGCAGAGGGAGAAAGAGGGAAGCAATTATACGCTAAACCGATGAACGCCGCCTGTTGCCGTAATGATGCTTTTGTGCCGACCCTCGATTGAAAACCGAATCGAGAATTTGCAGGCTGTCGTTCGATATTTCCGTTAATAATAGAATAGAAACGATGCCAATTTTGAGGCTCTCCCTAATGCATCATCGCCGGCAAGACGATACCCGCTTGCGCACCCATACCGGCTGTCTGCAGGTTCTACTATTCACTGGGTCAATATTGTATGCTTTTCCCAGATTCTGTTGGATGGATTTATCGTGTTGCGACTCGATTCAGGCTGGATCTTATGAAATTTCAATGACAGACGGAAGCATGAACGTGGAACTGCATTCGATATCGAGCGAACAGTTTAAAAGGATATTCTGCTTTTAAATGCCATATTTTTAATTCTTAAGCAGTGACTGTCGTAAAGGTTGGGACACGTTTTGTGTTTCAGCAATAAAATTGCTATATAGGAAAAAGGTATAGTTGTGCCAGCTACATTTTCGCTGTAGGAAGTATAATGATCGTGCGCATATTATACGCGCAAAAAAAGAAGGCACAGAATTTCGTCAGTGGGGTGCAGGGGGAACGGCGAATCCCCACTCTTGACGCAAGGCTCCATGCCTTTTGTATAGCGCGTAGTGGGAGACCACGTGGTACCTACGAGTTTCTCGTGCCTTCTTCCTTTGCGCGTATAATACACGTGTGCGTCTGTATGGGAACCTAATCGTGACTATGTACCGTTCGACCTTTTTGTAATGCGAGTTTTATATTGTATCATCATCTTCGTTTCGTGAAATATTTTCCTCTAGGTCTACAGTAACAGAAATAACAATATTCCACTCGTCTTCCAGAAGCGACTGTCGAAGAATCCGCGATCACAAACAACGCCCCAATGTTTGCGTTAAGTAACGTTGCCCTAGGCTTGTTTGCAGGTTACACGGTTTCAAAAGAAAGTATGTGAACGAGTAAAATATTTCTACAACTGTAAACTTGGTACTAATTTAAAATAATACCAAATAATATCTCGAGAAGATAAAACATACGGTTCTGTTTATGTGAATCAAGGTGACCTTCGTTTTGTGCTATGTACTCGGAGTATTTTTGGAATGTTCTACGGCCATTTGTAATTCCAATTCAAAACATTTTCTATTGCATAGTGAGCACAAGAAAAGCGAGTTGCTTTGACTGTTAATGCGCTAACAAAATATTGTATTTATAATTGTATACCAAAAGTGGTCGCTAATGACCTTGATGTTAATGCGACCTTTATAAATAATTAATATAAAAAGAGAGAGTTGCGTTACTTGAGTTGGCCAGTATATTTCGTGTACTAAATGTTGCAAATCCACCGGATCAAATATTGCCGCAATGTCACGGTGTATCTACATCTCTATCCTTAAACACCGAGTACAAACAGGATTGCAGTCTTGTGGTTCCAACCCTATCCGTGTTTGCCTTGCGATAGTGATTAGCCTAGGAGTCTTTACTGCTACTCCTAGCCGGGCTTCCCTATAATGGTCAGGGTTATTAAGTGTCCGGGGCTGGCACACGAATTGTCCAGCAGGACTTTTTGCTGATCCCAAGAAAGTGGTCATCTATCGCGTCCACCTTTTGCTCTCGACGTTAATATTTTTGCTGCAACCGGGAATAACGCGGTATGTCGGATCATGAACGGTTCCGTTCGAGCGTAACGGATCGATCACACTTTGATCTCGTTATCAATTCACCGGTAATAAATTATAGGTAAAACTATTGAAAGTGTGATGAATAGACTGCGGATCTTTATGCAAAATAAAAATGTTCTGCATTTATTGTGGGAAACAGGAATACAATAAAAATTGATCTTACCCCTTAATGACTTTGTTACATTAAAAACAACATTACAATATTCTTAAATTTTTCTAATCTTTTACTGTTTTATATTTTACCCAACCATTCTCTTCATAAATGCATAAAGATTCGCAATCTAGTGATGAATAATGTGTTCAATATACATTAAAAGTTAAAAAATGCAATATATTCCAAACTAATTAAAAAAAGAAATAGTTTTGGTATTTATTTTTTATGTTAATTTTTACTGCTTATTTGAATATGCAAGTACATTGATAGGGACGGACTCTCACTAATAGGGATGAGCACCTACCTTGAGTGGTAATTTTAGATTCGATGGTCACGACACTTATTTTTTATATACCCTATAAGGCGACCTTATGGCAAAGGACACTTTACCTACAGTTTAATAATGAAACAGTTTTAACATTAAAATGCATTTATGTAATGCTGTGTATTTTTTTTCATAAATTTTTACATGACTTTATTGTTGGAATATAAAGGACAGTCGTAAAGGTTAAGACAAATTTTGCTTTTCAGTTATAAAATTTCATAGAATAAGAATTACGCAAAAAAGTCTATACAGAAAGTATAATGATAATGTTAACGGATAAAAATTTATAGCCAATTTTCAGAAGACAATGTTTAAGTGCACAATTCTTTTTGCACATTTAAGCTACATTCAATTTCTAACGAATTAGATACAATATTAGGTTGTTGCATATAGAATGTTCCATTATAGGATGCAACTCTTAGAAAATGTTTCGATCAAGAAATGCTATTATAGTCTACAGATTTATTGTTACTGAACGTATCACGACCGGTCAGATGACCGGTTCCAGATTTATGTGTATTTCACAATTAATAAAATTATAAAGATGCCTTCACAAGAAATGATTTAATACATATCTTTATTAGAGCACATGTTATAATAAGAATCGCGCAAAGTCTGATAATAAATGAATTGTTGTAATTTTTATAGACAACCACGTGTCTGTTACTTTTCTAGTTCGGTACGTTTAGTGTGAATATTCTATGTTGAATTTCAATTGAGATGTATAATTTTACTTTGAAATCAAGTTTATTTCAACGTCAACCAACGCGACTGTCATGCATTCCTTTTATATATGTCTGGAAGAATAACTTATTGACAATAGCATTATGTGATTTTTTGTCAGAATGTGGTGATTAATTAACTTACAATCTTGTAAATGAGAAACATGTATGACACATAATATCTTAGTTCTACCGTAATACAACAATCAAGAAACTCAAAATTTATATTAGATAACTGAACAAGTTCGTGCCCGATCTGAATATAAAATTCAATGATTAAATTTTAAAGAATACAACTTTATTAACCAATTATACATACAGTCTCCATTCTAATTGTAGAAAATTTAATCATTTTTAATTTTAATTTAACCAATCTTTAACCAAGTCTTTAACCATTGAATTTTATTTTTAAATCGGGCACGAACTTATGCACCCGTCTAAAATACAATACATTGGGTACAAAATTACGTTTGTTTAATGTCACTGTTAAAAATCGGCCATTTCACATGCAACAACCTAATATGAATAAATAAGAAACACTTTTAGTAAAACTTTTAAGGAAACATATGTAGCCTTTGCTTGACGCAGCTACACTGAACACGACATGTTGCTTCTAATGCTCACGGAAATTTTGTTTATAAGCGCAAATAAAATTGACAATCATGACATTGATGTTTCCAGTGCGTTAATGTGGAAAAGAAGCGCTGTCCCAACATATACGGTGTTGAAACCTTTACGACACTCCCTTACAATGTGAAGCAGTGTAAATTCGCTTTAAGAAGCGATTCGACCGTGAAATTGAACCACGAATTCGCGAGTTCGTGTCGGCGTGCGGCGGGAAGTGCGCAAGACGGTCGAATCGAAAACGCGTTAAGCAGTAGCGGGGACAAATGGCATAATAACGCCGCGGGATTTATACGACGGCCAACGGGTATCACCGCCGATCGAAGGAATATATTCGTCGAGGGGATCTATAGAGGTCCTCTCGACACGACGTCGAAAGCCACTCTGGATACTCCGGCAGCCAATATACAGCGATACATATCCGTTTTCCCTGGGAAAACCAACCTAGGCGAAAGGACTTGCCTTATTGAAAGCGGAGAAGGTCGTAGCTTGGGGGGGGGGGGGCTGTAGTTCGCTAAGAGAGGGTTTATTGAAACCGCGTATACTAGTGTATTTATGATTCCAGCATCGTCTCTCGATAACGTTCAACCGCCGGGATCCAACTATCGAGGCGTGTAGTACACGTGTGTACGCGTGTTCGAGGTGCTGATTTATTTAATAAATAACGCGACGCTGGTATTCATATTAGTCGCAGCGGGAGAAGGGCGAAATGCGAAAGGGTGGTAATCGCGGAAGGGTGCCGGAAAGGGAGAGACAGGGCGAAGGGAGGGAGAGAAGAGGAAAATTGATTGGAATACACACGCAACGATGCTTGAATTGCTCGCAAAAAATTGCCCATTTCTCGACGACACATTGTTCTCCGGTCGCACATCGGATCAGGGGTAACGCAAACCTCTATTGTCGTTCGGATTCTCTTGGTTCTCTGTTTTTATTAAGCCGTCGATTACGCGGAGATTACACCGTTGCGAGTTGTTTGAAAGGCGCTGCCAAAATCACTGTCCCTGTTCGGGCGCGTTGCAAGAACCACAGACCCGCTAGGCAATAAAGACCAGCCTCTCAATCTAAACATCCTGTCGCTGTTCCTTCGTGTTTCCATTCGCGCGACGTCGGGATATACATTAACTCGGTGCCCCTTTCATTGCCTGGCAGCCTCGAAAACCAATGCTTGGAACGGGGTTACAGTGAAACCGCCGACAAACGTTTCACAGCCACTGTCTTGACCGACAGAACTCATCGAGAACAGATCGATCGTGTGTCCTCTCGATGGCTGTACTTTGCGCGTCGAAAGGCCAAAGCGTTTTTGTATTGTTACCACGTTCGGTTAGATTGTACTCGCTATCTACACCAATTCGTAGAACCAATTCGTAGCTTCACAGTCTTTTAGATGCAAACTCCTCCACAAAATGTTAGCTCTTTATTTCAGGAATCTTTAACGCCACCATGATTCTTTTTAGAAATAATTTTATAATTTTTCTACACTTATCTTTTAGCTGTCTTTAGTATCATATCTGAGTTAACGAATCTGGTATCATAATGAACTAAGAATGTGTTTTCTTACTATGTTTATTTTTCTGAAAATGTTGTTTTAATTTTTTAAAATATTTTTCCCTTAAATGAAACGCAAAAACTGACCATCGTTCAATTTTTTTTATGTCAATTAAAAAAATCATGCAGTGAAGGGTTAAGATGAATTAAGTAAGGATCAAACAAATATTTTTCACGGAAGTTTGAATAAGAGTGAACATTTTAAAATATAATCATTTAGAACGTTTCGCTCGCTTCAAGAAGGTTTCTTTCTTTCTTTTTACATAATTTCTACATAACTAATGAGGGTTTTTCGAAGAAATATTACAATAAACATTTTACGAAGGAAATTTCTAAATGCGTTCATAGACGTCAGCAGTTATTCAGCCCGTCGAGAATAACTATGTACATCGCCAGAAGTTCGATATCTTGGATCGAAAAGTAAAGGAATTCGTAGGAAAACAGCACCTGAAATAACGAGTGAATATAATCGCTGCCGGCAATACTCAATTTCAAATCCAACAAAATTTTCCATACTCTGTAATCGCGTATATAACAACGAATCGATGTGAATCGATCTCCCCACAATATATCTATAAATATTTTTAAGTAGAAAGATATAATATTGTAAACATATGTCGTAATCCTTTTGGTCGCTAATGACCTTGATGATGATGCAACCTGTATAAATAAATAAATTTAAAAAATATATCCAATTTTCGTGAATACGGTGAAACGTAGGCGTAGGCTTACAAGAAGGTTTACTATGGCCGAATAGCCTTATTAGGAATACGGTAATGTGTATTGTAATGTTTCTTTGATACATTAGTTATATAGAAAGGTTATTTAAGACTTACTATGTAATAATATAAATTTTCTTGTGAAGCGAGCGAAACGTTTTAAATTATTATATTTTAAAATTTCCTCTCTTGGCCAAACTTCAGTGAGCGATAGTGTATATCTATCTTCTGTGGCAGTAGTTGACCAGTCTTTATAAATAATTTTGTTGTATATTTATTGTGTATACAGTTTTCTGATCGCATTATACGGGAGCCGACCGTCCGAATGAATGTCCGTAGATGTTTAGAAATTAAGTTGTTCATCATTACTGTTGTCAATAAAATACTGACGTTGTGCTAATCTGTTTCCAGTGAATTCCTGTCAGTCGAAACGATATCGATGAAGCCCGCGTCGCCGACTCCGATATAACCCCGTCGAAACATTGAGCAGTAGGTATTGTTTTGGCACGAATTTCCGCGTTTAAAGCACGGCTTCGGACCGTTCGCGTGGACATTGTTTTCCCGCGGCGAACAATCCCGTTCTTATATTAATTATTACAACGCGATCGCGATAATTAAATCACACTTAATTGGCCACGGTAATAGAACATTGGCTGGTCAACGTGCAATTACGTATCGTGTTTGATTACTTTTAGTTGATTAAATTGTACGATCCAATCAAATTGGTTTATTCGATAAAAGGTAAAACGCGCGGTTACTGTGACCGCTGAGCCGGGCCCGTTCCGCTTCTCAAATATCATGACCATGTTGTGTGCAGCCCAAAAGCGCAGTTCCATTACATTTCGAACTGTAATTTTGCCGCTAACAACGCGGCCATTAATCCGGACCTGTGGTTGCGAAAAGAAGGCACATCATTTGCGGCCAATTTTTTACCCTTTTCACCATTATTTTCCATTTCATCGCATACCAACCAACCCTGTACGAACGCTCGACGCAGTTTTTACCAAAGATTTTCAGAGACACCTTGTCACAAATTTTGTTGGACTTTATACTTTGCTGTGGGCATTAAAGCGATACAGTCTGACTCCCACTAATATTCACTCTTAAAAAGACGATAACTTTTTAAATATTGTACTATTCGATTTGAACTTCTTTGGGAAGCTAGAGCAATTAGTTTGCTGCAGGATGTGAAAAGAAATTTTGTCAAAAATTGTAACTGATTGGGAATTGTAGATAAAGTACTAAAAGTTGCATTTTACAACTTTTTTATGTGGGCCTCTGTTAAAACTTGAAAAAATACGTTTTGTAGATACATTGTACGTAGAATAATCTATCTGCACTATGTATAAGAATATGGACAGAAACTTTACTATAGAAATGCGTTTTTACTACTCGAGGTTCATAATGAGAAGAAGATATCCTTGTACATATGTAAAGTCGAGCACAATCGTATGAGGACGCACGGTATAAACAATTAATAAGTAAATACAGAGATTTCTCGATTAGTACAACGTGGTTACTCGTGTTTCGACTAAATAAAAATCGATTGGGACTGCGAAGATGCAATAAAGGGAAATTATTCAATAAATCCATCTCTTTGAATATACAGAATGATTGGTAACTGGTGATACAACCGAAAAGGTGTTAATTCTACATATAATAGACGCAAGTCAAAATAGGTGTACACAAAACCGCAGTAAAAAAAACTATTAAAAAGCTGTAGTTTCTGTAAAAAGCATTCAGTCGTAGATTTAAATCGAGAGCCTGAAAGAAAGTTCTTCGTTTGTCTGAAGCGGCCTGGGGTCCTTGAAATTTTTGAGCCGTGCACGGATTGTTGCTTTTGTGCGGAACAAAACGGAGCATTGTCAGACGGTGCGAGTCCACCTCATTAGCGGAAGAGATGTGAAAGGGCGTTCAACGTAACAGCCCTTTCATTCTTCCCTGGATAACACCTCGCCCCTTCATCCCCTGTCTGGCATACTGGCCCTCATGCTCAAAAGCCTCGGTTTAAACACGGAAATCGATGCGAACGCCAGCCCAGTTATCTTTCGGGCTTTAAATTCCGTTCTCGCGGTCGGCCGGGCCGTTTCGAGCCGAGACACGGTGTTGGATGACCAACCATCAAGGGCTATCTCATTGTCCATAATGAGTCAATTGTTTCTGGAATTCTATAGAACACGGTTTACGCCTCCGCGTTACACCCTGGATGAGTTATTATTTATTTTAAGCCTTAGTTGCAATAAACAAATTAGCAAAGCTAATTATTTATTGTTTCGCTAAAATTGATTTTACTATTGTGTCAGTTCGACACACGAGGATTAACCTTCCGCATTTTTCTACGTAGCTAAACCTTTGTCAGTCAGTTTAAGCGCTGTCGCGTTGCACAAGTGGGTTGAAACGCGAAAAATGCAGACAAAATTATTTTTCAAGTTATTTTCGAGTCGAAATTAGTACAATCATATAATTTTGTACATTTTGATGAGCAGTATTCGAATTAATAATCAGACTTTACCTGACTCGAAACATGTAATAGTTAGTTATGAATTTAACCAGACTTATTATTAAATATATCATTTCATATTTTATACTTAATACTACATTAATATAAAATCTGAATAGTTTACTTAATTTTAATGATCTTCGGATCATAATAATAGCTGTACACGTATAATTCAGCCGTTTCTAGATAAAAATTATTAAATAAAACATCATTTATTTCTCGGCCGCTATTTAAGACTGTGGATATATTAGAAAATCGTTGTATTAAATCTTCACCAGTTATTTCCAAAAATAACTTCAAAAGCAAGTCTTGCGATATTACTATTATTTGACGTACCATATCTCTGTTGAGATAAATCTACCGAAAGGCCCATTTTCTTTTTTTTTATTGATTTTACGTCGCTCTCAACTCTTTGCCTAAGGTTACCTCTGCGACGGGACCTACAGTTTTTATTAAGGTGGGTTCCGAACAGTATTAGATGGCACATGGAATATTTCCAGAGGTGCGGCGACCCATTTTCTTTCTGAAATTTCTTGTACTCTGCACTTTTTTCTGTTCAATAATTGTTTATGGGGCAATTCATCTGCGTCACTTTTCTTTATGACGGTTCCCATGTTTTAAAATCCAATCTATGTGAAATATGAAGCACTCACTTTAAAAATCGAATTCATCAGTGTGAGGGTGAAAGACCAAAGTTTATGGAGGTTGGATCTTCGGAGAATTGAGAAGAGAGATATGTTGTCCAAGTTGTTTATGTCTCAACCTCTGTTTATATCTTTCTATAACGACACAACGCATGGGTCACTGAAGCGATGAGTAACATAAGTCGCATCATGCGTATACTCTCGTGTCATGGTTTTTGTTCTGTCGTAGACAGAACTGCAGCTAGAATCAACTGAAACCTTTTTAGTTTTATTGTACACAGATCTGCCATATTATCATCGTATTTTCAATGCAGAAATTGACGGCGATCGTTTTATAACTCTATTTGAATCGGAAAAAAACCTTGATACACTTTGTACCATCAATTTTTGTAGGGGTTGTGCACAACAAAAATAAATAAAATACACTTTCAGTTTAGAACATTCACAAAATCCTCAATCATACATGTATTAACTTATAACTTAGAAAATGGAACGATTTGCTGAAAAACTCAATAGGAGTTTTTATGAGTTTCTTTTGAATTTCAGTATTTAATTGTGGGATACAGGAATGGAATTTTGAAAAATAAAATACAGTAAATGATGCTTTATTGATCTACCAATAAGTATAACGTTTTACATTTTTCTTTTAGTCGAAGAAATAGATTTTTCTCCGCGTTTTTCGCGTTTCAATCCACTGTGCGTCGTTGCAACTCCTCAACAGTTGCGAATCGAGGAAGTGACTGCGAATAAAGAACAAGTAACATATTCAAATTTTGTCCGGTTACTTCAACCCGAAATCCAACAACGGTTCTTTCAGGCGCGCCGCCACAGTGTCGCGAATTTTTTCCCGTTAATTATAGCGTGCCGAGGATAAGGTTTCATTCTAATTACCAGCGGATAACCATGAGGGAACGTTTCAATTCCGTTTTATCGGCTTTCATTGGCGTGAGCGCGAGCGCGCGCGCGCGGTTGCGCCGATCAAATATTTACCTTGTCTGCGAAGTTTTTCTTGAAATCCGGAAATGCTCTTAAATTAACGAGGTGCGTCCGAACTTTGCCGGGGTGCCGGAAATTCGCGAATCCATGGGAAAGGTACCCGACGGGGATATGGTTGAAGCAATCGCGATAAATCTCTGTTATACACGCGCGCCCCCGCGGAAATAGAAAAATCTCTCATGACGCGCGCGCGAACGGAACTTTTTCCGCGACGCGGCGTGTTCTCGCCCCGTTTTTGGTTGTCGGTTGGCGGCGCGGCGATTAATTAATACGCCGCAAAGTTCCCCTTCAAAGAAGCATTAAACGCAAAATTCGGGATTATTCGCTGGGAGCCTTCCTGTCGTAAACTTCGATAATCGCGCGGATTAGAACCACTAGCATTAGAATCTCAGATTATTCTACGAATCGTCGATTGCTATAATACAGATGCGCTGCGGCTGGTTTCAAGAGAAACTAATAAACTCAAGCCTTGTTCGGTTCGCCGATGCCATAGTCTCCTTCGATACCGGAAACCGGTCTGAACATCAGCGTCGTGTAGAGTGTAGACTTTAACGTTGTATGAAGTTCAGTCGCTGCGCATCGTCGGCCGGCATGCGACCCGAAAAGGCTAATGGAAGTTAGTTTCTGAGCGGTCCTGGTTAGGAGGATTTGGCTCGTTAGCCCAGCAAATAGACTGTGCCAGGGAGACTATTGCTCGGATAAATTTCTCAACTGTAAACCCAACTTTCCCTCTAATCACTTCAACCAACCTTAACGAACAGTGCTTTTTGGATATGTCATTTGAAATTTTCGTATTCGAATTCGAATTTGTCAACTTACCTACAAATTCTTATTTGTTGCACCCAGACGGCTCAATTTCCCTCTAAATATTTCAACCAATCTTAACGAGTAGTGCTTTTTATCACGTTTTTATTTTGGATATGTCATTTGTCATTTGTACTGCTTTTTGGATATGTCATCAGGTGCAATAGCACCTGAATCATTTTGGCATTTCCCTTGCGGGGTTAGTGAGGCGTAGTAGAAAGATTCGTGGATTTTGGAGAATGGGGGTAGTATGCACACAGAGTTCTATCGTGTTGTTTATTACTAGCATACTGTGGATTTGTTAGAGATTTTCGGCAAGCATAAACTCAACTATAAATTCATTCATCTCTCATTCCTTTATTTCATTGACACGTAGTTCGCACACATGTTCCACAGCGACATACTTACAAATGATATAATTTCTTGAACCCTCTTCCACTCCATTCCTCGAATTTTTCGATCTCCCCTCGCGTTTCCGTTCTGAAATAGCGAGGGCGTACGTAAATCACAACCGAGGGTGGTCGAGTCAGATAAATTGTACCGTCACCTGGTAATCAGATCGCGTGGCTGAGGTGTCTAATAAAGATCTCACCTGCCTTGTCGACCGCCGGAATATTCGCGGTTGATCAATTTTCCGACTGTATCGAGAAACTAATAAACGGGACAGTGTACGATCCGCAGGAACGTTAGTTGCAAATGGCCGCGTTGAAATGGTCGTCCGTTGGAACACAGGGAAGGATTAATATTGCACGTGCGTCGCGTCGCGTCGTTCGTATTCGCTATCGTCGACGCCGCGATCGAAGAAGAGAGCGACTCCGATAAGATACGAGCAATAAATGACTCACATTGCGACGATATATTTCACCGGACGGTTCGCCATGGGTTTCCACCATCGGTTTCTACCTGCCGGGTTACGGTGTATCCAGATATCCGTCTGAAGGGGAGAGAGATTCGGCGGAAACGGAAGAACAGGATGGACGCACGAAGGATAGTCGAATACCGGGAACCTCGGATAAATCCGGAAAAGTCATTGTACAAAGAAAAACAGTTGAAATTTCACGTAGGATCCATCTGAAATATACAGGGTGTCCCGAAATTCCCTCAGCATCCGGAAATGGAAGGATGCTGAGATCATTTCAAGCAAGATTTTCCTTTACGAAAATGTCATCTGAGGCTTCGTTAAGGAGTTATTAACGAAAAACATGGACCAATCCAGAGCGCGACCTACATGTGTTGGTCGCGGCACACCGACAGCCGAGCGTCTTTCGCACGCCGCGATGTCTCAACGAACAAGAAACTCTCGACACGTGAATCCTCGCCGATGTCGATGAAATTCGAATACGTTGTCAAAAACACGATTCTGAACAACATTTCCCTCTTGCAGTTTTTGCCTATCGGCTTTCGTTTAAGAGAAAACTGTGATAGTTGTGGTTCAGAATCGATAACAAACTGCACGGATCTGCCGGGCAGCTCCCGGTAGCCATGTCGCATTTTGGAGGGGTGCTGCAGCGAAGCTATACCAAGCTATACCACCGACGAGATACTGTCATCGACAGTGATGCCATAATGTGGGATTTCGGTATTTTCTCCTCCTCTGCTGCTGTCGGCTGGGTTCCCCCACTTTTATACTACTGCGCACGCGCTACACACGAACGACCTCTACTCTCCTCTACTGTGAGTGCGCGTGCACGCACACTCACAGTAGAGGAGAGTAGAGGTCGTTCGTGTGTAGCGCGTGCGCAGTAGTATAAAAGTGGGGGAACCCAGCCGACAGCAGCAGAGGAGGAGAAAATACCGAAATCCCACATTATGGCATCACTGTCGATGACAGTATCTCGTCGGTGGTATAGCTTGGTATAGCTTCGCTGCAGCACCCCTCCAAAATGCGACATGGCTACCGGGAGCTGCCCGGCAGATCCGTGCAGTTTGTTATCGATTCTGAACCACAACTATCACAGTTTTCTCTTAAACGAAAGCCGATAGGCAAAAACTGCAAGAGGGAAATGTTGTTCAGAATCGTGTTTTTGACAACGTATTCGAATTTCATCGACATCGGCGAGGATTCACGTGTCGAGAGTTTCTTGTTCGTTGAGACATCGCGGCGTGCGAAAGACGCTCGGCTGTCGGTGTGCCGCGACCAACACATGTAGGTCGCGCTCTGTATTGGTCCGTGTTTTTCGTTAATAACTCCTTAACGAAGCCTCAGATGACATCTTCGTAAAGGAAAATCTTGCTTGAAATGATCTCAGCATCCTCCAATTTCCGGATGCTGAGGGAATTTCGGGACACCCTGTATATGCGAAAACTGCAATGGTCCCTGGACCATCAATACCCACAACAAGCGATTAACACGTTCGCTACCAGCATTTTTTTCGTTGCTTACCGTCCTTGTTTGAAAGTTTTATTAACGCTTCACTGCATGACTTTTTTAATTGGGACGAAAAAATTGAAAGAAGGTCAGTTTTTGTGCTTTATTTAAGGGAAAAATATTTCAAAAAATTAAAACAACATTTTCAGAAAAATAAACATAAATAAACATAGTAATAAAACACATTCTTACTATACTATATACCAGATTTGTTAACTGTATCAGATATGATACACTATGCAGCGGAGGGTTAAATGCAACGTACCCAATTTTGATTATCAAAACAGTTTCACAGAAGAAAGTCACGGATTCTCTGAAAAATATACATTCTACTATGATTTTAAACAACGAAGTGCATAAAATTAATTTGACTGTGGCTGGTAACGAACAGGTTAAAATTTTGGACTAAACATTTACGATAGAGGTACCCGAATTCTTAACTTCGCTCGGTACACAAATAATTATAATCGTAATTATACCGTGTTTGGTGTCATTGTATTTAAAAAAAAGAACGAGACAACTGCGATGGTAAAAGTTTCTTAAAAATAAATAAAAAATGATAAAAGTGCAATCTTTTGCTTCGTTTGCAATGGTGCGAGTCTCACCGACACACGACCCCTCGGCTCGGTCGTTGAGTGTGTTCACCGCTTGACTGGGTCCAAGGGGGATCCGGCCAGTGGTGGTGATACGATTTTGGACAGTTACGGTGGAGATATCTTCGACAGTTACGGGTAGTATACTATCATAAGAGAGAGTAAAAAATTTGTCTTTGAACTTTTGAAGTGAAACTTCTTTGCTGAGGAGGCGACAATTTTCAAAGCGTTACGAAAATTCCGATCGCGTAAGGAGAATAGTTAGGTTCGTGGTGGGGGAATCTAGAAAAGGAGAGTACGCGTTTGCGGCTTACAATTAGACCGCAGAGTTGTGCGAATTACAATTGAATTACTCCAGAATTATAATTACAAAGTAATTGAATTACATCGTAATTCAGTTATGTATATTGTAATTTATAATTCAGATCTTTATTCAACTAAATTACAATGTAATTCGTAATTGCAATGGAATACAATTATAAAATACATTGTAATTCAATTATATTGTAATTTATAATTCAGATCTTCATTCAATTAAATTAAATTTCAATGTAATTCGTAATTGAAATGGAGTACAATTATAAAATACATTGTAATTAAATTATGAAAAGTGAAGTAATAGGCAAGGAGAGGTTGAAAAATCCATGTGGAGGTTTCAAACAGAAGGAATTTATTATTTATAAATTTACTAGTTGCTCGTGACGTGCCTACGGCACGCCTTCAATTATATTGTATTTCATTTACACATCTGATTAAAATAGTCTAGTAACGTACGATCAAAATTCTCGACGAAAAGGAGGACAGTGTATGGGAAAAAAAGAAACATAGTTCGGAGCATTAACTGTCCTTCTTTGCGTCGAAAATTTTGATCGTTCATTACTAGACTGCAAGAAGTTTCACTTTCGTCGCGCGTGATTTTCCACGCGTACGATTTTTACGAAGATACCGTGTACATTCGACAGACCCTCCTCGTAGTTTCGAAGCACATTCCGAATTTACGTGTATGGACGGACAGTCGTTAATCGGCCAATAGGAATAATTCGTGCGGGACAAAGCCGGCCGTTATTTCCGGATGGACGGTCGAAGCCTTGTATTTCGTGTACTTTACTGCGCCGGTATCGCTCCCTTGAGGATCGGTGGTCGGATCTCATCGTGGGCGCGATCCTTTTACGAGCCAACCGTTTGCCGGCCGCTAAAACGGCGAACAAGAGGCGGAGAACGGGCGAAAGACGGTGACGAAGAACCGCCTGGGAAACCGCGGGACGGAGATAGACACGTGCGCGCTGCTGCTTTCGGGATAGCAGGGAAACAGAGCCGAGGAAATACGCGAGAACGAGAACGAGCACGAAACCGCTGCGCCGCGCCACGCCGCCGTCAAACAAAAAGTATTTCATATATTTTCACCGAGAAGATGAAAAATCTGTTGAACTGACGTTCATTGGGAAATTGCAGCCAGCCGCCTCTGCGACAGAATGATTAATACTCGGTAGACGCTCCCACGATATACATGCAGCCTTCCACGTGTATGTACGTGATCCGTGGAACTACAAGTTTCGGCAAGTTTTCCCGTTTCACCTACAACTTTTCCTTCGACGATCTTCGGGTGGCTCCGCGCAAACCTTATCGCGCGAAACTCTTTCGATCGTCGCATCCCGATGAACGCTTATGCTCTTGTTATCGGGAACGTGTTAGCGTTTTCGCGATCGGCTCCCCGGGATTGATATGTGCGTCGTTTCAAGGAAAAGTTGCGAGTTGCTGGTGCGATGCTGCTCTTTCGATAAGCAGCCTTTTTCGGGGTGTTAGAGATAGACTCTTTCATCCAGCGTATGTTGCTCTGGTCCAGGGATCGGCAAACTACGGCCTGCCACGCCGCCTGTTTTGAATCCGATCCGCGAGGTTAATGTTGTTCTTTACATGAAAAAATTCGATATAAATCAAATTACGTGAAATGGAAAACTTATGTAAAAATATCACTTTCTATTGAAAAATATTTGGAACCCCCGGTTTTGTGTGGCTCTATGGTCCACCAGGCCTAAAAATTTTACGATTTGGCCGTTTTCAAAAAAAGTTTAACCACCCCTGCTCTGGACTACTATTGGTATCGATAGTACAGTCAACCGACAGTAGAAGTGAGATCTAGCTTTACTTGGTGCAGCTTTTCCCTATATGTACTCCTCTTTTTTAATGCTAATTGTAAAGTATATACTTGGAGCGCATTTAAATATATATCAGGGTGTACCACGCGTGGCACACGTGTCTAGAATGGAGAGTGTAACGTGTGCCGTTGGTGGTACACGTGGCCTAGAACGTGTTAAATATCAATTATCCCAGCGAAAATTGTGTCTATTATTTTTGGTTGTATCATAAGGTTGTAAAGTTTCATCGACATCGGAGTGTAACGGCTCTTAACAGGTAGTTATCTGGTTGACGTTTATCGAGGGAGAAGGAGAAGCATGGACGTTATTGCTGTGGCTGTTCGTTAATTAAGCTGGTCGGGGCGATGGGCGGCAGGTGAAGCAACGGGATCGGATGAGCACCACTGTTAAATGGCACGATTATCTGTCTCGTGCTTTATTTGCGCCGGTTGCTCGCGTTCTACTTCTCTCTTGTCGTCTCTGTCGTTCGTTCCTTTTCCGTTATACTCTTGCCTCGACTGGAGCATTGACTCGAGAGGGTTTTTGCACGGTGAAGAGGTCGGCAACTCGTGCGCCAGGGGGGTTGGGGAAGGTCCTTAAAAACAGATCCATTAAAGTTTTTCCGGCGCTTTCCGAGGTGGTAGTGGTTACTCGGTGAGTACCGGGTAAGATTGCGCATTTCTCCTCTATTCAACGTGCAACGCGCATAACGTCGTCGTCATCGTCGTCAGCAACGAACGGGCCCCGGTTACGCGGCAACCACTTGCCACCGGATACAGCAGAAAACTCTCGGGCTGGGCCCTTTCCACTTTTCCCGCGGCTCCTCTCGTCGGAATAATTCTCCTCCCACATTCTCTCTCGGCGGCCATTCTCCGATCGTAGAAATAATTTTTCGCCTCCGGTAATTCTCTTCTCGTTGACTTCAATGCGTCTCCGCCGTCAGGCAACCGGACAATTGACCTAAATTATAATAAGTATTCCCTCGAGCTCAATAGTTGCCCCCTTTTGTTTCCCGATCATTAGAATTCACTTGAAACACTGACGACTACTGCAGGCGAACTGGACCGAGATCGCATTGTTCCACCACTACAATTTAACAGCATCGGCATTAGAAAATTTCTTTTGCCCATCATTCTTACTGGATACACGGGTTTCGTGTATGTTGCATTTCGTTCTGTACATGCAGGCTGGAGCACCTTAAGACTGCGGATCTTCGTGCAAAATAACAACACCTGAATTGCAACAGAAACTGGAGTGAAATAGAAATTGAATATCTTTCATAATATGTTTGATCGGTTGAAACTTTTATCATGAAATTTGTTTTTTGTTTAAGCTTACCCAGACCGCTAACAAGGAGAGGCCACAGTGCACAGTGGAACGAATCGAATTTTAGGTGGAAAAAAGTTATGTCGGAAAATAGATATAACATTCATATCTATATAGTTCTTTGGGAATGTTCACTGACACTAATTATGCCCATCATAATTCATTTAACAGCGATATAAGCATAGGAATCAATACGCGTGAAAACTTGGAACCGTAACACGGCGAAATCGTATATTTATATTCGTTACAAAGAAAATTGGGGTCGTCGATTTTACTTAAATTTTTCCTGGTTACTCTAGTATGTCAAGATATATTCTGAATATCACAAAATTGAATTTTAATTATCTTTATAAATAATGTTTGTTTATAGTTTTGCTCCAGATTCATCAGAAACAGTATAATTAAAATCGATGACCCCATCATTGTGACTTCTCCTTGCAAGTGAAGACAACTGGACGTAATCTACATTGTGTTACAGAATACCGTTTGAATGGCATTATTGTTTAGCTTATCTGGTTACATACGCAGGTTGCACTATTTCAGGAAAGTAACAATACGTAAACAGGCCCGAATTTCTGGATCCGGCAAGAAAAACATCGACCCTGAGGGGCAAAGAGAACCCAATTCTACACAAATTATCGGTTAGTCTATTTAGTTTTCTGTGCGTCGAATAAGCAACATTTCCACAAGACATGGTTTAGCTTCTGTAGTTCATAACCAGTCTTACAGTTGGTATGATCAACAATCCCTACATGGAACAATGATGTAGCCAAGTTATAGTGATTGGTAAGATTCAATCTTAAAATTTTGAATTTAGGGTCATTTCATTTTCTGTTTACTCATAAACATATTATTGAAAATAATTGAAAGTATAGACAGGCATGTTCGAAAAAGTGCATCGCTCCCTATGACCTGGGGTTAGATGCACTCCTAATTGGGGATAGTTAAGTAGTTATATTCTTTTTTGTTCTTTACCATACATATTACATAAAGTAGAATACATAATACATACATGTTCCACGGAGCCATTTGAGGCATTCTGAGCAACAAATGCAATCTACATTAGATGTAGTTGAATGTAATATCCCAAACGTTTGATACAATACTTTTATCAGAATCTTCATGACTGTTTACGAACTTCTCCTTTGGTTTTATGCTGGGTCTTTATCTTAACTTTATGAGTCTTTATTCATTTTTGCCTTAGTCGAAATAGTTTTACATTTTACTTTTTTCGCCTCGCCTTTAATACTCATATTCTTTAGTAGCAGGCCCAGTACATATTATGTTTTGTATTATTCTGTAGTGCCTCTTCTTTTTTTCTACTTTTATATATTTATATAAAATATATAATATTTCTCTTCTTTTATATAATATTTCTCTACAGAGCACAATAAATATGAATTAATTAATATTTCTTAATTGAAGTAATATTACGTTTTAATTTATCGCTTTGTAATCAATAGAAAAAGGTAATAAGAAATTACTGGTGAGTCTGTCCCTAAATTGAAGGAGAGACGCACCTATGTAAAAACAAGAACCAGTACAAAATATTTTGTCATGACACGATGAAAAATCGTAAAAGAAAAACCATTGTCACTATTTAAGTCGATACTGATAGTTAAAAGCATACAATAAGAACCTAATAACATTTATACATACCACTTACAAAACTATTTCGTCAAGAGTTCTGTGCACGATTAAGAGCCCATTCAGACACGGCGGAAACCGCGCGTTTTCTGAATAGGCTCTAAAACTATGTATAATATAAATGATAACCGAAAGAAAACAGTGGTCCTTAAATGACCATGCACCAACACATTTTTGGTCATAAAATCCACAGTCTAAAGATCAGAAATGGGAGGAATGCTTTACAGAAACAAATTAATCGAATCAATTGTCCTGTGTTTGGGTCCAAATAGACACTGACGGGGTACCCCCGTGTGCGAGTTAATTACCGGGGCAGGAATTGACACGGGAAAACCTGTTGCCTCGAATAGTTGGCGACACCGTGGCTTCTTGGGGAATCCTTGGAACGGTTTCTTTTCTATTCGAACCGCTGCTCTCATCGGCGGTTTCGAAAAGTCATGCACCACTCGTACGAGCACGGGAATCTCGAGTGAGAAGCTTACCGTCTCGTGGCTATCACGGACTGTGGTGAACCAAGCCTTTCCCTAGCATAACTCCTCGCATCCCGCCGCCCCGTTTTCCGTTTCCACCTTTCCTAGACGTGCACGTGATGCATCAGGGTCTTTTCTAATTTAGCATTCTCCACTACCTCCCGTCTCGGGAAATTCGATTTGGCCGTGACGCCTAGATAAACTCGTCCCCTTCACGATCGCAGCGGAAAGTAGTCTCTACGCTTTGAAACGCCGGAAACTGGAGGGAGTGGCCGAGGAAAATTACACGAATATATTCTTACACGCAGAAAGAAATCTTTTCATCTGAAAGAGAACGGATATTTATGAAAATGAATTCTAAAGATTCTATGTAGTAAAGAAAATATAATTTTTGCATAAAAGTCAGTGTAACCGCGGTAATCGCATAACTCTATCGTATTAAAAAAAAACGTAGGAGCACGTTTCTAGAGTACCTTTTCCGATATCGTTTGAAGTTGAAATTATTGAAAATATCGGAGGTAAAAGACGTTTAGTTTTGAAGTTGAACCGGGGTTTTCGATATTAACGAAGATTCTAGGGGTGGTAGCAGTCTCTTTTGAAGCGGTCGCACAAAACCTTTGCCGACGGGGAAAAGGAGCTCGGGAAATCCCGTAAGGTTTCTGCTCTCTGTCGACAGGTGATAGAAAGATTTTCGCGGTTCAGATCCGATCCACACGTCCGGGATCTCGCGGTTCGCGATTCGTGAACGGCCGTTTTAAATGGGGCCGTGTCAGCCGCATTACTGTCGTCTGACGGTCAGAAGCATAACGAGTCTTTTTCGTTGGTAACGAGAAGACGGTTCACCGATTTCTCTGAGAAGGAAACGAGCGTCGAAGAGAGAGGGTATTTCTCTCTCGACGGGCGTCCTTCGATTCTCCCGGGCTTTTGGTAACTAGGAAGAGAGAGAGAGAGAGAGAGAGAGAGAGAGAGAGAGAGAGAGAGACGGGGAGGGGCAAAAGGAAAGAGAGAAAGAGAGGAAGAGGGAGGGAAGAGAGTTTCGGGCGACAGCAACTGGCTGAATGTATTCTTGGCTCGCAGTGTTGCTTTTCCCCGCTTTCATCGGGAATTATTGTTTCTAGGAGACATTTTTTGGCTGCCGACGTTGACGCGGATCGTCTAGACGAGCGTCTTCAAGATGGAATAAAGATGAAATCCGTTGTGGTCGTCGGGGGAATCGGCGTACTTTTCCGTAAATTGTGCATCCGCGATCTCGAATGGCGGTGGAATCTGGTTAGGGTCTTCGGTAAATTGGGTTAGAACTCCATCGCAGGAGAACGAGCAGATTCTTTAAGCGATTTCACCGAGAAGCTAGGCTTCTTTAACCGAGCTGTGGATCAATTTAGACCGACTGGTCCCCGTCCTCGACGAAATCGATCGCACGTTTGAACTGCTCATGCTCGCTCGAACGTGTGAATTCCTCTTCATCTAGTTTCGGCAATTCGTCCGACACACGCAGGACCGGTTTCAACGTGGAAATTCGAGCCGTCCTCGAGGACAGGAAGGCGGAAAGAGCAAGAGACGTCCATCGACGTAGACGACGGTTCGGACTGAACTCTCGAAACCGTTCTCCGAGGTGGACATTAACGATGACACGACGAGACAAGCGAAAGTCTTAGGCGAGCACTGTTTAAAACTAAAAGCATTCCTCGCGATTATTTACAAGGGCGACCGGCCGCCATTGCGTGTTTTCGAGGATCTAATCCTATCTGTCTTTGTCCTCGGCCGGTCCAGTTAAAAGCATTCTCCTGAATTATTCACGCGACGATAAGATCCTGATGCGCCGGGAATTTAATTATTTTCTTCTCGCGTCTGATAACGCACAACGCAAACGGCTGCGCGCTCGGAAATCGTTTCCGCATTAGCTTGACCCTCTTGCACACACCGTCGTCCTTATTTTATGACGTGTTTTGCAGTAGTAAACAGAGTTATGCTCTCCCGTCTTACCTCGCGTCGTTTACATTAGTAACGCGATAGTTAATCGTTTATGGCCAAAATGTGTTACATTCTCGCTTAGCAAGTTCATTACTTTTCAACTTCGTAACATGGTTGAAGGAGATGTAATTCTAGAATTCAATAGTGTTTCGTAAAATGAGTTCGCTGTTCCTGTTGCCCCTACTATTCTGCTATTAGATTAACAGTTATGCTTCCTAACATTTTGTTATTGCAACGCGTGATAGCGTGTAGTTTTTTAAATATATATGTTTGATTAATATTTTTTGATGATTAAAGTAAGTTTGAGAATGGTAGATTAACCCTCGTCCGTCTCTCGTGCCAATTTGACACAGTTTTCCCCAAGTAAGTAAAATACTGTTCTATTATTTTTATGTAAATGTTCCCGAAATTTTGTGTGACTTTTATTTTTTTAATGCGGTACTCATAATCGACAAACCCGAGATGTAAATGTTAACTCATCAATTTGACTAAAAAACATTGAGATTTTTTTTATTTTGTGTCACTGTGTTAATTTGACACTGAGGGACAGATTTAGTTTGGGAAATGAGGGACGGATGAGGGTTAAGTTAAGTTTGAGAATATCTCATTGATTATTTATTTCGAGTTTGGTGTTGTGACGGACTTGGTGCTGCCTTACTCCACTATCAATTTTAGAAAAGCTTTCCGTTTTCTCTCCGTATTTCTTTTCCATTCTTTCGTAGTTCCGCTACGCGCGGGTTTGGTCAGTCCTGATACACATCTGGCGACCACATCGACGCGAGCCTAACCTCTAGTCTTTTATATTTTTCCACGTTCTCCCCTTGCTCAGGCCTGCTCGAGGTCAACGGTCAGGCCCTGGCGAACCTTTGCGCTTTCTCCGTTTTTTGACACTCACTTTATTCGATATTCACCCACTCTCTTCTATCTTTGCTCTTTCCTGCCTACACTTTTCCCTGAGAGAGTTTTTAAGGAGACCTCACACCGATCAGTATCATTTAATAAACTGGTGTTGAGGAAACCGATTTACCGAGTCCAACCATTTATTTATCAGTTCCACAACAGTCTAATACTTTTTGATTCAGAATAGGCATTTGATTTAAAAAAAAAACTGATGAATCCAAAAGCTTTTGGATACTTCCCATTGACCTACAAGCTTGAAATTTGGTACATAGGTCCACCACAACAGACACTCAACGGAATAATTATCAAAGTTGAAATTTTACACCTTAAAGGGGTCGTATTGAAAAAAAACCATTACGAAATAAGTACGTAGGATAGAACATAGCAACATAACATACATAAGTATATGTTTTAGTAGCTTCGAAGTCGCAACAAATACTGATGAAAAAAACAATCAATAAAAATCGATGAAATCTCAACAAAAACATCCTGTAAACAGGAGCCAAGTTCTCTATGGCCGTAAAAAGTTGTGAGATCAAAGAAAATACGGCCAAGTTCGTTAGCTTATAAATACCTCTTGCAATACTGAAAAATGCATTTGTAAAAATTAGTTTAAAAGAACGCTATTTAATTTTTAAAGAGTACCATGCAGGGCTAAATTAGTTAAAGTTGGCCGTTACTTTTTAAACCAATGACCATAAAAGGTGTTAGGTAGCGGCCAAGTTTGAATAATTTAGTCGTCCGTGTAATTCTTTAATAATTAAATAGCGTTCTTTTAAACTAATTTTGACAAACCCTTTTTTTTCAGTATTGCAATAGGTATTTCTAAGCTAACGAACTTGGCTGTATTTTCTTTCATCTCACAACTTTTTACGGGCATGGAGAACTTGGCTCCTGTTTACAGGATGTTTTTGTTGAGATTAATGATATACAGAAACAGGGTCAAGATGGAAAACGGTGAGGTATACGGGGGTGAGGTATAGGAAGCGATCACAGCTGGTAAGTCGAACAACTTGATACGGGAAACGAACGTCGACGCTTCTTGTCTGAAATTCTGACAGCCATGGTGGGAACACGGGTCTCGCGGCACGTCGCGTCTATGGAAATAAATCCTTTAGGGCGTACTGGTCTCGCGCGACGCCGGTTTCACATGCAGGAAATCCCGAATAAATCCAAACAAACGCGGGAGCGGGAGGAGGATCAGGTCTCGCCACCTACGATTTCGAAAGGGACGAGTTTTATTTATAGGTGCTTTGGTCGCCGGCACATGGCACGGCACGCGTGGAATCACGCGTGTTTTCGTGCCCGCTAGGTGCACGCACAGGAGTAAATTATTTGAACAAGACGCCGATGGTTCCTCGAACGACCGAGTTCCGTTTCCTCGCCGCCGAAAACATTTTTGCTTCGTATACATCGTGTTCGACTACGATATGTTTGTTCGTTGTGTTCAGTTACCAAGGTGCTGTTGATATACGGTCAACCTCTATAACGCGGTGAATTTGTTGCAGACTGTATCGATCATAATGGTGAGGTTGTTGATTTTAATTAACCTTTTTCTAACGAATCTAGAACAAAAATAAGCATATTCATGCCCGAGCGTTTTTGACAATACTCATTATCACTATATAGAATAATAAAATCGTGTCTGTCTGTCTGTATGCATGTATGTTTGTGACGGCATAAATTCAGAACGGCTCAACGTAGACAACTGAGGTTTGAACCGTTAGACGCAGCGTTTCTTCGAGAAGGTTTTAGAGCAAGCCACATTCGAAAAAGTCTATTCGTTCAAAAGTTGTGACGTCATTA
This sequence comes from Lasioglossum zephyrum, assembly GCA_028455615.1. NCBI lineage: Eukaryota > Metazoa > Arthropoda > Insecta > Hymenoptera > Halictidae > Lasioglossum > Lasioglossum zephyrum. The sequence continues at coordinate 14,525,557 of CM052323.1, read as the reverse complement.
GTGAACAAAGACAACTTTCTCGTCCTCTTTTTGACACGTTTCTGCGTATAACATTTGAACCGTTGAATTTTTTCAAATGTGGTTTACTCTAAAACCTTCCCGAAGACACGTCGCGTCTGACGGTTCAAACCGCAGCTTTCTACGTACTGCCGTTCACAATTGATGCCGTCAAAAACAGACCATATACGACTTTTTCGCCCTCTTTTGGCCACGTTTCTGCTTGTAACTTTTGACTGGTAGCACCCATACTCAATTTTAGGTACTCATTGGATTCAACTCGCCGAGTTCTTTCAAATGGCCTCTGAGTTGATGCTGTAAGTTGCACAGTTTATGAGTTATAACACAAACAGTGTGCGTTTTTCTTAAACTTTTTGGTTTACCGACTTTTTAAACAGCTATAGCTTTTCAACAGTAGGTTTTAGGAAAAATCTGAGACCACCCCTTCGCGATTGGAAATTTAATTACGTTAATAATCGACCAGGATTTGTTATTGCACGTGGACGAAGTCGCGGGTACGGCTAGTTTATAAATATAACTCACATTTAATTTTATGATACCCAGAAAATTTCTTGATATTCTTCATGTATCGATAGTAAATGTGTTTGTAAACGTACGCCTGAGGTGAGAATTGACCCTGGCACGGACCACTGTGTCTCGATACTCCGAGGGTTGATATGTATATGATTTCTCATCTATTAAAATTATTGAGGGAAGAAATAACATTCTGTTTGATTTCTATTCTTTGCGATCGATAACAGACTATTCTTATTTTGCATATAGATGCGCAGTCTAATTATGAGTATTGTCAAAATCGCTCAGACACGAGTCTCAGCTTAGTTTTGCTCTATATTTATCAGAAAAAGAAAGATCTACGACCCCATCACTGTGACCTCCCCTTATCAGTTAGAGAGTTAAGGTTGAAAAATAAAGGAACCTCAAGAATTTCTTTCGTGCATAAAATTATGTTTCTTCGAGGAATTAGTATGATATTTAAGTAGTATTTTTCTGCAAAATTTCCTGAAGAAATAGAAAATGGTTATTGCAGATGGTCGAACGTTCTACACTAATGCTGATTTATGTAGTCGATCCTAATTTTGCTATAAATTATCCCGGAAGCTTGAATCCGCTGGCATGTCTAGTCGATCCTTTCTTTCACCAGCACGACGAAAAGGAATACTTGGAAAAATGTGTGTACCGGGAGTTTCATATGTTCCGTGTTTTCTTTTTCACAAGATTAAACAGACGACAGCAGCCCGTGTTGTATGATTTATCGTTGGCAACGCATACGGAAGGTAGTCTCGGGACCGTTTCTACGGGCTTTTAAAAGAGAGATCGAACCATACCCAATGTTCACGGTGTTTAAACTACGCGGGGTGGATTTGCTTCCTTTTTTTATTTCTCGTCTCCTCACCGGTCGCGGTGCGTTTTCGATGGCTCATTCGTTTAATGGCCAACTAAATATTGACTCCCGGTTATTCGGTTTACCCGTGACCTGGTCATGGGAGTGTTTCGTTGTCCAGATACCTATCTGTCTAGTTTTAATAGGCGTGCTACGGGTATGCACGGGCGTAAACACAGGCGGCTCGGGATCTTTTAACGGTGAAACGCTCGTCGAGAATTTTTTGAACCGACTTCTGGATTTCGTTGTTTATTCGTCGCGTTTTTCCAGCCGCGCCCTAAGTCGAACCGAAGCTCCACAATTCTCCTGAATTTATTAGTTTTACTAACCTCAGTTTTACTTAGATTTCTCTAAAAAAAACCACTGTAATTTAAGAGTTCCAATTCATGTACAACATTTTTTCCAACTTTTTTAATGACCCTCGTAACGGTCAAATACAACATGGTTTAGGCCAACTTGGCGCCTAAATGTCCCTCGGCAGACCCGTGCTAGAGACTTACATGGATAAAATACTGTACTTGGGAACTTGTAATTTGCGCCAAAAACGAAAGTCATATTCGTATTCAGCGCGTCGAAACGAATAGAACGACGTGTAATGTGTACCAATATTTTCGGGGAGAAATTGTAAAGTTGAGCTCGGCGGTCGGTGGTTTGATTATAATAGAAACAATAGAAACTTAAAATCGCTAGAATCACCTTCCTAAATCACGTGTCTTCCATAAAAATGACAAACACAAATTCGATACCATCTATCGTTAGACTCCGCGAACCAAAGCGTTCGATGTCAATCACAGTGCTCGGATAACTCAATGAATCGGTGTATCTGTAGAAATTCCGCCTCTAGTCGTAGCACGGCCATTCGAAACTCTGTTCAGGATTGGTTTCGGCACGCGAATCCATCAGCATCCGTCACCGTTACCGGAATCGATACCGGCGTATCGAGACGCAGATCGGATCGTCGACCGAAGAAAAGGAATTAATTGAAACGAAATGGTCGGGTGAACTTGAATCGGGATCGGCCACCGATCGAGAGCCGATGCGCGTTCGATTTCTGGTTTTCTCCCGAAATGTCGTCTGCTAGAATTTGATTCCTAGCAACAAGTGAGGCGCGTGCCGCGTCGATACTTTCCGACCAGGATTTTTCTTCCGGGACATTTTCCTGGCGTCGCGGCGCTCGTTCGCTTCCGAGGAAAATTCAGCGTTTAGCATTTTCGTGGGGGCGTTCTTCTTTTGTGTCTCCTCTCGGGCTCGCGTCCCTTTGCTTGCGCGCGCGCGCGCGCACGTTTCACTTTATAACGAACCAGTCGGTTGTTCGTTCCCGCCGACGAACGATCAAACCCTTTTCCGACGCTTATGTGCGCGACTCAAAGGGCTTTCTCGCGTTATGCCAGGAATTAATCAATATCGTCTTCTCCCTCTCGCTCCCTTTCTCTTCCCTCTGTCCGCCGTTCCATCGTTAATTCGTGGCCGCATTCGTCTGACGGTAATTCGTGCGTTTCGACGGGTTCGTCTGCACACTTTGTTCCAAGATCGTGAAGGAACCTCGCGAACGAGACAGGGAGGGATAGGAAAGAGAGAATCCGACCACCAGATGCAGACGAGAACAGGAAAAATTGTGGGGGAGAGAGAAAGAGAGGGTGAGAGGGTGTGTGAGAGGTAGAGATAGACAGTTTGAGAGGATTTAAGCCAGTGCAACGTCGCGTGCAAAGTGAGAAGGAGAAGAGTTAATGGATCCTGTGGGATGCTAATGGGCTGCACCCGTACGCTCGCGCTCTGTTTACAGGCAAAGCCAATTACAGCTAATTCGACGGCTATTTATTAGCCGATTAGCTGGATGTATTTCGAGGGACCACCCCTCAAGGACGTCTTTATGAACGATAACCAAGGAAATTACGCCGATTATGGTACGCGCGTGCAACTCCCTCCTTTCAGCGTTCCAAACGAGACCTCGAAACTTCACCGTAACATGGAGTTGCTCTCTCGGAACATCCACCGCATCCAAGATAGTCGATCTCCATGGAGGAAACAAATTCACAGGAGAAATGAGAGCTCCCATATTTCGGAGGTTACTGTCAAAACTATAGAAGAGTTTAGTTTCTCGCGTAACTAAATGTGAATCGTTGCAATTTCACAGATGTATCAGCCAGGATCTCTGCGCCAGGTTCTCCATCACATGATTGCGTTTCACCTCTGTATAGAACACGACGTGTATAGCATTTATTATACTTCTGTATATTTATATATAAGTTTAGTATAATAAAGATAATACAATCATTAATATTAATCCTACCGAGCACTAAAAGCGATGAAAATGACATGACCCTATTTATTTAGAATTTTTGCCATTTTTATAATATGTGTTTGGACGAAGAAATCGATCGAAACAATTTCTATGTAAGCAACTTAATAATTTCAATAATTGTGAAATTAAAAATATAAAACCGGTCATTTGATCGGCAGTGGTAGGTTTAGTGTTAAAAGAAAAAGCCTACAGGTCACGCGTTTTAACTAATTAATACTTTTCAAGAAAAGTTTTAGGAAACGTGTAAATACGTTAATTCATAAAACGTTTGTATCCGTGATATAAATTTATTTTGAGATCGGTATTTCAAGCTTTCGATGAGAATGATATTTTCCCGTCATCCGTAGGTCATCCTAGTAAAAAAAAAAACTAAACCTTAGCACTCGAGCGGTAACTCTGGAAGCACCACTAAAATTGCTGTATCATTACTGAAAATATTGTTTACATAAATATTTAAGTATTGTACAAAGTATTGGAACAATTTCATATCCATAAAATGAACAAAATCGTATGGAATGAAATTATTCTAGGTCAGAAAAAATGTATAATTTTCGAGTTAAAGTAGCTCCGCCTGTAAAGGGTTAAATGACGCATTCGTCATCAGTAGACTGCGGATCTTTATGCAAAATAAAAAATGTCCCTATCGATTGCAAGACACAGGAATCACATAAAAATTGTATTCTTCTTTTAATTATCCTGTTAAGCTGAAATTAATATATTGACGTTCTTAAATGTTTTTGACATGTCCCCTATTTGAAAATTTACGTGCCCAATTTTGGTTGTAAATGCATAAAATATGTGTACATTTAATATTTTACAGAGAAAATGAAAATGTACGAATGCTCGCGGTACACGCGGTACAGGTGTATCAAGTTAATTGTTATCTATCGTATTATTGGATTGGTGCGGAACACACTTGAGATTCCACGAACCGTCAAGCGGCGGGTTTACGGGCGAAAAAATCCGAATGCCGAACTCCATATAAAAAATTACGAACCGTGAATCGAGCAAAGCATACGGCATATAGGCCGGCAGTAAATCGCGATTTCGTGGCCGAGTCGGCTCCAATTCAACGCCGTGGTCCCGATATGTTTTCGTTCCCGATCCCCAGACGCCTCTACGGCCGTGCTCGAATCGTCGAGTGAACCCCCAGTTGCATACTGTTGCACGCTGTGCATCTCTACAGAGACCGGGCGTACGTTCCGCGTCCGTAAGCACCGAGATCCGCGTGCACGTATTTATCGGCGTTGGGTGCACGCGCGAAACGCATTCGTTTGTCCGCGGCCCATTAAAAATGTGTTGGTTTTATTTGGCCAACCCACCGGCCAGCTGACACGTAGGGGAGGCATGAAAGGGAACCGAACGGGCGGCGCTCGTTACGATAACTCGACCATTCTGATCGCTCACCAGGCGCTCTTCAATCATCACACACCGAATATGTCCTCAACGTAGCAGAAATGCACTCTGTTCTTCTTTCTCCTGTGGAGTTAGCTTGTTAACGCGCATATCTGCCACCTGATATCCGCATCTTACCCTCGATCCAAACGAGCTCACTGTCGCACAGTGGTCTGGTAGCCCGCTTTTTTTTCTGGCCAGAACTATTGTAGCGTTGTTTCAGGGTTTAATGTTGACCTTCATTTTTTATAAAAAAAATTTTTTTTCTTTAATTTTTTGTATTGAAGTTTGTGAAAAAGTGAATGAACTGATCAACTTTCGTTGGAAATATTTTTTTGTCAGATCATCGGAAATGTTTGAAAACTCGTGTTAACAATACTCACAATGCATGCTATTGTCTAGAAATCGCGGAAAAGTAGCCAAGATTGAATTCTGCACAGGAATTATATGAAATCTAGTAAGGAGGAGTTCTATGGATCTCTGACTGGCGCAGAGAAAACATACACATATTGTAAATCCAAGTTGCTATGTAAGATTCAAATGGAACTGCGTATCCAGGCGTTGAATAACCGCGAGCCCGTATTTCTTAAAATCCGTTTATAGTTCAAGATTGCGGAAGGTTGTAGTTAAAATTTACATGCTCTTCTTAGTAAATGTAAATATTGATTCGCGCTTTTCATGTATGGACTAAACAATGCCTAAAACTGAATTAAATATTTTTGAAATGCGCTTACTAACATACATAAAACCATCATTAAAATCTGTTTTCTGATATTCGATGATTGAAATCTAAAACGTTTTATTTTACTTCGAATTTTCTGACTTTGTCTTTAGAACGCTGTATCTCATCACAGAATTATCTAAAATGAATAATATTTTGAATTTGGGAGCTTTGAGAGGTTGTTACTTTATAAGAAAAAAATTTTATCAATAAGTTAAAGTTGAAAAATTGAATTCTGGCCACGAAATTTATTATAAAATATAAAAGAGAATGGAAAGATGAGCAAAGGTTGTTTACCTGATTTCATCGCCCCTATTATAAGAATTCTGTCTGAAGAATATTCAACATTTCTGCGAAAACGTGAACGAGCAATGAGAAATACTTACGATTGGTGGCGTCCATTTAACTTTTACAATGCTTCTGTACTGGCTCACCGCATTAAAGCTGATGTAATAATAATAATAATAATAATAATACTAATTGGTCGGCGGCGACCAGGAGGCGCTGCTCCATAGTTAATTCCGTTGGCGAATTCAGCCACGATTACGAGAGGTGCTCGATGCATTGTGTTCACGGTTCGTTTTTCGAAAAGAGCATCTAATTAAACGAAGTAGCCGCCGGGGGACACTTCGTAGGCGGAGTCCTCGGCTGACTAATAAATGCTCGGTGCCATGCCGGGTGGTTTTCTTGAGGAACTTTGAAGTCACGCCGTCCTCAAAATAATTCAACCCGATCCGGTCGCTTTGAGACATTCGCGGGACCGCGTAAATGCCTGCTAATAGGTTTGAAGACTTTCGAAGAAAGAATTCGGGGACGACGGCGGGGGAAGGACGGTTTAACGACTATTTTCTTGTCTTTCAGTTCCTTTTTATTTCCGTTTCGGTTGCCGCGTCGCGTCGTCGTCTCCCCAGCACGGTCACCACGAAACGAGCCGATGCAATTAGTCGGACGATTATTGCTTTCATACCGGCGGAATCGATAGCCGCGTCGCTTTGAGCCGGAAGCGTCGTCGTCGGTTGTCGTTTTTTCGGTAGGTTCGCGAGCGCATTGTTGCATTTTCATGAATTTCATTTTACGCAGCCGTTTGAAGCTCTCTCCCTTTCGTTTACTGTTTAATCGGTCTAAATTTGTGTTGTTTTTTTTCGCCCTTCCACCCACTCTCGCTCGGACCCATCCGGCCATCGCGAGCTCTGCGTTAACATTTTAAAACCGCACGAAGAACGACGATCGTGCACCGTCCACGCGTTGAGAACCGCTGCTCCTGGCCCCGAGCTTCCATTAGACAGGGTGATTGCATTCTTGCGTTAGTAGCTTCGAATAAAGGAATCGCCGTTCGCGGTCTCCTTATTCTTGATTTTTCTTCCGTAGCTACCCGCCAGCTTTTCCCTGACGATGCCCATGGGAATGTACCGGAAAGGGCTGGATCTGCAAAAAGAGGAACGAGCTGCAGTCTCCCGGCTTGACGACTCCAATACGATTCAATACCGGCAACCGTCAACCGGTACTTTGTGCACTTATCACCTTCCACCTCGTTAGCTCTAGAAATTCATGATTTTCCGGCACAGACAATTTTCGTTGGGAACTACTCTCTCCTTCGCCGGAACAAAACATGCTATGTATTCTTTTGCTCGGTGTATTCGTAGCGCTGCTAATACGTTCATGAAATTCCTGACAAATGCAATCATTGGATTTCTGATTAACCCCTTGCAGTACGATTTATTTTACGATTGTTTATCTTACGTAACGATAGTAACTAAACTGCGTCTATTCGAATATTATATTTGGCATGAATTGCAACATATTAAAGAATGGAAAATTATATGTATATCGTTGTCCCTTAATGCTTTTAATCTTTCGAATGTCTTTTATTCATTTTTGTTCTGAACAAAACGCGTAACATCCACATTCCGATTGTAACCACATAATATTTTATAAATTTTCGAGAAGTCAATCGACGTTTACAAAATCTGCAGTCTTTTTTCAGTATGTAAAGACTAGCAGGGGTATGCAATCTTTTATGATAGCGCTATAAAGTGCGAGATGTAGTAATCGTAGAACATCATTTATTCCTAACAAGCTCCGCGATATTATTTAATTTATGAAACCGAAAAGTAAGGCAACCAGAAAGAATGCTGGCCGCGAGCTGCGCCATAATAAAACTTAATCTAGCAGGCTAGAAGAGGAAAAAATGTTTAAGAAGGTTGAAAGTTTAGACAGAGCCAGGCAGAATTCGCAACTGGACGGCCAGAAAGGGTGGGCTCGACGGCCCGGTAAAATCAGTCTTTATTGTTTTCGTTAGGTTTCCCTTCTCGTGGCTACTCTCCCTCCTATCTTCTACTTCCATTTGGGATCCCGGTCTTTCCGCTTCCCGAAGCTTTTCGCTGGAAGAGGAGAGAAAGGCGAGGAGCACGAGTGAGATTATGGAGAGAGGTAACAGGAAAAACCTAGAGTGGTGGTAATGGGTGTTGAATAATAAAGAAGACCATAGCCCGCAGCTAGTTGCTCGGTCCTTCTTATTCCCACTCAAGCCGGTCGCGGTTTTAAGGGGGAATTAAAAAAAATTCTGCGTTTCATCATCCCGACGATTCGCGGATTCTGTTTGTTTCCTCGGGTTCCGCGTTTCAATACAGTCACATCGTCGCGTCGCATCCCGTCGTCGTGTGTATAAGCCGTGTATCTATAGGTCTGCTCGCGGATAAACTGTTTCCCGCATGACAATTGAGGGAACAAAAATTGTTGTTTCGCGTCCTTCCTCGACACGAGTTTTACAGATCGTCTGGCCGCATTGTGCTCCATGGGCGCAACTCTTGTCCAGTGAATTCGTTCGAACATCGCGCGATGAGGATCCTGTAACAATATTTCTGTTGACTTTAACGCGCGAAGTACATATCGCACCCCGGCAACAATACAGACATAACTGAAAAATTCAGTATTCTCACAATAACGACTTTAAGAAAATTAGACTATTTCCATCCACATAGTACAGACATCTTTCAGAAAAATGTTTTTCGACGTGAATTCGACTAGACTCTAGAAAATAATATTACTAGACTGGGGATCTTTACGTATTTATAAAGAGATTGCTTGAGTGAAATATAAAATAGCAAAGGATTAGGAAAATTTTTAGAATAGTGCAATGTTCTTTTGAATGTAACAAAGTCAGTAAGGGATGAAATTAATTTTTATTCCTCGAGCAGTTTAATTAGCAGTTAGAAATATGACGTTTTTCTAGTATGTGGAGGTAAACTAAACGCATCTATCACTGGTCCAACTACAAAATCGTTATTTTTTGAGTTGTGTCGTTGTTCTTGCCGGGGTGCGATACGAAGAATTTCGTTGTACACCGCGTTTCTCTTACAGATAATAAACTTTTGTTTTCAATTATTTTTTACAAAAAGATTCCCAACACGACATAATTTGCATCATATTCACTTGTTTCATTTACAATACAGTAGAACTGTGTTGTGAATTAGTTCTGCTGTACTGTTGATTAAACAGGTGCTCCAAACTGTGACGCGTTTGGTGTCATTTCAATCAGAATTACAATAACTTCCCTATAGAATCGGGAAGTTAAAAATATGGAAAATATGGTGGTGAAAGTTGCATGAAAAATAATTGGAAACGGATTTTGCGTTTCGCTTACTCTCTACCCTACGTTTGACGTTGGCGTAAAAAGTGAACACAATGACATTTTTTGTTAGGCGATCCGTGACTAATCGTGAGCTAACATCTGGATGTGCGAGCGCATAATCTTCGATAAGTACGCGAAATTGATGACAAGATTGAAACTAACTTAGATACGGCGAACAGACCCGTCGCGTTAGAGCATAATCAGTGGCGAGGCGTTTGCATCGTCGTAAAATCGTCCTTGCCGGTATTAATCGCGATAGGACGCGAGAATAGAAGTTCATAAACGTTTGCCGGATCGAGCGGCCATATATTTTCTTAATCGTAAATCGATGGCTGTTCCGAGAGCAGAACCCGGTGCCCTTATGTTATGGACCTTGTAACGCAACGTGTCACGAGTACATAGAGAGGAGAGAGCGCGACACCCCTCGGCGCGAGTATAAAGGGACCAAAACTATTCCCCTGTTGAGGTGTTTGCAGAGGCCAGCTGTTGACGGCTTGCCGGAGGCCGCAAAAGCTTTAAACGTCTATCCCATCAGCCATTCGTGGCTCTGTACCTAAACTTGAAAAAGAAAGATATTCGCAATCTTCTTTGAAGCTTGTCTCGTAGTCCTACGGCTGGCCGCCCCGCCGAGCGCCGAGCCTCCGCTACGGTTAAGAAAGACGACTCTAATCTAGTTGTTCCCTTTTCAATAAATTTCAAATTAACGTTGGGAATTGAACCGATTCTTCTTTTCGCAACTACCTTTCTGCTGTTTTTCTAACTGCTCTCTCTCTCTCTCTCTCTCTCTCTCTCTCTCTCTCTCTCTCTCTCTCTCTCTCTCTCGAGAACGTTGTAAATCAAGGGCTGGATAGATAACGCAGGCAATTTGCCGTTTCGTGGACTTTTAGATTCCTATCCGCGATGCACGGGACACATGGGAAAGACAATCCTTTATTTTATAGGTACATCTCCCGGTTACCGTTTTCCGACATTTCTTGTACAAGTAGAAATCAAAGCTTCAAGTTATGGAAAAAGAAACTGTTATTTCACATATTTCTTTCAAAAACTTCTTTAATATTTTCGTTGAGAAAGAGTGACATTATTCGAGATTTTTATGTTGTAACATTGTTGTACATGATAGAAAGTGATGGTAGTTGCGTAAGAAATCAGATGGCCGACTGCCGACCTTAAATGCCTGACTAATGGAACATTTACGCTACTTAATGTTCCCGAATGTGCGCAACGTTTTTGCTTGGATGCTTAAGAGTATACTGAATCGTTGCTCGCGAGTAATGTGAACAGTGTCGGAGTACACGGAAGCTCGAGTAACAATATGACAATCATGGAATAACATTGTCAGGTCTCGGGAAATAATAGATCATATTTGGAAAAGAAGAATACTGGTCATTGTAAGATGACACATGAATTTCTCATAAAGAAGATCCCTCCCTCTGTTGTAATACCCCACTCACAGTTCGCCACTTTTTGTATGACTGCCAAAAATTCTCTCGTCACCCAGCGACTCAAATTTGGAATCAATCCGAACACGGTCCTCAAATCCGAAAAAGATACAACAAACACTATTGAATTCCTTAATTCATTTTTATTTTACACGTTAAATCAAAACATTATGTGGTAATTATTTACATTAGAGGCTTCCTCACCGATTTTGATGACCTTGAAATATGTTGTCAAGGTCATCATTCTGAACAACTTTTCCCTATTGTACATGTTACCGCCGATCGGTTTTAGTTTTCGAGATATTCGCATAAAACTATTGCTAATACTGTATTGAATTTTCTCTCTTGGATTTTCATATATCAGCATAGGCGATTGCTTAACGGTGTTTCTACCCAAACACAAAATGAATAACACAGGTATATAATATACAAAATATATATAAAAGCATTTTCTTATGCTCCCCACCCCCTCCACGACTTAACCACAACTCATTCTATTCGAATGATTTTTCCATTACTAGTTCAAATTCCGGATGACAGCTGCAATGCAAAAGTATGCGATCAGAATGAGTCATCGTGTGTTTAGAAAAAAAAAGTAAATAGACGCCGCGCCTGAGTAGCTTTACGTTGCCATGAAGCATGCTGGACGACGGAAAATTCAATACAGTATTAGCGATAGTTTTTTGCCAATATCTCGAAAACTAAAATCGAGCGGCGGTAACATGTATAAGAAAAAGTTATTCAGAATGATGACCTTGACAACATATTTCAAGGTCATCAAAATCGGTGAGGAGGAAGCCCCTAATGTAAATAATTACCCATTAGGTTTAATTTTAAGCGTCACATTTTAAAGAAATACATTTCATGACGTAGACATAAAAGGATGAATAATTTTACAATATATGAAAATATTGAATGGGTGAATTTTCACCCTGAGGAACGTATGAGGGTGAACGAAATCAACCATGTCCACAAAATCTAAAAACATTATGGATTTTCGTCGCTAATGACCTAGATATAGATGCGACGTTAAACCTTAATTAAAAAAAAAGGAAGAATATTGGGAGTTGCAGAAAATATGCTCGCGACCTAGCATCGAAGAAAATAATCGTGTAGGGACGTACGAGATCGAACGATCCTCGGCGCGACGAGCAGATCTCACTTCCTATCTAATTAGCCACGTGCACAGGTACGCTGCGTTCGATGGTTGCGCGAACGCTCAACAATGTGTAATCCGCGCATTCACGTCGCTCCGCGGCGGCGGTTGGAGAATGGGTTCCCGAGTGTTCGCGTATGGAGCCTCGATATCCCATGGAAAACCCGTGGAGGGCCGTGAGCGGATACACAGGTACTTGTGTGTACCCCATACGCTCGCGGATAAAGGAACCGAGCAGCCATATGGCGCCACACATCGGGGTCCTTACTCTCCCTTTCGATTGCACCTACAGGCGATTCTTTCTTCTCGTCTCGCCCCACTATATACCACGCTTACCGCGCTACTGGACAATATGATAGCACACGTATGCTGTCTTTAATTTCTCTAAGACTACGTAGAATTTCTGCTTCTCTTCTACTTGTTCAGAAAACCAGCGAGGCGAACTTTATTCACTAGCAGATTTCTCCTTTCTGCGTCGTACCAATTGTTCAAACAGGCGATAGAATTATCAATGTTTATAAATGAACCATTTAACAAAACATATTACGTGTAACACAAACGATGTTCAATTGAGCCGTTTATTTTGTGAAAGTGGCCCAAGTCCATTTATGTTTAAATTGAATTATTTAAATGTTTGCGTTTCAATGAAGTTAAAAATATACGTGTAGGATACCAATGCATCACGCTTCTTAAGCGTACCTAAGAGAGTTAAATTTACAATTCCTACTAAAATAATAGCAATTATTAAGTGAATAATATGTGTCTTCTTACCAAGAATGGACTTAGGCCATGTTCAAAATAAAAATTTGTATCATTCTATTAGCCAATTCGCTGTCTTGGACGTGTTGACACGCGACGTCAAAACGTTTCGTACAAGGTCTGTTACATATAAACGGTTACACGCAATTTCGAAACCGTTCGTGTAAGGTCACAGACGTGTAAACACGCGGCGCAATGCCGCTTCGAAGTGCCACAGACGTGTAAACACGCGGAAGCGGCATACGTCGCGTTTATTTATATTATTATTATAATATATTAATATATATATATATATATATATATATATATATATATATATAACATTTATTCAAACCTGTTATATAATGCTCTATAATGAATACTTAGAATAATTAGTTTCACTTTGAATTTCAAAATTCTGTCTTTAGAACGGTACTCTCGTTTACACAATTATCTGAAATGGATGATACTTTGGATTTTAATGGTTTGAAGTATTGTTACTTTATAGCGGAAAAAGTTTTTCAAAATGTTGAACTTCGAAAATTGACTTTTGGCCAGTAAAATCGCGGTTCCTGGACAACTGTGCACTGTGCGGCGTGGGTGGACAAGCGCGTGATGTAATCGAGAGAAACCGATATATGTATCGGAGATGGTTCGTAGCATTTGAAGGACCGTCTCTCTGAACCCCGGTAGATCAACGTTTCTGAAACTATCGGCGGGCTCAATGGCGGTTATTAAACGATTCCGAGTCTGCTCGGTCGGTTGATGGCGGCACGAGCACTCTTGTAAAATGAATACACTCCTCAAGAATCGAAAAGCGAGTCGGGGCCGGCGATTGACGAGCCTCAAAGTGACCGATTAAATCATGGTAATGACCTAGGATTTATGGAACGCGATAGATGTTGTTTTAATAGAAGTGCTACTTCGTTAGGATTGAGACGGGTCGAGGAGACGGCTCGGCAAGGCGGGGAGTAACGACAAAGATACATCAAGATCCCCGCAGAGATTAGAGATGAAAGTGCATCAAAGTAATGGACACAGTCGTGCCAGCCGTAATTCCTCCGCTGGTAAGTCGTCGTTTCAGCGCACAGCCAAGGAAACGGGCCAGACGCGACTACTATTCCATGGCTGCGTTTTGTCTTTTCAGCACCGGCGAACTTCGGCCCAGCTTCGGCGGGCTTCCTATTCTGTAGCTTCGTCTTGCGTCTAATCCGGAAAATTTCTGCCGGAACCGTCCGACGACAATGGATCACCGTCGAAACTTTTATCATTACAATACCAGCCGCCATTGACGCCGGCTCCGATAAAAATCTTTTATTCCGCCCGCCGGGCTATTTAATTAACGCGTGACGTACGGCCGCGTGTGATCCATTCGGACATTATGCACCGGAAATCAATGGCTCGCGATTCCATTACCGAATCTCTATTTCTGACCGTGGAACGCGATCCACCCTCCCGTGCTCGAATGTGGCACTGCCACGTACTGGCTGAAAAGAAACGTTTCCTGAATAATTCTACGCTTTCCCAAACCTTCTACACTCCTGACGAGAAAACTGATCGAAGAGACTGTATACATGCAGGAATGTTATTCCAACGTGTGCAAATTGTAGGAATATTTATACAGTATTTTTTATATACAGTATTTATATTTATACAGTTTTTATCGATTTATACGTAGCGTTAACGTTGTGATTTTTCACGCCGTATCGAGCCTCCTTACATACAGTAGAATTCCATTTATCCGAACGAAGCATCGTCGGAATGCCCATTCACGGCAATTCAGTGAACTCTTCCGAACTTATAATATTCGTGTATCAAATAGGTGAATATATTCAGTTGTATGTGCAACAGCTACTATTATACGAACGAAGAAACGAGTGGACTCTTATTATCAGAAGGATCCAGTTATGTGAATCGTCGTGTCCCACGAACGATTTGAATAAATGGAGTTCCACGCGAGAGGCCGCGGAAGGGTTATTACCCTGATGCAAAGTTAGGGAGCAGCTATGAGCATATATTAGTAGGTCTCGAAATCAGCGCTGAATTAACTAATAGACAAATTAGGCAAGTGGGTCAGGCTTGAGTTTGGAAAAACTGAAAATAACTGATAATAAATTTTAAAAATATAAAAAGATAAAAAGTTTACGAATCCTTAATATAGGAATTGTGAGTGATAGTGTTTAAGATATCACTATCCTTAATTTAAATATTGACTAGGGGCCGGCTTCAATTTGGGAAAACTAAAAATAAATGATAATAAATTTTAAAAGTATAAAAAGATAGTTCTTTACTGAATCCTTAACATATGAATTGTAAGTTATATTATTTAAGATATCTTTATCCCCAATTTAAATTTTGTCTAGGGCTTGTTAATGGTGTAAATTTCACCACGCGCTACCATGGAATGCGGCACGATGATCAAAGAGTTGTAAAGAAATGATGTAGAATTATTTGTGTGAATTTGTATCTTTACACCGTTAGAGAAATAAACCGGCGCGGCGCGGACTTTTATTATTCACAGACCGATCAACTGAACGAGACTCCATTGCGGATGTTCCGCGAATAACAATTAGCCGGGGGATGCCGCACGCTCGAGACGACTCGACGACTTAAATACAGCTTAACGATTCACCAGCGACACCTCTACCGCGAAGTTTTTCAACCGTTTCCGTCTCACTCAATTAGTACCGTACTTCTCGTTCCCGTCGATGTGGTCTGGTCTGGCACTGGCTTGGCGGAGGTTGTCGCCGTCGTCATCGCAGTCGCGCTCGTTGAAGGCGTCGTCGTTATTTTTCATTTTTCCTCCCCGATAGACGCCTTAACGAGTTCCTCTACGATCGAGAGAAAATCAGTCCCTACCGGCAGAGTGGCCAGAATACTTTGAGAATTGGGTTGAAATAATCGGGGTAGAGACGCCGACACAGCCGCGTGCACACCCTTACTCACGGGTCGGCCTGGAAAAATCGGTTCTGTTCAAACCCCGGCGCGGCGCACGAAGAAAACTTCGATCCTCCTTTCCGATTATAATACGAATGAAATCGTTCGAGTTTTCCATTATAAGAAAAATGAAATCGTTCGAGTTCGACGCGATAACACTCTAGGACTAGGCAATGTTTTTTTTTGTTAACGATGGAGGTACAATTTATAATTGAATTAAAATATATAACACAACTTTCGCATATGAGTAGCGTTAATGATCAGGGGGTACCCCCAAAAATCAAGTAATTATTAGAAGTTAATTATCAAAGTAACCAATTGAAATAGCCTTTTCGTTCGCAATAATGTTCTTCGCGGCTTTGTTAAGCAGTTATTAACAATCATAATCAATTGGTTTAGAATCAATTGGTTTAGCTAGAACCTGCCTGCTGTAGCCGTGCTACGATTGACCGCGTTTTTCGTGAATAATTGTTTAACAAAGTCGCGGAGAACATTTTCGCGAAGAAAAAAGTTACTCCAAATAGCCTAAGGCATCATCCAAGGCAAGGGGTTAAACGAAATATATGATATCTTTTATTGAATTTAAATAAAACACACACACATGAAATATTGCATGTAAAAGTATTAGTCCAGGGAAGATTGTTCTCATTAATAGAAAAATTAAACAATCTCTATACAGGGTGCATCACGAATCGTGATCAGTAGAGATTACTCTGTTATTAGCAGTTCGATCGAAAATGTTTTTACCACGTATACATGGTTTCAAAAGGACTTTCACGTGATTATAGGAAATTTTTTGTAAAAATGATTAAAAAAGCAATTTTTTTTAATGTTATGATAAGTTTCCGAATTTGCCTTGAAATCCTCTAAGAAATAGACGTGAAAAATTATAGCTGTATTTGCAAAAAACTGTAGGTGACCTTGAAAAATGATAAAAGAAAAAGAGTTGACGAAAAATTTGCAATAATCATCACGATTCGTGATTGACCCTGTATAATAACGGCCGAACCAAGCACAAATAAAATTTGATGTAAATAAGCCATCTAAAAATCAACTGTAGAAAGTCGCAAGCAAGACTAGTTTTTCCAACATTTTTCCTGAGTCTCATTAATACAGACGCTCTGAACCTCTGAATTGCTTCATGAAATGATATTATCGGTAATAAATTTGCTGAATAAGAAACGCGTATCTCGGTAAAAGCAGCACCGACTCGAGATGTGCTGCGATTCAGGTACATCCAATCGACATTGGCCGGAACGAAAGCCCCATTCGCGACCATTCGTGGAAACAGTCTTCCGCTGTTCACCCTCGAACCCAAAGAACGACTAGAGCCCGTTACGTTTGAACCGTATCGGTCTACCGGTTGTGGCGGCTACAAAGTACTCTTTATTGCCAGTAAAATGGCTCGATGTTCTCGACATCTTCCCCGATCTTATGGCCCAATAAATTCCTCGGTATCAACTGTCGTGAACGGAACGTCACGCCTTCCGTTATCTTCGTGCGACGTCCGACCGTGTGCAATTTATGGGCTTGTATGAACGGCGGGGGCTATCTCCTATCCCGCTGACGGAAAATTCGAAATCAGGTTGAGCGCCCGGTGAATCATCGGAGATGGATTCCACGACGGCCATCAAATGAATGTAAGAAACGACAGGAAACGAGAACAAAGGGCGAAACTTTCTCTCGCAACACTGACATCTCAAAGACCTCTAAAGCTAGGATGGCAAACGGGAAACGACGACACTCACCGGACGCTGGATTGAAACGCTAAAAACGTGGACAAAACATGCAATTTTATAGATTTTGATGTCCAAACTTCGAATTAATAATCCGATTTTACCTGACTCGAAATATATAAAGATTGTGCAGAAAGTTTTCAAAAATATTTATTATGATGTGTACCATCTAATGCTGTGGTCGAGAAGGTGGTTCGAAACCCACCTTAATAAACTGTAGATCCCGTCGCAAAATAACCTTAGCAAACTATATATTGTGTATATATATATAAGGTTTATTATGAATTGTCTATCAATAGATAATTGATGCATGATCACCTAAGTCACTAACTATTTTATTGCACTGCACATGACATGAGCTGTTGTGCGAGTTTTCTCAACGGCAGATACTTTCTACACTCCTTACTATTATCTCTTTAGTATTTTCATAGCTATTCAAAATGCACAATCACAAATTTTCAGGACTATCTGTATGGGGCTAGGAAAAATTATTTTATACTTTTTAGTCCGTCTTAAAACGAGGTGTATTAAAAATTTTTTTATTCAAATAATTATTTTCTGCTCTTTATAGACGAACAGACAGACAAAAAAGAGTGTTAATATTGCATTGTCATCCAGTTCTCAGCTATGGTTGAAGTTTCAAGTCTCCAACTCGTTGGGAAGTTAGTTCGAAATCAATTGCAAAATTTGTACCGAACAGACATAGAAGAAAGCGAGTTAATAAAAACGTGGTAACATTCTAAACAATTCTAAATTATTCTTATTCCTATTTTATTTAGTTACGTAATTTCTTCCACGAAGAAGTTGTATGGCGGTTTCGTTGGATGACACGAAGGTTTCAGCGCGATAGTGAGGCAGAGGCAGAGGGACTTTGGTAGGCCATTTCCGATCCCCGCGACCGCGATCACTGACAAACCGACGCTCCCATGGGGCCTCCTTGGCTCCAGCCGACGAACGAATATGAAATATTGATGACTGCCGTTACGAAGGGAGGGTGGTTGGCGTCACCCCGTTCATTTGTTGCCGATGACGACTTCGACGTATCGTCGCATAAATATGCACCGCTACCACTACGTTGCGATCGTATTCCCGGCGCGCGACTATGCTCGGCCTAGCGGCCGCGATAACGTCCCGCACGCTCCGCGTGTCCGCCCCGAACATGATCGAATTTCAAATTCATCGAAATGTTTTGGATACGCAGCCGGAATGATTCGCGGCGGAAAGGGGGAGGAAGGAAACCGGATCGACGATCGGCTGATTCGCCGGTATCGATTCGAAGGGATTTCGACGAACGCCACCGCCGCCGCCGCGCCGATACGATACGATACGATTCTCAATCGAACTAACGACGCGCCATTATTTCGACTGGTGTGTTCGATTCAATTGCGGTATCGGGCAAGTCGAATATATCGGAGTCTCCGAAATTGTGGTGGATCAAGCTCTGCAACGCCGAAGAGGAGAACAGGCTGTCGGGGTGACCGTGGACCAAGGGCGCGCCATGCTGATCCCTTAGAACACGTTGCACTCGATTAAAGAACGCCCCGGGGGATTTTTACGCCGCTTTTAATCACTCATTTGCTTCGCCGCTCTGCTTCCGCGTCTCTGTTACAACCGACAAATGCATTACTCATTCGCTTTCATACATTCAACGGATATATGTATGTACCGTTTAGTTAAATATCAGAGACTTTGGGAAACAGATTGATTTTAAAGTCGCCATTGAACAGCATCCAATTACCATCGATATATTCATATTATTTACATCTAATTTAACAAAACTACATTCTCTTTAGAACAATATCGTCGACACAACCCCGCTTTTCCTTTTTGCTTCTGTCAACGGCAGTGAATACGTTGTCGTTGGCTTGCCGCCATTTAGGTAATGTGTTCTTAACACTAAACCTACCACCACCGGTCAAAATGACCGGTTCCAGATTTTTTATTTCACAATTATTGAAATAATAAAAATGATTTCATAAAAGTGATAGTATAAATATCTTTAGTAGAGCACGTATTACGATCGGAGTCCCATAAAGTCTAAATAAAATCAATCTTGTCATTTTTATAAGGGAACATGTAACAGTTACTTTTAAGGCTCGGTAGGTTTAGTGTTAAAGACTAGCTTTATGTCTTAAAATTGTAAATTAATAAATCTGTAGGCTGCTATATTATTTCTAGGTCAAGATGCTTCACAGCGTTTACAATCTGAAATCTAAATAAAATGAATCTTGTCATTTTTGTAAGGGAACATGTAACAGTGACTTTTAAGACTCGGCAGGTTTAGTATTAAAGACTAGCTTCGTACCTTAAAATTGTAAATTAATAAATCTGTAGGCTGCTATACTATACTATTTCTAGATCAAGATGCTTTACAACGTTTGCAATCTGAAATTGGAAATTTCATATGCAACAAGCTAATAGATACGCCCGGATCAATAGTACAAACTGTTTGTCTTGCACTTTCAAATCCACGAGCTTTTGCGATCATGTAACGAACAGGGAGAGTCTATCGTATCCTCGACGAATCAGCCACAGGCTGGATCAACCCTCTGTTTCCTCACGGTTCGCACGTGTTTCCTTAGCATTCTCGGCTCGCTTCCGTCGTTTCCGCAGCGCGTAACCGCCGCGATTTAACGAGGCATGAGTTAATGCCACCTCGCCGTGTTTCGTGCGTTCATGAACCTATGCGTAGGAACGTCGCGTCGGCTTGTCCGCGTACCAACAGGTACGTATACACGTGTGCAGACGTATGCGAATAAAGCGCGCACGTGTCGGAATCGCGACGTGTCGCCTCGTCTCGCCTCAGCTCGCGGCCACGTTACACATGCCTTCATCAAACGTCGTAATTTTTCCACGAGTCTTAGGTGCCTCTGACTTGACAACGCCAAGGATTTACTCCTGAATCTCCTGATATACGGTTCCGTGTGCTGGTCGAGGCTACAGACTCGCTCGACAAACGTTCCGTTGATTCGGCGCGTGCGAGCGCTTTTGTCGCGCGTAATTTATCGCGAATCCGCGAAGGAATATTCGAGCATGTGTACAGGGATGTCCGGATATAGGAGTATCGATCGGGACCAACGCGCTGCGCCGCACAGTGGACAATTTTTTTTTGTTTTTAATATAAAATCTTAGAAAAGATTTATTACAACAGATATTGATATACAGTGTTCCCCCGTTATGTTATGTCACCATTTTTTAGGCATTTCCGATAGTGCAATTAAAAAATGTTTTAGCCAAAAGTTTATCAGTACTTGGCGAGCTACATGTTCGCATATTCTTAAATCAAAAAAATGCTTTTTACGTAAACTTTTTTATCTTTAAATCTTTAAACGTTTAAAAGCATTTTTTTAGATTTAAGAATATGAGACCGTGTAGCTCGCCAAGTACTGACAAACTTTTGTCTAAAACATCTTTTAATTGCACTATCGGAAATGCCTAAAAAATGGTGACATAACTTAACGGAGGGACCCTGTATAAACAAAAACAAAGTGTACATAGCGAGAAACCTTATCAAACTAAACATGAGAGTGTACAACATTATCCTTTCTGTTCACATTTAAATACACAAATTACAGTTATGTATTTAGAAATGCAATGATATGGAGGCAAGGCCCTAACATTTGGCAAGACAACTGAAATCTTAATTTATAGTGGTTTTGTCAAACGTAATAATCTTTGCGCATCATATAACTTGCACTGCCAAAGAACATGATTGAGAGTTTCACTCTCAGAATTGCATCTCCGCATAAGGTTATCAATGAGTATACTATTTCCACGATCTAGATCACAGTGGTTCTTAACCGTTTTGAAGTCAGGGAACGCTTTTGATTATATGAAACATTTTCGGAACACCAAAATTGCTGATCCAAAAAATCAAACAAAAACATCCCGCGTAGAAATAAATAAATTATTAAATATATCTAATATATTTTGTGGAATTTCGCGGAACACCGGTTAAGAACCAGTGGGTTACATCTTCAAATAATGCTGAAATAGTTTTGACCCGCTTGGCAGGATTGGCATTTTCGCCCACTGTACGCCGATGAGAAACTGCCGCCAGGACAATGGTTGGCCAAGGTGATTTGCGAGTCGACGAAGCTTTTACTTCGAATCGAGGAAACGGGAGAGGCACAACCTCGGATTTATTCAGCCGGCAAAGTGGAGGATCGTTCTCGCGACTTCGCTTCCGGCAGTTTTTAAATCCCTACACGTGGGGATCGTACCTATCACTCTCTCTCTGTCTCTCTCTCTGTCTTTGTTCCTCCGTCCATCATCGCGTTCCTTCTATTCGTTCCTCCTCGTTTTTCCTCCTTCAACGACTGCTCGTGGAACGCACGGTTTTTCTCTATGGACGAACCGACGTCTAGGGAAATCAGCATGAGCGGCGATACAACCTTGGAATTTAATATTAAAAGGTTGCATTTCGAGAGCTCGAGCTACCTGAACGAGGGTGAGTCTCTTCTCCGGGAACATTCTTGGAATTTATCTTTCGCTGTTTGTATCCGTTATGCACCAAGTTTCCCACCCACCAGCGACAACCTCATATTTCCTCTCCCTCTCATTTTCTTGTTATTCACTACTCGAGAGCTACCCTGCTCTACTCTTCTTGAGTTTCCCGCGTCTTTACTTCTTCGTTACGCGTTCGTTTCTTCTTTGCGATCGCCCCATCTCCGGTTTCCTCCTCCTTCGTAGCCGGCGCGTCGAGAGGCAACTTCTTCGTCGTCCGAAAGAAAATCCGAGCAGATGCTTATTTCTTCGGCTTTGATCAGACGCCGACGCGACGCGTCGCGAAATATTTGAAGTCAGGTAAAGGAGCGCACGGGCTCTCTCTGTCTCGTCTCTCGTTTTTCGACACAAGGAACATCTTTGCCGTACTTTGGGCCAATTAAAACGCCGCCGGAGCTAAGCGCAATGCATCACCGACCCACCCATTTCCGTTCTTCTCCACAGCCGGTTCCGTTCCCGTGACGCGCTACGCCGTTCCACGATTTCACCTCGTTACTCGGTCTTTTTGCTAATGAACGCCAAGCGTGCGCGTCTAGGAAACCCCGCGCCGAACGAGATTTCATTCCGAAACACTCCCGACCAGCAGAAAAGCAGGAACAGAGTTCAGACACGACCGCGAACAAAGCCTTTTCTGCGCGGGATACTTCTGAACCGTTTTCCGAAGAACTAAGCTTTCCTCGGGGACCAATCTTCTTTCTTCTTTGCTTCATTTTTTAATTTTTAAACATATTTCTACGCTCTCATCCAGGGACGCGATCTTTCAGAAACGTGCTTAGGAATAGTTATTTTAAAGACGCTGGGTATAAAAATTGACGTATACGTATATCGCTGCAAATTCTTCGAGGTGTTCTTCAGACTGGATACTCGTTATTAATAAAAGGTCTAGCAAGATGAGCATATGGTCGTGAAGTAACCTTAGCAAAGAGTTGAGAGCGACGTAAAATAAATGGAGAACCAGGTGGCCAGGATAGATGTCTCACCCTGTATGTATGTATATATATATA
Source organism: Lasioglossum zephyrum (assembly GCA_028455615.1). Taxonomy (NCBI): domain Eukaryota; kingdom Metazoa; phylum Arthropoda; class Insecta; order Hymenoptera; family Halictidae; genus Lasioglossum; species Lasioglossum zephyrum. Next base: position 14,502,593 of record CM052323.1, on the reverse strand, counting down.
TATAAATTTTTTTTATTAAATATATATCTAAATATATAATTAGTTTGTTTCTTCGGTCGAAAATTTACGTCTTTTCGTATAAATTGCATTCTTGAATTAACTTATTTCGAAAAAATTAAAAAACTACTGGACCCATTTGGACCAAAATCTAATCAGCTCTAAGTTACAGCGGGGTACATCGATTGCATCATTCATCATTCTGATCGCATTGTTACTTTTTCAGAAAACGTTAACGAAAAATTTGATAACATACACACACTGACATACAAACATTTTACTGAAAATAGTCTAAAATGACTCTAATGACCTTGAAATGTAAAGATCTGCTAAAAAATCGATTTTCGATTTTCGGGGTCATTACAATAACTTTCCTATATATCGGGAAGTTAAAAAAGGATAAGCATATGGTCCAGCAGTTCCCACCACAATTTTTATTTATATCGTGTGTAAATAAATGCTTTTAGGTTGAAAGATAATGACCTAAAATTTTTAGTCGCTAACCCAGTGGTTCTTAACCCTTTTGAAGTCAGGGAACACCTTTGATTATATGAAAAATTTATGCGGTACATATTTATGCGGTACAAATTCATGCGAATCAATTATTGTCTTTTGCGATCATCCTATCATTTGAACTAGCTGTCCAAGATTAACTTGGCGGGCAGTGATCCGGAACATCCGCGAACCCACAGTTCCGCGACAATACATATAGTATAAGAATAAGAGTATGGTTGCTAATTCTTCCTTCCACAATTATTTTAATGATAGAAATGTTATCATCAGAAATTTTCGAACGAACTTCTTTATTAACCCTTGTGCAGACAACCGGGTTGCCATTCACTACATTTCTTTCAAAAATTTTGTTAATTGTCTAAAAATATTAAAAAACTGTTTTTAATACCCGTTCTTGTGTGTTTTGGTTGTCCACACAAACGTTGAAGCATGTATTGCAATAAAAATTATATCAGTCTCAATAGATATATTCTTATTCATTTATGTATGGTTTATTTTAATGTGGTCAAATTAACAGTTGGGTCATTAGCGACCACATGGTTTACAATCGAATATGTCATTATTCATCAATACATCAAAATACATCAGTCGCATTTATTACTTGGTAATTCTTGTATTAACACCTTATCCTATATTATGGAGGCAGGCTCGGAATGAAGATTACAAACATAATCATTTATTTGACTATTTTCTGTTAAACTGAAATAAGATTCCACTTCCCTGTCATCGATATTTAACCATTAGTGAAAACATAGGGATACAAATAACGTAAATTTTCTCCTAGAAATGTATAAACAACAAAGAAGTTCTAATCATAGATAACGCTGATCGCTTCTTCGAACGAAACAGGCGAACCTCGTGTGAAAATCATCAAATACACATGACATTCATCGTGTAATAAAGAAACTTTTTAAAAACCACGCTTATATTAAAATGCACTAAAAATGAGAAAATAATTTTTTTAGATATTAGTGACTACAAATAAAAGCGTGGAGCGCTAAACTATATTAACGTAATCTTCGTGTTCATTCCACGCTTTTATTTAGAGTCACTAATATCTAGAAAAATGATTTTCTCCTTTTTAGTGCATTTTAATATAAGCGTAATTTTTTAAAGTATTTTTATATATTTTTTATTTTCTACTTTTTAGTCTGTACTACCGAGCTTGTTTCGCAAGGCTCGGGTTCAATTTTCACTGAGATACTCTGCAGCAATTTATTTTATCTCCTAAACGCAGTTTTAAAAAAAATTTCTTGATATTGTATTGTCCGATATTGTTTTGTATCGTCTGATTCAGTTCTGAGCTGTGTTGAAAGTTTGAAGTCTCTATGTCATCAGAAGGTGGTTTAAAATTCGATTACAAGATTTGACGCACACAACAAACAACACGGCAAGCTAACATCAGCGTGGTAATAATAATAAAAAGAGTAAAATATCTGAACGCCGTAAAGAAATGTACAGTAGTTGTAAAAACTTGAATCCAGAATAACAATCTCCCGACACATCCAGAACCACTTCCGGATGTCCTCTAATCTACCCGAGGTCTCCGCGAAGATGCATAAAAGCCTGAGACTGTTTCTCATAAATAGAAATTCCTTCGAAAGAGCACCTCGAGGATTACCGTAACACTATACGGCTCTAGAGCCATGCAAAAACCGATTTTCACAGGTTGTCGGTCTGCTAATCCTCGTCTCTAGACCCCGCTCCGCGAGATCCGCCTAAAACGTTAAGTCGAGCACGCGGCGCAACGCGTTGAATGTGGAGCAGTGTCGAAAGAGGAGAACCCGCTGGACGAAAGGCGAGAGGAGCTAGAAAAGAGGTGCGGACGTACTCTCCGGTGCAGTTACGTAGCGTCTCAAGGGTGTGCTTGAATTGCGTCGAAGGGAGCCGGGCTGTGTGTGTGTATGTGTGTGTGTACGTGTATGTGTGTATACATGGCAGGAACGAGGATGACACCGAGACACGGACGACGAAGCCGAGAACAACGGCGCAGGGTGAGATGGGCTCTGATGACGAGTCATCGTCGTCGGTTCGGGTTAATGTTTAGTGACCGACACACCGAGAACCGTGACCGTGCGCGGACAGGTGTGGGCGTCCACACGAGACACTGGCGCAAATTCGAGTCGAGCCGGGAGTTCTACCCCCTCGTTCCACTCTCCTCCCGTTGTCTAGTGATTGCTTGCTTTGATCTCTGTAATCATCAACTCCCCTGCCCCCACCCCCTCCTGCGATTCCCTACATCGTTCGACTTAAGTTCTCGTCACCTTGTTCGGCTTCCACTTCATCCTTTCTAGCCTGCTCATCACCCGATGCGCGGCCAAATGCTTCTTGTCAGACGAGGGCCGTAATAACGCTTCTCCGAGCGGCGACGCGATAATCAAACCCCGGGGTCGTGTACCTGATAAGGAGTGGGGTGGTGGTCAATATCTCTGAGGTGGTATATAGGTTGACGGAAACAATGCGTAGAATACCTAACCACACTCCAGATGGGGTCCCATGGAAATCACCGATACTTTCCCTGACACGGTTTTCACCGACACCAGATTTGACCGACAACGCCTTTAACTGAAAACGACTTTGATCGACAACGAATTTGTCCGGCAACGATTTTAGATTCGTTTTCAGTCAAATTCGTTGTCGGACGAAATCGTTGTTGATCAAAGTCGTTTTCGGTTAAATCTATCCTCCTGAAAATCACCGACACAAATTTCCTCGACAACATTTCACTGACTCCAGATTTGACCAGTAATAACTTTGGCCGACAACGAATTTAAAATTGTTGCCGGAAAAATTCGTAGTCGGTCAAAATCGTTGTCGATTAAATTCGTTGTCGTTGAAAGTCGTTTTCAGTTAAAGGTGTTGTCGGCCAAAGTTATTGTCGGTCAAGAATCTGGAGTCAGTGAAATATTGTCGGTGAAAACCGTGTCGCGGAAATTTTGTGTCGGTGATTTCCATGGGACTCCTCCCGATGTTTACACGAAGTATTTACTATTGGAAATGGATGGTTGAATAAACTGTAAACAGCGTATTCTGTTATAAACTCTAGTTTATTTTACTGAGCACGGAAGGACGTCATATCGCGTTGAAGGCTAGACTCAAAGCGAAGGGAAAACGATAAGGGCAACATGGAAAAGTCCGTTGTCCACTTGAGATAAAGGACCAGGCCTGCGTTCTGTCTCTCACCCAGGCAGTTGGGTATACGAAACACTCATAGACCAATGGGTCTGCTGACATCTCGTTTATTGCCTTCAGTCACTGATTCTCACACTTAATTGAATTCATATTTGCTTCTTGACTGACGCATTGTTACTAACAATCCTACAATTACAAGTATTCACTAAGCGCGTCTACAATAACGCGTACTTGGAAAACCAACACAGCGGAAATCAATTTCAAACTGAGCTAAAATTACGTCATATACAGGGTGGTCCGTTTACGTAAGAACACCTAAAAATCTCTTCAGGTTATTGTGATGAAAAAAATATTTGTTTTTTTCGGAGTTGTCAAGGTCATCGATGTTTTTTGGTACATAACTACATTTTTTTTATTGCATCGTGTAACTGATGCAATAAGAATCAAGGTCATGATGAAGGTCATTTCAAGGTCATGTTATTATACATATCTGAATGTATTTTTCCATCAGTTACACGATGCAATTTAAAAAAAATGTAGTTATGTACCAAAAAACATCGATGACCTTGACAACTTTAACTGATCGTAGTAGATCGGGTAAAAAATATTCGAGCCAGATATTGGGTCCATTGATACCGTGCACATTAGGTAACAAATATTTTTTGCATCACAATAACCTGAAGAGATTTTTAGGTGTTCTTACTTAAACGGACCACCCTGTATACTGTCAGTCTGATTGATAGGTGTGGGGACCTTCGTGATTGAAGCCAGGAATGACAGTCTGAGCCGGTGCGCTCGAACTCGTCGTCGTGTTCGAGTTCAAATCGAGCGAATCTAACCGTGCGACAACCGTTAGCGCCAACGAAGGTGAAAAACAATGCGAGCGACGCAAAGTCAGCATCGTCCGTGAGCGCCAGAATTGGCAGAAACGATTGGAACAACGTATTGTACACCCGCACTAAAAGTAGAGAGTTGCGCCGAGCGAACGAAAACGTAGACGAACGGTGTAAGAACCCGTAGGAGTCTGTACTCCATGTACTTAATAAATACAGTGTTCTGTTAAGTACAGTATTTTCCCGTTTCTCTACCGAAATCACGGAATAATTCCCTCCTTCCGAGAACTGAAATTAACAAAATAAAAATTTAGACTGTTCCGACGAAGTCGAAAGCGTCGCGAACAACCGTCTTATTGAGGGTCCCATGAAAACACCGACACAAATTTCCCCCACACGGTTCTCACCGACAACATTTCACCGGCAACGACTTCCGCCGACTACGCCTTTAACCAACAACGATTTTGACCGACAACGAATCTAAATAAATTTTCTATATAATAATATAAATTTTTTTTATAATAATATAATACTACCCTCAATAGTAATAAATTTTCTATATAAATTTCAATAATATAAAAATTTTCATAATAACTTAATACTATCCCTCAATAATAATAAAGGGTCTAGCAGACTAAGCATGGTGAATCGGCCTCACCTCAGGTATTTATTAAAATTGTGTGGAAAACATTGCTTTTAGGTTAAAAGAGATAACCCCCAAAATTTCCAGTCTCTAACTCTTCGTGTAAGGATGATATGAGGGTAAATACCCTTAACTATATCATTTTTTCTCGGTTGTTAATTAAGGTATTCTCACAAAAAAAATACGAAAATACCCGTACTTACGTCCTTTATAACATATATATTTTTTCACAATTGTGATCAAATTATTAAGGGCAGAAAAAAAATATTTAAATTTTTAGGAGTGGGAATTTCAAACAACCCTTCGAGTGACCACTTTCAAAAAATTCAACAACAATGTTCTATTACCTATCTAATACGTACAAAAGTTGTGAGATGGTCGGAGGGAGGGATGGAACATAGTTTCTTCTTTTTGCTGATATATTTTGATGTATCAAAAAAAATAAGGGTCCTGCGGAAAATTGAACTGCACCACGCGATAGAGCAGACTTTTATCTTGAGAAACTACCCTGTCAAGTTGCGAATGTTGACGTTTTTACCGAACCGGAAAGGAAAATCAGGAATGACAGTCAGATTGTCATTCCTGACTTTTCACACCGAATTCCGTCATTCCGACTGACCGTGTAAGGCCCGCTATTAGCAAGCTCGTACCGGGCCCAGTTGTCGTTGCATCTCAAACAATCGTAACCTCCTCAAGGAAGATTTATATTTCGCTCCGTGCAATTTAGCTATACCCGGCAACTGGGTTAACGACTGCCCGGTTGCTTTTTCCAGAATAAAAGGAAAAGAGGAAAAACGGGCGGCCGAGCAATTTATCTGTAGTTATTCGGCTTGAAAAGAGACTGTCACATTTAGTTTCAACGATCGTGGTTCATCCCTTGAAGTTGAACTTTTCAACGTCTCGTTTGCACCGGCTCCGTGCGCCGCGTCGCGTCGCGCCGGTGAATTTCATTTAGGCTGAAGAGCCTCCAGCGCGAGCGCGCGCGCTCGGGCGGATGTAGGCCAGAAATAGATACGATTGGCGACACTCGTTTCGAGAACAGACGATTTATATTTATTAATTTTGTTCCTTTGTCCGGTCGACTTACCTCTTCCGACAGATCGACAACGCACTCGAGAGGTAACAATCGCTCGGGACTCTTTTCGGTACAAACGAGATCGGCCCATCGAGACGGGGCGAACCGAGTTCTCCTTCTTAATTGGTCCGCTTGATCGGTCGTTGTTTGTGAAATTGTTCAAATCGATACACAGTTTAAACAAAACGAATCACTTTCTTTCGTGTTATGTGGCCCAACGACTAACCTCTTTCCCCATGATTTTCGTCAATGATGATTAGTAGGGGTTACCATGGGTTCGTCGACAACTTACTTCACCGACACTGTTTTCATCGACACGATTTGACCGACAATAACTTTCATCGACACTATGTCTTCATCGACAAGTGATTTGACCGACACTATGTTTTCATCGGCACGGTCAAATTGTCGACATTTGTTTCACGAACACTTTAGCACAACAATCACGTGCCAAAGCAGGAACCGTACTGACACATAGCAGCATCACAAAGTCAGAAAATTCAAAGTAAAATAAAACGTTTTAGATTTCAATCATCGAATATCAGAAAACAGATTTTAATGATGGTCTTATACATATATGTTAATAAGCGCATTTTAAATATTTAATCCAGTTTTAAGCATTGTTTAGTCCATAACGAATAGCGTAAATTAATAGCATTTCAAACTTTGAAAAGAATTATATAAAAACGCTTAAGAGTGCTAAACATCAGACTTGTTTTATATGAAAACTTGAACATTTACTAAGAAGAGCATGTAAATTTTAACTGCAACCTTCCCTCAATCTTGAACTATAAACGGATTTTAACAAATGCGGGTTCGCGGTTATTCAACGTCTGGATACGCAGTTCCACTTGAATCTGATACCAGCTGGGACTTGCAGTATGTGTATATGTTTTCTCTGCGCCAGTCAGAGATCCCGAAAACCCCTCCTTACTAGATTTCATATAATTCCTGTGCAGAATTCAATCTCAGCTACTTTTCCGCGATTTCTAGACAATAGCATGCATTGTGAGAATTGTTAACACGATTTTTCAAATATTTCCGATGATCTGACAAAAAAATATTTCCAATGAAAGTTGATCAGTATTCTTTTCCACAAACTTCAATACAAAAAATTAAAGAAAAATTTCTTTCTTTTATAAAAAATGAAGGTCACTTCAATTTTTTAAATAGTGACATATACTTTTTACTTCACAATATTTTAACTGATATTAAGACAAATCCAAGCCAACGACCGTGGTCCCGTTGAAAGCACCGGTTCTCATTCGATTACCGAAATTAAACAATGTGGAGCGTGGAACGGACTTGGATGGGTGACCGCCTGGTAAAAACCCGGGAAGTGACTCCCAGGTACTTTTCACGTGTTGTTGGCAAAGGTGGTTCGGAACCCACCTTAAAAACAGTAGGTCCCGCTGGAATTGGTTGCAATTAGGCGATAGGTGAAATTGGATAGAGAAGGAGAGTGGTGTATGGACTTGAAACCCTGAGGGGACCAAGTATCTATTTCCTAAGACAAATCCAACGATCTGTAATAATACAACTTTAAACCTTGAATTTCCGTGCAATTCAAACTTCGTCGTAATTATTTGTAATGAACGAAGAATTTCCGTAGTTGAAGTATTTCCGCGTTCCTCGGTGTTTGCTTAGTTGCTCGTTGTCGTTACAACAAAATTAGTTGAACGTATGGCTGGCTTTAATTTTCACGGCGCGCCTAGTTAAAAGTGAACCGCGAATAAATGAATAATTAATTAGAGCCCAAGGAAATGGCCAGGATATCGGAGGTAATGGAGGGCTTAGGAGAGGGGGCGTACACCGCCGAGAGTTCCGGGAAAAGGGGTTGAAACGACAACAAAACGGTCGAACTCGCGGCGCAGGAAAACATGGCAACGTGCAGAAGCGCGCGAATCGGCATAGGGGCCAATTTAAATGCAGATCGAGGTTTAAACGCGACTGACGTTCGAACACATGAGTCCACCAACACCCTCAAACATCCCTCCTCCCGTTTCCGCACCGGTTAATGCTACCGCTGGGATTTTAATCGTGAATTTCCACCCGGCGACGCTCACTCGCTCGCTCCCTGTTTCCATGCGGTGATCCCGGCGCAACCCTGGCTTTTTTCTGGATGGTAATTGCGACATCGTCGGCTTCCATCGCGTCTAATTCACCGCCCGTGATTTTATGAAGTTCATATCCCTCGACCGTGTCGACGTCTTGTCGCTAGGCGTTACGGGAACTTCGCATCATCGATTTTATCATTAGTCATCGCCAGACTGCGGATTCTCTGCATTTATCATGAAAGTTAAGCAGTTGATGGAATACCAAAGCGTATACACGAGTCGAGCTGGATAATATACTATTTCAAATAGTGAATAGCAAATAGTATATTTTATTTGAAATTCGACGCGCATTTTCGACGAAAAACCTGCCGAGCAGTAGAAGCGATTAAAATAGTTCGGCTCAGAAAGTAGACAAAATTCTATTTATCTAGATTTAATGCAATTTTCATTACAATACGTTCTAGGATAAAGAAATTTATCGAGTCAGTTTCCATGTGGGCAACTTTATGTCAATAATTGTAAAATCAAAAATATAAAACCGGTTTATTGACCGGCAGTGGTAGGTTTAGTGTTCAAATAAAATATTGTATTCGTTACAAAAAAATTTTTTTTAATAATATTTCATTTCAAGGATTCTCTAAATAGCGAGGACTTTATTCGAAATATTTTAACGCATTTCTTCTCTGATTCGTAACGATTGAACATTATCTATTCATCAGTTTATAAAACGTTTATACAGGTAAAAGTGTCTGATTAACATTGCGCTGGTGTGTAATAAATAGACAGCGGATTTTATGCATTTGTAACAAGAATGAGTATGAAAACATTAAAAGAATTTAAAAATACTCTTACATTATTTTCGACCTATTAAACATATTATGGAAGAAAATCAATTTCTATTTCACTGCAGTTGGTTGCAAATCAGGTGGAAAATTTTTATTTTCAACGAAGATCCGCTGTTTCGCTCGAGGGGGTTGTAAAAATGATGCATAGGTTGAAAGCGATCGGTATCCCGGTGGTTTCTTCGAGAATCCTCTTAATCGGCCAGGCAAATTGAAAGGATGGACGACTGGCATTGATGAGGGTAGGGGTGCATCGGGGTGTCGAGGTGTCGCTTATGAATATTCAGAAGACGTGCGTGTCGTCGCTACGTGACGCATACATATACCTATGTATTCGCCGGAAGCTCTGACACTGGTTGCGGGGAGCGTTTGCGAGCGAAAGAAACGGATCACGTTTGTTGGGAGGCAGGGGACAGGGGACAGGGGAATGGAGGCGATGATAGGAGATAAGGGTCGCGTCTTGCTATCGGTCGTCTCGCGTTACAGGAAGGGCCGGGGGGCCTCCGATAATCCGCTTAGACTCGACAGACAGATAAACTGTTTATTATTACTTTGGTATGGGAGGCAGGCGCACGGCGCGGTGCATACAACGAGGATCGATAGGATGTTCGATATCAGTCAGTCAGTCAGCGAGTCAGCCGTTCTTACCCCCTCGGTGCCATAAAATACATTTTTCCCGGTCCTGGAAGGGACGAGATTCGACTCACGAAGGGTTTCGAGGCCTCGTCGACTAATCCAGTTTTATTACTTTTCAGTCAGCGCGGGGAATAAAAGAGAGATATTTCCCACTTATCCTGGATTATTTCGGAGTTAATATCTAACGAAGGAAAATAATCATGGCACACTCGCGGGTTCACCGATCGCCGTAATGACTCGGGGCTGGGGTGGCCCTCACTCATAGGGATCAAACGTTTCTCGGATGCGAGCATCCTCGTGTTCCATTTTCGATAAATCGATCGTTTTGCATTTCCTTTAAGTATAAGTGTTGCGGAATATATGTGCAAACGGAATGGTTTCAATTCGTAAAATCAACGTGCTTGTTGAAGTTTGAAGAATACAACTAGCATTTTATATAATTCATTCTTAGATTTTCGAACGTCTTTTTTTTCAAGATACTCAAGTTCTAGTTGATCAATTGACTCGTTAAAATGACGAAACACGAACAAAATTCAGAAACTTCAACTCGCATACGGCAGGGATTCCCGTTGTTCGATTATTTCAACATTTAGCATTCACCATTTTCTCAGGAAATGTTAGAATTCAGGGGTGGTAGGTTGCGAAAAAATTGGAAGTTGGAAAACAAGGAGCACCCTACTCTGAGTCTTTTTCCCGGATTCGTTAGGTTTCTTTCGCTAGCTCATCCTCGCCAGGCATGCCGCGAATAGAGTTTCGCATTCGTCTCGCGTACACGCGGATCCCCACGCTCCTCCGGAGTCTAGTCACCTCCGATTTTTCGGATTCCTCTATGGAGGCACTCCGGGCAGCTGCATACTGCATCCTCTGCATCCACAGGAATTGCTAGTACGAGGGCAGCGAGAGAGGTGGGGCCAGAGAGTGTCGGTGAGTGGCTGCGCGCCTGTATGCTGCCCCTGCCTCCGTTATTGGTTAATCAAATAGTAGATCCTCTTGATTAGCCTCAGGATGCTCTTGGCATCTATCTAATAATACCTGCCAGATGGCCGGACAGATTTCTGTCAGGCTGCATCGGGATCTCCTGGAGCGTGTCTAATTCCGGAACAATATTCCCCGGGACACGGGAATATCCCTCCGATCGCTCTGATCCTTTTCGCTAGTCGTACAATAGCCGAGCTGCTCGAGATGTTGTAAAACTCTCTTCTCAAAAGCCTCCCTCATTTCTAATTCGAAAATCTCCGTTCAACCTTTTCCCGAGATCGTCACTAATGGAGGCGTTATCTTGGAAAAATTTCTTGACAGATGACCGAAGAAAGGATCCTGTTGCAACCTGTTTAAGGGGAGTGAATTCCTTCTTTCTATATAAATAACAATATCTCTTTATCGGTCGATCTATTGTGCTTTGGACCGTGTTAAAAAGAACTACTTACTTTATGGTCCGTATCGATCAAGTAAATGGCCCATGCGCACTTTTGAAGTCAGTTCGATTGAAATGTAATTTATAAATTTATTTATAAACTAATTTAAGGATACAGAAGAAAAGCAATATACATAGACCTACAGTTTATTAAGGTGGGTTTCGGACCACCTTGGGCGCCACAGTATTAAACGGCACATGGAATACTTCCAGAGGTGCCGAGTAACCGCCTTTTCGATGTCAGTTCAATTAAGTTCCTTTTTCTACCAATCTCTTTATAAATTTTTTTAATTTCTCACATCTTCTGTTAGAGACAATCAAGCAAAGCATTAACCTGTATCGGTTACATTATTGCAGAAAGCGACACAGATCCTGGACGAGCAATAAACGAAAAGAATGTTGCTCTAAGGACAAGATCCAAGGAGGTCTGCTGCGAGATCATCAGTGGCACCCTCATGAAAAATTTATAACAATCGCTTGATTTTAGATCCGTTAGAAGAGAGCGCCCCTTTAACGCGAGACGTAAATCACCGTCTATTTCCAACGGGAGAAATATATCCGAGTAATGTGCAAATGAATGGCAGACTCGACTCGGAATGGTCGCAATTAAATTATCTTCAATTTCGCTTTTAATAAACACCGAGGTGCATGAAAACGCTTTCTTTGACGCCGGAGAGACGAGTATCTGCGATGTCTGGAGACGCGCTTCACCGGCGATCGCAGACGCTCAACCGAAACGTGTCCCATTTAAATTTATATGACCAGCATGGAAGGGCCATGGGTTGTGCATGAAGGAAAGACAGGGAGCGAGAGAGAGAGAGAGAGAGACAGACAGACGGCAGAGGGAGAGAAAGCCCTTGCACGCAGTTCGCGTACTCGACGATGGAGTCATAATGCGATGAGGTAATGGGGCGACATCGTGATTAAATGCAACGCGGCCTCCCGTGGCATCCTGATCTCCATAGACAGGACTGGTCAGAGTCAATATCAGCGCAACGTCGATAGTCACACTAATGTGATTCCTTCTCCATCACTATGCACGATTATTTCAAGACCAATCATGAACGATTATGAACGTATTATGAACGTAACAATTGATCAGACTGTATTCTCCGAGAAAGAAATTAATCAGATCTCGAATTTTTCGAATAAAATTTCTCTTTATAGCGATCAGAAGCGAATATCGGCCAACGATCGATAATTGATGCACCAATGTGGTTTCTTCTTGATTAGCAACCACACCAAACGTGAGAGTAAACTGCAGTAGTAACACTGATGCCTTGATACACGCAAAAGAGATACTAATTCAATGACGAAACTGTTTTATTTGTACTTTGTACTTACTTATTTGTGAATTTTTCACCATCATATTGATCACATTGTATCGCAAATTCAACAACTAAATATCACTCGAACTATATCCGTGTTTGGCGTTATTTTTATTGGAAAAATATCGCAAATACATCGGTAAGAGTTTCGTAAAAAGTAATTAAAACCGGTACACCTCTGTGTCTGGATTAGTAGTGTCTCACTGATACAATGGTGTCGATGTTTTAACCCTTCATTGCATGATTGTTTTAATTGGGATGAAAACATTGAAAGAAGGTCAGTTTTTGTGTTTTATTTAAGGGAAAAATATTAAAAATAAATAAAACAAGATTTTCAGAAAAATAAACATAATTTAGAATAGTAAGAACACACATTCTTAGTTTACTATATTAATTTTTTATATACAGGTTAATATCTGTATACGATACAAGTAACTTTTCAGTCCCGACCATTTCACGTATTACTATAGTTATCAATGCAATAAATCTATTGCACTCGATAGCATGGGAAAGGAGAGAAAGCAACTTTTAAATTGTCAGGATAACGATGGAGTTTGCGCAGACAAGGAGTCATCAGTGAAACGATCGATGATCGACGCGCAAGTGTGACTTCATTTCGATCAGCATATCGAAAACGAAATGAAATAATTTATTGGATTGCGCAGCCTGCGAGAAAGAAGAGTCGGAGTTCTAATCTTAAAGATAAAGTTGCTCCTTAGCCTGACAGTTTACTCCAGGTGGAGGGCAGTTGCCGAGACATTCACCGGCCATATCTACTTTACGAGCATTCCGAAAGACATCAAACGACTGGCAAAGTAAACACGCAAGTTAGTTGGTTTTGATATAGCAATTACGAGACACTCGATACCGACGAAGACGAGAGGCAGCTATTGGATCTCGCGGCTGATTCACGACCGGAGATAAAGACAGTAACCGAGCAAGGAGCAAACGAGTTAACTCGGTGCACGCTCCCCGAATGGCGGAGGATACGATACAAGACGAGAAGAACTCTTATGTTTTAATGGTCGAGGGCTGATAGAAATGTGATTAGATGTTCCTGACGCGAAGAACTGCACAATCTGGCTGGAACCTGTTGAAAGGATTCAGAGTTTCGCACCTTTTATTCCTCTATTTCACTTCTCATTCTGATCCAGACCGGCTTTCTATGCAATGCTGACACGCGAGAAATCCTCACGATTGGTATCCCGTCGCGGTTGATACGCTATTCTTCGCTAAATCGCCCTGATCAAGTTAGAGCTTCAATTTTCGTCATTTGCACCACCATTCTGCACCGCGACGCTTTCGCATCCAACAAACAACTATTTCTGACGAACTTATCAGCCTAGCTGGATTTGTTTAAAAGACCTTTTGGTGGCCGTTGATGTTGTGTGAGAGAGGATGGAAAGGAAAGGGAGTGTTTCGTCCTGTCTTCTAGATTTTAGATTCTAGAGGACTCGTTATACCTGATAAAATTTTTTTTGCGAGATTTTTTCACGCCTTCTGAAATTGTACCATTTCGTAAGAAAATAATTTCTGCAAAAGATGAAGTTGATCGGATAAGGGGAAGACGTGCCACATTGACGTTGAAGTTGCGAAAAACATGAAATTTTACTAAAAAAAATTTTTTTCAGAATTTTTTTAGTATTACTGCAGGGGCCTCTAACCGTTTGCAGAATTCTTGAGGGGTTGTGATGAGATTTTTACACCAATATCCCGGAACACGAAAGGTGGCACACAGCAATTAGACAGGCTAATTAACGTGAAGTAATCTTAATTCGTACGAAGTACACTTGTACTTGAATGCATGTAAGGAATTATGATATCTTTGGAGGTATAAAATATTTAATTTGAATTTTCAGTATACTCTTCACATTTAGCGCGCAGTTACTTCTATTTCAAAACTTCGTGCTTAATGTGACACGTCTCCCCGATATTGAGTGGAGACGTGCTCAAAGTTTCATGGTCGAAAACTAAGGACCACCCTAGTATACATACATACATATAGAAATCGATTATGGATCAAGTAGTAGCAGGAAAGATGTTGACTATTTGTCCGTCTGCAACAACTTCATCATTTTCGGATAGTTCTAAACAAGATTTTTCAAGGAACCAACCAAAGATGCCTTGGTTTTCAGAGTTAGAAGATATTCCGACTACTGAAATTTTTCTTGTTTCAAGAACTAACTGACGACCTCTCAAATCTTGATTTTTTAAACACACATACTATCAGTGTCTTTTTCAGTATTATTAAAAATCCTCGATTGAATATTCTATTATACATATAGGGCCAACTTTACCACACAGCTCCCAGTGTTTCGTCACGATTTTACAATTTCTACCATTATTATGTCAGTCTGCCTTCAATGGACATATTTAGTTAGTGACACGAGGGACGGATCAATGCGGAGAAGCAGAGATCACGGTGCAGTTAGCGTCGCAACGAAACAAACTCTGCAGGGAAACGTCGTCGTACACTCGTACGCCTGCATGTTCCAATTAAGTCGCAGTTTTTGAAACGGAACTTGCTAGGCGAGCTGGGGAGAAAGGTGAGACGCTGAAGCGAGCATCGTTGATTCTTAGCCGGGTTGCGAAGACGGCCAGAGCTTGAAAACGACGAGTGTGTCCCGCGTTTTACGAGCGGGTGGCTGCGAAATACTATAAAGAGACAGTCGAAATGGAAAAACGACGCGTGTGTCTCTCTTTCAGGCTAGATTCGCCAGGCTAGCCAAGTGGCAGGCGGTGTCTGATGCAAGGTGTGGGGTGGTGGGTTCGTGCAAGAAGACCTAAGCGAGAACGCTACACGGAACGGGCAAAAGGAAACGTATAACCAAGGGGACCAGGGGGAAAAGTTGCTGAAAAGGAATTGAAGGAAGGTGGGGGTGGGGATGGGGATGGTGTCTGTTGCGTGCTTTGAGTTAAGTGGTAGTGTTTATTGTTTGAGCTTTAGAGCGCGTGGGTCTTCATTAGCAAGAATTGCAGCAGGTATCTCTCTCTCTCTCTCTCTCTCTCTCTCTCTCTCTCCGCGAAGAGCAAAGCCGCGACGAATATAACAAAGAAGAAGTTGAAGAAGAAACCTGCCTACTTCCGTCATCTTGTGAATTAATTAAATTAAGATGCTGCCTGTACCGCGCCATCGCGATGCTCTACGCGACTTCGAAATAGCAGGGGCTCGGCGGCGTTTTCCACGAATGCAAATTAATTGCACGATTCTAAGACACGTCGAATCGGAGAGAGCATGCCTTAGGAATCGCAAGGTGGATATTGTTACGAATGGTAATCGATTAGGGGCTACCGTTTTTCAATGATATTGAGCACTGCGTTTGGAGAACGTTGATTTTAATCTGCGACTCGTTCTAAGCAACCCTAACGCAAACTAACTAAACCAGACTTAACCCTCATACGTTCCTCGGAAATAGTTACACAAAAGATCGTCGAGTGATGTTTCACCCATTTTCGCTCTACGCTTTCATTAATGTTATATATCATAACATATTTTATTAAAAGTTAATTAACTTCTTGCGATCAGAATGATGAATGATGCAATCGATGTGCCCCGCTGTAACTTAGAGCTGATTAGTTTTTGGTCCACTTTGGTCCAGTAGTTTTTTAGTTTTTTTAGTTTCTATAGTTTTTTCTCGAAAGAAGTTCACTCAACAATGTAATTTATACGAGAGGACGGAAATTTTCCACCGAAGAAACAAACTTAATTCCATAAAAATTTTTTTTAAATGTTTTTTATTTATGCAACTAATGCTAATGTTACCGCTTAATAATGATAATAATATACTGCAACTAACGTATCGGGAAGTTCTTTGTGTGGCTCGTAGAGAGTCACACACAAAATAAAAAACATTAATAGATGCAGGCCTTACTAGCCATGCGTACCACTAACCCTCTCGCGAGCTCGCAAAGCGAGCGAGCTACAACAACCCCACCCGCGAAGCTCGCGAAGCGAGCGAGCAACACACCCCCCCCCCTAGTTAAATTCGTGATTTTCTTTATTATATCTTGCATTTACTACATATATGTATAAATAGCATTTTTCCTACACATAATTGGCATCGACTTTCTGCAATCTTTCTTTTTTATGCATTTTGTACCTTTGATGGACGAGCAATTACTTGTAACGTATTTACTACAGCGAGTGATGTACTTCTTATTTATTATTATTATTACGGTATTCGGGTGAAATATCTCCCAAAGGACTCTTTCGTCACTTGTTATTTTTATGACGGAATTTATCATAAAGACACATCATTGTCGTGTGTTTTACATATAATATGATATTTTAGACAAATACACCAATTTGTAACACATTTAGATCTATAAACAGAAAATAGGTCGATTTTCATCAGAGGAGCGTATAAGGGTTAATTTGATTTACTCTATGTTAGCTGGCTGATCTCATGACATGCAAGTTTCAACTTGACCATCGGTACGAATCGTAAGCACAATACTTTTCTTATAGTTCAAAAGCAAGCGCGATCGAACAATCACTGTCGAACGTGAAAGGGCACAGACGACGTGACGGTTCTATCGGGTTGGCCTGGTTCGCCATTTCTCATTATTTGAGCCGATGCCCGCAGGCGCGACGTATGCGATTAGCAATTCTTCCTGTACTCGAACCAGAGATGCCTCTCCTCGCTTTTGTACTGTGCCACCCCCGTCTTCTATTTTTCGCACCCCCGTGGCCTCGAACCGGCTGTGAATCAGAAGTCATACACCCGTGTACACACACCCCGCCTCTTTGAGGGGTGGCTGCACGCGGGCCTGATTTTTCGGCGGTGTAGCTGCGCCCCATCCGCTGAGTTATGGCATCCATAACTAGCACCTACGTCTTTCATTAACCCTGCATTGTCGCGGGTATGCGAGACCGCGACGTCAGAGAGGGGAGCCGAAGAGATCGTTCGGGGATGAGACACCTATTTGTTTTTGCACAGCTCGTATTTGCCTGCCATATGTCCCACTTATCGTGGCTCCGTGAACAGAACAGCCTGCCACAGACGCGCCGATCGATCCTGTTCTTTGTCTATGGATCCTCGATAGAATAGGATCCGGATAGAATCCATGATGGCGTGGATTAAACCGGCCAGGCCAGCTGCACCCCTATTTTCACGGCAAACAACATCAATCATGATCGGTACTAGATACCGCGCGACATCTTGGCTAATGGATAAGAAAGGTTGCCGATTGAGAATCGCTCAACGATTCTGTGGATATTGTATCGATGTGTCAGCATCTGCGGGCAATTTGTCCGAAACCGTCGATACAATTGAAAAAAGGGTTTTGTTTGTGGAATCTGATCAATATTATTATCTTTTTGCAGGCTGACGTGTTTGTTTTTTTTTTCTTGATTCAGAACTTGCTAAAACATTGTATTAGCTTATGTACAACACCTGAGATAGACTGTAATTATTAGAAAAATATATATATTCGACACATCTTTTTTATCCACTATCGTCTATATTGAAGAGGTGAAAACATTCCACAAAGTTGGGGGTCAAATGCATTTTATTACATATTTTGGAATCTATATATATATATAGATTCCAAAATATGTATATGTATATGTGTTGGTCGCGGCACACTGACAGCCGAGCGTCGTGCGTTTACCAACACATGTAGGTCGCGCTCTGGATTGGTCCGTGTTTTTCGTTAATAACTCCTTAACGAAGCCTCAGATGACATTTTCGTTAAGGAAAATCTTGCCTGAAATGATCTCAGCATCCTCCCATTTCCGGATGCTGAAGGAATTTCGGGACACCCTGTATATAAAATTTGACACCTTCAAAACCTTAAAGAAAGTCAGTCAAGAACAATTTTGCGGGAAGTTTTTTTTAACAGATCTTCACCAATCATAAGATATAGAATCACACTATGGTGGTCGTGACATATAATTTTTATACACCCTGTACCTGAACGTGTTTTGAGTTCTAGAGCCGAATTTCAAAAACTTAAATCCAAATCCACATATGGATTAATAAATCCTATAAATCGCATTATTGCAAAAGTCAAACACACTATATAATAGTATTGATTTTTTTTTATTTGGGTCATTACACACATTCAAAAAAAAAATACGCACGATTATCTAATAATGTTATACCTACATTCTAACAGTTTTTGTACATGTCTCTTATTAGGTAATTCATGTTAAGACTTTTTTTTATTGAAAACATTTAATATAATAATAATAATAGTACCATACTATGATCTGAAATCTCAAGGTGACGCTAATATAGCTTCGAACAGCTAATTCATGGATCTGACCCACTGTGCTGGGCGACTGGATCGCGCGCAATATCGAAATATTATGGTCGGAGCAATTCCAGAGCAATGTATATACTCTTCTCGTTTTTCCGATAGCCGACAGCCGGTCGAGGGTTTATTAAAATGTTTATTCGACGACGCTGAAATCTGCCCTCCTCTATTTTTCAGTCCTCCATCGGACTCTGCCGACGCGTTTCCCACGCGAGCATTTCGAATTTCGCCATAGTACCGCGCGCGCATAGATCGCCCGAAGCGGAGCGAAGCGTTCGAAAAAAAATATCCCCGGTTGAATGAAAAACGAAAAAAAAAAAATACGCGAACGGCGGCGCGGCACCAGTAAGTTCCCCCACCGCTGGCAAATTACTACTTTTGCTTTGGTTTTCCCATCGTTAGTGCGTAGTTTTTCGCCGATATAACCGGACGCGCGGCGCGCAGCGCAAACAAACTCGTGTGCACGGTCCGGGCTTGCTGCGTGGTCCGGATCGTGTGTATTTGTGTAAAAAATTTCATCGAGTCGGATTTCAGAATTCATCGCTTTGGCAGCGGCGCATGTAACTTTATTGAAAATTAATCGAGTACGGTATTGTCCGAATCGGAAAAAATATCGTACTCGTTGCGAAAAGGGCGTCCGGCTGCTATAGACTTCTCGCGAAAAAAACGCTGGTTTATACAGGTGATCTATTGAAACAGACCGCAGAAATTATTCAGAAAAATTATAAATTAAATCTGTTTGTTTAAGTCTTCGGTAATATTCACGTTACTATCTTCCGAGTTCACTCGCGACCTGAGAAACCTTAGTTGGGCTATCACATCAGAGCATGACAGTCTAACTAATTGAATGTTATGTGTTTCTTTTGAGATGAAATATAAAATTTGATTCTCATTCGTAATCAATATTTAAGCATTAAAATTAATCTAGCCATACAAAATAATATAAATTGTATTATCCTTTCTACCACATTTCTCGAGATAAATACGTTTTAATCACTGTAACTGTAAAGAAAATAGTACGGCAAGGGGTTAAAGGTTATATCACTGGTTCTTAGTCGGTGTTCCACGAGAAATATATTAAATATATTGAATAATATATTTTCTGCAATATATTTATTTCTACACGGATGTTTTTGTTTGTTTTTTGGATCATTAATTTTGGTGTTCTGCAAATTTTTCATATAATCAGAAGTGTTCCCTCTGACTTCAAAAAGGTTAAGAACCACGGATTTAATCCTTAGCACTCGGAGCTGTTTAACCTCGAATTAAACATTTCTTTCGACCTAGAATATTTCTATTCCCTATGATTTTTGAACTTTTATGGATTGGTATAATACCTCGTGCAATACCTGGATGTATAGTAATTGATTACATACCGACATATTTCATAATGTGCACAATATATTGTGTAATAGTACAGCAAGGTTTAGTGACGTCTCAGAGTCATCATTAGAATACTAATTGGTAGGGTTAAAGCAATAAAAAATAGACCATTGGATTCATCTTAACGTTATAGTTACCATAATAAATTTATTTCTACGCGGGATGTTTTTGTTTGTTTTTTGGATCATTAATTTTGATGTTCCGCAAATTTTTCATATAATCGAAAGTGTTCTTTGACTTGAAAAAGGTTAAGAACCACTGGGTTAAATGGTACCTACTCGTTATTATCATAAATGGATGAAATCCGCAGTCTAGTGGTATGGAAGAGAAAAAGTCATTCTGGATACTTTCCGAACAGGACACGAAAACAATCGTCGAAATTTAGTACCCGCGTTTCCACCGAATTTGATCATTTTGAAAGGGCGACAAGGAAATAAGGAGAGGAGAATAGAGGAGAAAAGAAGGGTATACGAGGCGAGGGTGTCGCGATGAGGTACGGGACGTATATTTAGCGCAACCTTTCATGTCTGGGTGGCCTCGGACGCTTTTTACTGTCTACTAAACACCGACCATAGATAAACTAATTTGTCC
>CM052323.1:14406187-14480679 GCA_028455615.1 Lasioglossum zephyrum | reverse complement strand
TTCTCGATCGCTCCCCTTCTTCCTTTTCCTCTGACCTCTCTCGCCGAGTCGGCTCGACTCGCGACCAGCGACAGGATTCTCGTTTTTCTCTTCTTCTATCCACCTGTGTGTACACGTCGCGTATATTTGCGAGTACACAGCCCCCGCGATCTCTTTTCCAACCCCTCTCGGCTCGGCCCACCAGGAAACACGTTCGTTGATACACGCAGACGACACACAAAACGCGCGAATCCACGCACGCCGTGCCGGGGGCTGCATATTTTAACCAACTTGCCTACGTGCATTGTCTTCGAAACGTCCCCGTGTCTCGGCTGCGTGCCCGCACGCCAGAGAGAAATAATGATCGTACCCCCAACAGCATCGTCCTGCTCCTCCGTCTATTCTTCACAGGAGAGCAAAGCGCCCGTGACAACAATGTTGCGCCGCGCGCTCCAGAGATTGCACGAACCCGTGTCCTTTTCTTTGCTTCGATTGTCGACCCCCTCTCCCTCCCTTCACCCTCTCAGAACCATCCAAGGGTGAGATCGCTGCGAGGCTTCTCTCGCGGGGTATCCCGTTTCTCTACGGAATTGAATCGAAAACTGGGGTGTTAGGCTCGTTTCTTTGCCAGCTCGTGTCAGCCCGCGAATTCTTATGGAAGAATGGGCCAATGATGATCACTTAAGCAATCATTATCAAATGAAGATACTGTGCGAAATATTTATTTAAAGGTACGGTTCGTAAACTTGACCCTTTGAAGTCGGAGCTATTTTAGATTAGCTTTTAAAAGTTAAACATTTCTTCCAATCTTGAATAACTCCATTGTGTATAATTTTTTTCATCTTATAGATATGAAATTTATACACTACCTCATATAATACTTAAATATTAATATATGTATATATGTAGTAATTGATTAGATAGCGACATATTCAACCCTTTACACTCCGTTCAGCCGATAATGTGACATTTGAAATATGTGAATTTTACATTCATTTAATACGTAGGTTTTTGATATTTGGTCCCCTCAGGGTTTCAAATCCATTTACCAATCTCCCCTTCTTTCCACTCTCTCTCTCTCTCTCTCTCTCTCTTTAACGCCAAATTTCAGCCTATTTCAGCCTAATTTTCAGCGGGACCTACTTTTTATTACGGTGGGTTCCGAACCACCTTTCTGCCAACAACACGTGACCAGTAACCAGACAAGTCACCGCCTGTCGTATACTGTATACCCATGCGGTCACCCATCCAAGCCCGGCCACGTCCAACGCTGTTTAACTTCGGTGATCGCACGAGAACCGGTGTTTGCAGCGAGGCCATGGTCGTTGACACATTCATTTAATATTATAATATTATAATAATATACTATAATATTATTAATATTAAAATATGATATATCAATATATTATTAATTTATTATATACAACATATACAATATAAAAATGTAAAAAATGGCAACTGAAAGATTCCAGAGAGAACATTTATTTTTCACTCCATATCTAAACTCAAAGGCAATGGCCAATTTTGAACTCAAATGCAACCGCATTTAGTATTTCAACATTGTTGCTTTTACCGATTCTTCAGCTGCATATTCTGAACTATAATTTACTGACGGATATAATCATGAATTCCTGAATTTTCATATTTCGGGTTTCTGCCAGGTTTTTGTTTCCGCGAGCCCTGTGTGTTGCACATTGAAGCAATTTGTAGTTTCAATGTTTATTTCGATCAGCCGATATCAAGCTACTAAAAAAATGAATTCTTGATTAACGAGAAATAGAACATCTAACTAAAATTTGCTAACCGATCGAGGCGGTCCAACCGCTTGAAGTGGACTTTGACGAAAACCGGTCGGCCCCTTCGAAGATGTCGCGAAGAGAATTGACATCGATTGGCCTACGTAATTGAATCGGATTCGAGCTTAATGAGCTCATTGTACGTGAGCGGGTACAATTCATCGAAGCGTGACGGAGGCATCGGCTGCGTCCGAGCATTCTCGCTGATTCGACTACGTGACAGCTGAATTGCCGCTATCAGGAGGCGATATTCGAATTGTCCCAGTGTCGCCGTCCAAGAGAACAAAGGTTCCCCGCTTTGCACTACATGCTTGCTGCAGCTCCCTTTTTCTTAGCAGTGATTTACTCGTGAGCCGAATCAATATCTCTCGCGTTCTAGCAGCTGATAAATGAAACTTGCCACGCCAGAATCAATCATCTTTACGACGTACGTAAATTGCCGTTGATCAATTGGGTATCCTCTTGCCCACGCCCCCGTGGAGCAATCGGGAAGCGAACTTCCTTCCGCTAACTAACGTCTCCGTGACACTGATTCGCACCACGACGCACTGTGGGACAAATCGATGAAATCTGTGTCGAAATCAAAGAACTTTCGATAGAATTGAGATAGAGTAATGAAATTTTTATTTAAATAAAAGCTGAAATTTTCCGGAATATGGGATGATTATGGAGATGATCATGGTACAAACGTTTTCTAACCTTGAAAAAATTTGTTAAACTTTCACAATTTCAAGAAAATTGTGGTTTTTTACTACCACGCGCGGAACATATTTTTTTACATGCTATACAGCATTTCCCGTAGATTTTTCTCACGCTGATTTCAAATCTGGTCTAATCTCGACTAATTATATTCCTACTTTCTTCTATTAACCTAATTATAATTATAATTCTTAATTTTATATAATAACAATAAAATTAAAGCAAGCTATAGTCCAATCTATTGCGAATCTCTTATCTGATTGTTAACTTATAATTAACTTAATTTTTTGTCCTAATTTCCTTACGGAGGCTAAGCTGGCGGGCGGGGGTCTACTTTCCGCCTCTGCGGGAGATTCCGCATTCCTGGAGTCCCCACTCGCCTATATTCTCAGTTGTTTTCGGAGCCAAAAGTTATGTAGTTATGTTGAACACCCAGACTCCTTGCACACCGTATACAGTATTTTATCCATATAAGTCCCCAGCACAGGTCTGCCGAGGGACATTTATGCGGCAGGGACAGTATCGGTCACCGAGAAATGTAAACATAGCTAATCCAAATTTTCAGCTTGTTTATTTTTTGATGGGACTTCCATGACAATACTCGTGGCATTTTTTATGCAAAATGATGCCAAATATGATATAATTGAGATGATATTTACTTGTGTAATAGATCATTAAAGTTTCAGGTGCGAAGAAAGATAGTGTATGGGAAAGAAAGAGACGCAGAGAGTCGTAGTCGCCGGCACATTTTAAAGGCTCGCCGGCGACTGTCCTTCCTTGCGCCCGAAACTTTAATTGTCTATTACATAAGTAAATATCATCGGAATTATATCATATTTGGTATGATTTTTATTATAAAAATGCCATAAATACGGCCATCGAAATCCCGTAAAAAAATAATGAAAAATAAAGAAGTTAGAAATTCGGATTAGGTGATCTCACCAATATACCCGAGCCATATGGTGTCACATTTCTCGGCGACTAGGCCTCTCGAGTTTCCAGGCCCCTCAAGGGGATATACCCCACAGTAGTGGGGATAGATCTAGGTCATTTACAGGTGAGACTTTTGGAATATTTCTGGTAAAATACTGTATTTGGTTTGGGTCCCATGGAAATCACTGACACGGTTTTCACCGACTCTAGATTTGACCGTCAACTACTTTGGCCGCAACGCCTTTAACCGACCACGAGTCTAAAATCGTTGTCGGCCAAAGTAGTTGTCAGTGAAATCTGGAGTTGGTGAAATGTTGTCAGTGAAAACCGTGTCGGTAAAATTTGTGTTGGTGATGGGACCCATTTGGTTTTACCCAAGCGCCTCAGGGCGCTCACCCTAGGCAGAAGAGGTTCTACAACCGTAATCGCCAACATATCGGCTTGTTCCTCGTAAAATAGGTTTCGTTTGGAAAAGCATTATGCTTGATATCTCGTCTTGGTTAGCCCGATACGGGTTAGTCGAAATGTATAACAACTGTGCACAATAAAAATTACAGAAATATGGACAGTTTTAAGCCGTTCTTCTTAAAAATTATAAATAAAAAGTGGCGATAAGGGCCATAGTATTTAAAATTCTTCCTTGCGTTGAGAATGGATTGGTCTGTTCGACGAGATGTTAACAATGTTATCGAGACTCCTAAGCCCGACGTCGTGGTTTATTTAAATATTGAAGAGGCTCGAGCGAGGGCTGTTGTCCTCTGCCTTTTGAGCTTTGCACATCGCTTGGGTAAACCCTTAGCGAAAGTTTCTCAGGGCTCGAGATTCTTCCGGTAGAGCGATCGGATTTTCGAATTCCGAAGAATGGATCCCACAAGAGAGGCTACAAGCATCCGTCACGCCGCTTGCTTCCTGAAGGAGTTGGCCCTTTCCAACTCGTCCTTACCCGGCCCTCAAACCCGACCGCGATACGCAATGTTTCGCCGAACACATGCACCACTGTTTTTGCACCGCACCGCACCGGAACGCTGGGGCTGCGAAAGTGCGCAACGCGCAAGGTTAACCCCGTTCTTGCTCGTCTTCTTCTCTCGAGGATCTTTTTGAAGGCTCGCGATTTTGGTTCACGAGCCAGAAGCTCCACGAGTACTGCTGAAAACGCCCTGGCCCCGGGGTTAAACAGATGCTGTCGGAAGAAGGGTTTAAGTAATGAGTGTGCTTAAATCGCAACAGGGATGGATTTGTATGCAGGAGACACGCGATTTGTACGGCTTATGTATTCGCCTGACTTGACAGGCTCACGGAGTCCGATGTACTACCAGCGAGAGCGACGAATGAAAATTATTAGGAGCACAATAGCACGACGGTGGGAAGAGCACTTGTTACAAGTTATCCTTGAATTGTTGTTCGAGTGTCCCTTGTTATATCGTATCCGCGTAATACTTTTTCTGCGGGATTTTTGTGGCGGACTAGCGGACCGGTGAAAGAGCCAAGATTATTGGAGTATCGATTAGCAAGCGAAGCAATACGGCTTGTTGCACTGCGAATACCGTAATTGCATCTCCGCACAGAATCGCAAAACCGCCGGACCGGATTCCTCTAGCATTTTTAACATATTCGATATTCTATTTCTCGCAGGAAACTCGATGCATTCCAGGGAGTATTATCATTAATCAGTTTATGCCTCTTGTGGATAATTGGATTAGGTACTACTTTCTTCTCTGGTTAATTTTATATTTCTACAATGATATCCCGAGTACCTGAACAGAGGATGGAAAGAACAGAAATGGAGTAGAGTAGCGAGATATAAATTAGGAAATGAAACGAGGGGAGGGAGATACTGGGAGGAGAAACAGAAACATGGGAGCACGTGTTAGAAAGATGCAGGGCAGAAAAAGGAGTGGAAGGAAGAATATAGGGGAAGTTAAAAAAGATATTAGTTGATGGCGAAGAGGAAGAGGAGAGGATGGCGAAGTTAGAGAGAGAGAGAGAGAGAGAGAGAGAGAGAGAGAGAGAGAGAGGGAGGGAGAGAGAGAGCGAGAGAGAGAGAGACAGAATAAAAGCAGGATGTAAAGTGTGAATGTGATAGGGAGAAAAATGAGGGAAGGATGGAAGGATGAGAGTGGGTAGAGTGAAGGAATAAGAGAGACGACAGGGTGAAAATAAAGAAAGGAATTGTAAAGGGAACGGGATCGCTTTGTATCCCGTAAGGGGACTTTTATGTATACATTTATTACACGTACAATGATATCCCAAATAAAAAATCGTTCGACATTCCCATTTCGATGGGTTTCAATATATTAAAGTTTTAAGTTTTATTAAAGCTTCAAACTGTTTATACAGCTCGGTTAAAGTTATGGTTCTGGATTCAGAGCGTGTTAATATATTCAGTGCTAACAATATGGAAGATTAATCACGGCTGAGACGTGAAAAGCTGTAATGCCACTTGTGCGAAGCAAACCTTAAGAATCCTTTTAACATAATTTTAATGCTTTCAATGCGTGGGCGACTGGATAATGCTGGCTCATTCGAGATGTGGTAATAAACATCCTGCATAGCAGTTTAATTGCCGAGTACTTTCAAAATCAGATTACACACTTTATTGAATTTAGAACCCATGAAGCGTTATCGGTATATAGTGGCATTAATAGGCTACGGGTGTTGATACAGTTAGAAATTAGTGTTATCTTTAGAAAGTTACAACCATGTGCTATTTATTTCGCATTCTTCGCGTGTCTGATTTAATCTGCACATATTTCATCGAGAATATGAGTATTATATTAATAATTTGACACATTTTATCGAATTTCCGCATGCCTGAACATCGTTCTTATTACAAAGTTATCCCCGAGAAGATCTATAAACATGGTAACTACTGTAATATCACTTTGCTGCGAGTCAAGTATTTTCTGAAGTTGAGTAAATTGAGACAATTGGCAAAAACTGTGTTCAATCTTAAAATTAATACAGTACAAACGCTATTGCTTGATCCCTTTACCAGCGTCAAACGTAGAAATGGATAACGAGTACACAAAACATCGACGACAAAATCCTTTTGTCTCTAAGTATTTTGTTATGAAACTTTTAATAATTTTTCGTGATATTTTTCTAATTGAAACGAACCCAAATACGGATTTACTTGCTTAATTCACGATACAGTAGAACCTCTATTATACCTTCTTGATGGCTACAAAATGTAATACATATGCCACAGTAATTTCATTCCAAAGATCATGTTTGAATTATTACATTGTTTTGATATTCTGTTAAACATAGTATACTTTTGTTAAGTTAAACCTAAACGAATCAATATTATTTACATAATACATATAGTGTCCTACTTCATTGAGAAATAAAATATTTCATTAAAGTCTTGATTATTAGCAAAATTTATTCTTTAGTAACAATTTGCCTCGCAACGGGGCAAAAAGATTCGCTTTGCCCAACGACAAATTAATGAAAATATATAAACAACCTATCGCAATACGTCATTTTAGATTAGAATTATAAAATGTAATAAATTCAACAGTAAATTACTCATTAACCTTTGCACTCCGAATTATTTTTTCAATTTTGTTGCCAACAACTCCCTACTATTTCAAGTGTCATTGGTAGTTCACACACGTTACAGGACAGTTGTCTCTTGACTGCTACTTATTTCAAACAATTTTGTTTACTGATTGCTAGACTGCGAATCTTTATGCAACATAAAAATATTTTGAAATGTTTGTGGACAACACGAGTTATATAAAAATTCACTTGACCCCTTAATAGATTTTTCACATTGAGGACAACGTAACAATATTCTTATATTTTTCTAATTTTACACTGTTTTATATTTCCCCCAGTCAATTTCTGCATGAATGCATAAAAGTCCGCAGTCTACTAATTACATTCAACGTAGCTCTCGAGCTTTGTTGTAATTTATATTTGTGGAACTATATTTGTTTACACAAAGTTGATGTTCTTGGCGCACCGGTTCGATCACTTTATTTGAAAGCAATTTTGCAAAATACTAATCTCGACGTTTCGGTTTTTGTTTAAACCCTTCTCAAGAAAATAATGGTTGTGTCTGTGAATGATTAAAACAATATCAAAGTGATATTTTGTTAATGAGAACATGTTAAACACTTTCTGAAATATGTCAACTTATTTGCTTAATGAAATAACTTTAAGATTTATAGAGGAACGATGCCACGTGCTATGTTGTTTGTATGTTTACTTGTAAGATATTGAGACAAACAGTGAAACGCTCTCAAATCGAACCGGTGTTACAACAACATCAACTTTGTTTAAACATACGATCGACAAATAATAAGAAAAGTTATTATATTTGTTTTCGATTGAAAAATAAGATAAACAAATAAAGGAGAAGAACCGAATACATATAGAAACCCGTTTTATTTATATTTTTCTTTATCCGATGTCGAGCCACACTCTACAAAAGAATGCAAAGGGTTAAGGATAAGAATATCTATAGATATTTCTGCGTAATTTTCTACGTTTCTTCAATATTGGAACTTTTAGTCCCGGTTAAACGACACGGTAAATAAAAGTGTTTGAAACGCGGAGAAACGACACGCAGACGAAGAAAGTTGTCGGAAACCGGGAAAGAGAATGACCGGTGAAGAGAGCGGCAGGGAGGGGAGAGTAGGCGTCACACTGGTGGCAACGAGCTCTGAAAGCGTCCATTGAAATGACTCGCGGCGCTCTGACGTATGCGAATCATTAATTGAAATTCCGTTACGCAAATGCTAGGTATACGGTGAGTATACTTAAACGTGCACGGTCGTCTCACGCACACGCGTATAGGTCGTGGCGTGTCTCGAGGCACGCTCGAGCACCGTAGACTAGATTCTATCGTTTTTATCGTGGTAAATGAGCGGGCCGTGCGCTTAATTAGAAACGCAGGTCCGCGACGATCGTGTTCCGCTTAGCGCCGCGCGCCGCGACTGTTTCTGCGTTCGGCCAGGATGAAAATAATTGGGCGAAACCGAGCCGCATTGTTGCGTGTCGACGAAATACCGGCGAATTAACGACATATTTAAAACAAAGCGACGATTGCGGAAGTGCCGGTTGAACGGCCCCGTTGAATACAGCACGCGACGCTTTTATTTTTACGCCGAGCAATTATCGGCGATAGTTGCTCGATTGAAATAATTAAAACGTTCGGCAAACGTTGTTTCGCAAAGCCGAGTCCGTAAATAATGAGATTTCATTCCGATTAATTCTGCCGCTTGATCGAGATGAAACTTGCTGCGGAACAGAACAGAATAATAAAATCTCGGTTTTGCAGAACAACGTTTATGAAACAATTTTTCATGTTGACGGATATTATGGCAAGTAAAGCTATGCTTCAGACAACACCGATGCGAAACACCTAAATCTAATACGAATTAATTAACCAGTTTTTTTTACGAAGATGAGAAAGTACAGAAATACTCACCTTCGTAGGGACTTTACTCGTTTAATACATTTAACCCATTCAACTCCGATCCCAAAGATATCGAATACAGGAACCTACTCCACGCAATACTCCTCTATTTCGACTTGACGCATCACTCCAGATCTTAACTGACGCGTAGGACTCTTTTAAACTAACATAAAAAGTGTAAAACACTATGCATACAACTTAACCTATATCAAAACATCTAAAAACCATTCGATATCTTTAAACTCAATCAATAGCACACCGAAAGTTACGTTCTAATACTCTTTCTCATATCATTCATTCCTAGAAGAACCTTATTGAACCACACCTGTTCTTATCTAATAACGAGTTACTTAACCCTGGTAAAACTAAACGAAAAACAGTAAGCCAGATAAACTATATTAACGTAA
Organism: Lasioglossum zephyrum; assembly: GCA_028455615.1. NCBI lineage: Eukaryota > Metazoa > Arthropoda > Insecta > Hymenoptera > Halictidae > Lasioglossum > Lasioglossum zephyrum. Next base: position 14,471,437 of record CM052323.1, on the reverse strand, counting down.
TCTTCGTTGGCGCTCCACGCTTTTATTTATAGTCACTAATATCTAAAAGTATTATTTTCTCCTTTTTAGTATTTAATTTTAAGCATGGTTTTTAAAAAGTCTTTTTATTTTCAACTTGTTAGTCTTTACTACCGAGCAGAACCGCCGGTCCTTGTCGCCCCCGTCCCGCCTGACCTAACCCAAACCAACCCAGTAAGTAAACTAAGCTCCTTTGGTGCGAAGTGGGCCAGTGGGGCGGGCTCGGAGTCGGAGTGGGAACGCGTAGTGGAGTAGGGAGCGCGCGGAGTGGGGATCGCTGCACGTGATGACGTACTACCGAACGTCGCGCGGCGAGGGGCGAAGGGGAATATTTAAAAATATTGTTTAAATCCCAAAAAACGCAGTCTCTTAAAAAAATTTTTTTTTAATATTGCATTGTCATCGAGTTCTGAGCTATGTTGAAAATTTCAAGTCTTTAGCTAATCGGGAACTGGTTTAAAATTCGATTTCAAGATTTGACGCATACAACGACAACGACAACGACAACTCGGCAAGCTAATATAATCGTGGTAATGAAAATACAGAGTGTACGAGTGAAATTGGTGTTGGTGTTTGAATATTTTTGCGAGCGACCGCGCGAACAATGATCTTCTGAAAATAATGACATCATTGGTTCAGTTTCGCTGGATGTTGCATTTCAGTTTCGTCTCTCGTGATTTTTTTCCGGCTCTTTCTGCGTGGGGTTTGTCTGTGCGCGCGTTCCCGCACGCGACTTTCGGGATCGCTCTTTCGAAGTTCACCGCGATATCCCTGTGATGTCTGGCCGACGCGGCGCGACGCGGCGTTCCCGGGTGCAAGAGAAAATGGCACTTTTGTGTCCCGGTTACTAATGCGTCCCGCAATAATTTCGTTTTTTTTGTCGACTACCTTTTACGCGTCGTCGTCGTCGTCGTCTACTCGCCGCAATTTCTAGACCGGTCGCATCCTTCTTTTGCGCGAGGGACCCGACCGGTACGCGCGGTCCCCTCCGCTCCGGTGCGCCAGAGAAGAATCGGCCGCAAAAGCGAGAGAGGTAGAGAAGAAGGGAGTCGGCGAGTTTTATCTGGCCAGTATAGCTACCTGACAACAGGACATTTTGTATTATTTGCAGAAACGACATGGACGTACGGACAGAAAGATCTCGAACCGCTGGCCGGATAGCACCGACCGGACGCGTTACTCCGACCATACATCAAACGGCCGGAGGAAGAAGGAAAGCGATACCGGTCCCGCCGCCCCGGGTGCCAACCCCTATGCCCACCGCCAACAATAATCAACAGAAGTAAGTAAATTATGTCACCGATAGATCCCCCTTCGCGGCCCCTTCTCGTTCGATGCGAAATTATTGTCGCGAATCGGCGAGGGAAAGAGAGAGAGAGAGAGAGAGAGAGAGAGAGAAAGAGAGAGAGGGGGCTCGATACCCGGGCCGACACGCAGACGAAAAAGGGCTGGTAAAAACACGCGGCCCGGCGCGCAGACCAGTGGCTCTCCGCTCCTCTCCTCTCGTAATACGCCCAAGTTTTGATAGCCGCAGGGCAGACGCAGAACCAGACCTCGTATCGGTTTCCATCGCAACGTTTTGCCCGATGATGTAGCGCCCGAATACAAGTTCTATCCCGCGTCGAATGTAAGGGGACAGACGCCATTAAGTAAGTGGGATTAGGCGCGCGCGGAGTTTGGTCTCGACTGATCAAAGTTTACCGAGCTACCGGTCACTCCGCGCTTGCCCGACCAATTCGAAGATGTTCTCAAGCCTGTATAGAGAGTGTATCACGTAGTTTCTCCATGGGAATAGCTAGTAATTCCGTGTCCGGTTCAATTACATTAAACGTATGATCGCAGGAACGTAGGTTCATACCGGAATTGTTCGCGCGAGAACGGAAATTTTGAACTTTCCCATAAAGACGACGCTGGCGGTTTGTTTAACATTATTTAGGGAGAATGCACAAGCACCTGCACCTTCTTCTAGGTTCTCGGGTAAGCGTCGGTCTAACGAAATCCTCTTATCAAAAGCCACCATTGTCTTCGCGTGACCTCGGCGAACAAGGTTCCTACCAGTCTGCGGATCTTTATGCGAATATTCGATTTTCTCGACTGATTTACATGAATCGGAAACGAGAACATTTCTGCTCTTCTGTTTAAGGTTTCTTTTATTTGTTTCGAAGAAGATAAAAATCTCGCGTAGCTTTTCTAAAGATTTTACGACGCTTTCAGCCGTAACCGTGACGAATTATGGCACAGTATTTCCGGATCCGTAAAAATTAATATTTTCCATCTCGTTGAGAATTCATGAAATTATCGATTTCTGTGAATTCGAAAACAGGGAAGAATGACAATCATATGTTCTTAAATTACTTTTCACGCAAAGGAATGAACACAATTATTAGAGTACCCCTTTCGCTATCCAACGCAACAAGGTTGTTGATCCTTTGACGATGCACGCGCAACTTTACCTTGCGGTTCAGGGGTTTCGCACGGATTTCCGGTTCTATTGGACAACGTGGATCGGCTTCATTAAGCACTCGCCGACGGAACAGAGTAGGAGAGTTTGTTACCTCTGATTAAAGTTCGCGAAACACGAGACCGACCGCCCGCCACTTTGCTGATCTCTCCGGCCAATCTGCATCGACCACACGTTGGACCTTGTAAGTATACAAATTTCCGGAAGCTCTTTACTGCCAACGCCGTGCATTACGTTCAGTTTCAAGTACGGAAATGTTTTATCGAACCGCCGTGCGCCACTTCCGATCATTAGGTGTTACTGGCTGTACAACGCGAGCGAGAGAATCGATTTCGTAATTTGACTCCAGTCTTTCGGACGGCACACAGTGGAGTATTTACAGTAAAGATCCGAATACTTTCCGGGGTTCGAGGTCCTGATTCCTGTCCAGGCCTATACTCACTCCACTGCCTGTCAACTCCTACGTACCTATTTCGTAATGCTTTTTTTTCAATACAACGCCTTTAAGCTGTAAAATTTCAAACTTTGATAATTATTCCTTTGAGTGTTTGTTATGATGGACCTATGTACCACATTTCAAGCTTGTAGTTCAATGGGAAGTACCCACAAGGTTTTGAGGATCTGTCAGTCAATCAGTCAGTCAGTCAGTAAGAAATTTAGCGATTTTTCAGGTCGTATATCTCGGAACCTACTAATGTTGAAGATTAATGTTGTGTCAATATTAAGACATGATAGCATTTAACAAGTGTAAGAAATTACAGTTCTCCATCTGCCTCCAGTTCCGAGTTACAAGCCTCTAAAAAACGGCTAAGTTGTTTGGTGTATGTAAAAGAAGATATTGCGAGAACTTGGTTGGTGCACTACCGCGCATCTAAATAATTGGAAGTGGTTATAGAAAATTAGCGAACCAGCCCGCGTACTGAGCGAGATGCAACGATAAACATGGGACCAATTCGATCTCGCAGAGTCGTGAACTTTATTGTCGAACGTCGTAGCACCGCTTATTAAAGAAAACCCCTTCCGGTTCGCTTTTTATCGCGAAAGAAGAGACCGGGTCCGGTCGCGCTCGTTACTTGAAGACTCGGCTGACATGGCCACGGTAGACGCTGGCCACGGCCATGATAGAGTCATAAAATGTGTAGGGCGCGCGCCTCGCCGAAGCACTTACTGTGCAACTTCTGTTTCGCCGGCGCATTCGGGCCACGTAGAGTCGTAGAGGAGTTAACGGAATACCATATCCACCGGGCAAGCAGCGAATTCATTTCCCAGACGTCCCATATTCTATGACGAGATGCATTCCCCGTCTGCCCTCCGACTTCGACGCTGTGTCCCCGCGAAACTTGCGCGCACTCGCGTTGCCGGGTGCTCTCGGCTCGTTTAACGATCTCGATAACGCGATGTTGCGCAAATTGGCTCGATTATTATCGGCCCGGTAGAGTCTGGCTTCGAGAGCGGTTAGATGTGCGTGTGCAACGAGTCGCTGGCTCGATTTGCAAATACCGTGCTCGCGGAGGATTGAAACGGCGCTGACGCGTTCTGCTCAGACGGAGCTTTTCTTTTTTTTTTTTAAATAAAATGTCGCGATCATTTTTCTACGCGTTTCCTATGCTTCCGAACGTTCGTGTCGCGTACAGACTCGTGTGGGTTTCACGTTTTATCACGAAGGAAAGAACGGACTCTTATTGTGGGCCTCGCGCCACAGCACTTGAACACTTTTACCGGGGCTAGAATTATGTGAGAGGAGCGAGTGTAGCCGGGGGTTGAAAATAAAATTCAGTAATTCAGCCCCGGTATCGCGGCGCTGGCGATCGATGGTCGGCTGGTTGTTCAAATTTTTAACGAGTCTCGCGGAACCGCGAAATTAATTACTTAACGGTTGAAATTCTTTTTTTCCCAGCCGCGGCCGCGCGCCGTTGCAAATGAAACCGCGCTCTCCATTTCCGCCGCGGCTCATTCTCCTCTATTTCGCGACGCAACATATGCATCGACACCGTTCCTTTGTATTTGCCGGATACACGTCATTAAAACACGATAAGTGTCGCTACTTGTCCGATGCCCTCGGCTAAATGATTTTCTTTTTGCTCATCTGCCTCACCGCACCGCGCCTCGCCGCGAGGCTCGTGGCGGTGAATCGTGATGTCGCGCGGGGTCACTGAATGATAATCGTCGTTATTACGTGCCGCCCGCCCCGGCTAAACGGATTATTCATATTCTAATGGACCGACTGGTTCCGCGGAAGTCGACGCGACGTCGATTTTTTCCGTCACCGAGCACTAGCTTTTAAAAGTCGAGATCCCCGATCACAATGAACCACAGGAAAGTCTCTACGAACAAAGGTCGAACTACAATCGGAAAGTAGCACAAAATTAATTACGACATCCTTAAGTCGGTGATCAGGCGCGAACATAGGGAAATGAAAGATCCGGTCGGGTTCAATCGCGACTTTTGAGGTTTGAATCTCGAGACACGCTATTAATGCGTACTTGTTTGAATGCGACGAGATTCTATAGTCGAAGAAAGAATTGCGGCACGTTTTCTTTTCTAAGTTTTCAATTTTCTAGCGTAGTGATCCTTTCTTCCTCTCAGTGCTTCTTGATTCTGTAGAGGTTGTCACGTCCGATGGTTCAACCATTACTACTATTTTTTAAATATATTTCAAAGAAACATAAAAAGGTATTAATCAATTATAATATTTAATTGAAATTTGTCTTAAAATAATTGGTTAAAATTTACATCAAATTTACTTGAAATCTTCCGGCTTCTACAGGCTGCCGCGAAATCAATCAAAATAGAACAAAAGTTGTATCCTTTACTACCGACTTTATAGACGCTTTATATTTTTACCATTAGAAGTCGCAAACATTAATTGGTTAGCAAAAAAATTAGCCAGTACGATTTAGGTGACAAGTATGCATTTGGCAACTATCCCCTATATTTTCATACCCAATAGAAATTCAATTGATGGATCTTAAATCGTTGAAGGGTTGAGCACGTGACTTACGTGGTAGTCGAGCAGTCAACGAAAAGTTTCATTTGTCAACGGTCCGCTTTAGAGCACGGCATCGATCGTTCGGCAAAAGTCGATTCAACGAGGGAGAGCTCGGCTCGCGAACCCCGTACAAATATTCGACGAACGTTCCTTAATCCGTGGCTTGTGATCTAACGAGAGAAAGGCTTGGAGAGGGCGAACACGTGAAGGGAAGAGAAGCGGCCAAAGGTAGGAGATTAGAGATACACAACTTATCTCGAAAAGTGGTTTTCGTCGTTGTACAAGTGGTCGTAAGCGGCTTAACGTGGTGTCCGTTCACGTGATTTCGGTGGGTGTCTCGCGCGGCTTTAACAGCTCGCCGATAAATCTGCATTCTATTAATTAGGGAGTCGGTCCGAAGCTCCGTCCGCTCGACGAACCGTCTTCGAACAGGAAAAAACCATCCTCCAGGGAAAGAAATATAGCCTGAGAACGTCGCTATACCGAGTAGTGCTCACTTGAATTTGCACGACCTATTCCCCACTCTTGCCCTATCAGTGGCGAACAGTTGATTGAAACGCGAAAAACGTGGACACAACTATTTTTTAAGTCATTTTCGAATCGAAATTAGTACAGACATGTAATTTTATAGATTTTTATGTGCAGAATTCGAATTAATAATCATAAGATATGTTTTTGAAAGCGTTAATTATGAATTTAAACAGACTTATTGATACATAAATATGTCATTTTACGTTTTATATTTTACGCTTATATATTAGATTAATATAAAATCGGTATAGTTTACTTCATTTTAATGATCTGCGGACCATATCCCATAATCGTCCCGTTCATCTTCTCTAGTTTTCGTAGCAGAAGCACTTCTTCGGGCAGATCTGATACTGAGGATAATAGTCTATCTATGGAATAAGTCACGGTTGATCTGATATCTGGAACGTTTCTGTGTATGATCTCTTCTGAACTGTTTCATATATTTATTTTGGGCTTTCATAGGTTATTCAGAAATATGAATATTATATTCTGTGGAGGAAGAAGCATTGCTTTTACTATTTTTGTATATGTCACTTCATAATTAATGACGCTCTGGGTTTCCGAGACCCACAGTGCAGTTCCAGGGTTAAGAATGGCATTGAATCTCAATTTTTTTTTAACGTCGCTTTTTTGAATTCTTACGTGAGAATTATTTAGCGACGGGACCTACAGTTTAGAATAAAGGTGGGTTCCGAACCACCTTGGGCACCACAGTATTTAGATTTTATTTACCACAGTATTAAAATTTTCATCACGAGTCAGACTCGTTAAAGCACGGCAAGGGGTTAAACTAATTTTTACAAACGCTTTTTTTCAGTATTGTAAGAGGTACTTTTAAGCTAACGAACTTGGCCATATTTTGTTTGATCTCGCAAGTTTTTACGGCCATAGAGAACTTGGCTTCTGTTTACAGGATGTTTTCATTGGGATCTTATTTAAAATACTATTTTGTTTAATCAAAATAAAGTCTGAAAATATTAAATAGTATTGGAAATATTTGTTTTGCCAAATAATGCCCACCTCCGTTCCGAACCCACCTTTATAAACTGTAGGTCCCGTCGCGAAGTAACCTTAACAAAGAGTCGAGAGCTATGTAAAATAAAGAAATAAAAAAAGAAGACACCGCTTAGTGCCAGAACGAGAATGTATGTCCATATTATATCATTTTCGACTTGTCGATACTCATCGGCAATACGTCGGAACGCTGTTCCAAGCCATCATTTTATATCGAAAGAAAACTGCACCTATATAGGAATAATGGAAAAATTCTGATGGCGTTAAATACCTATTTAAAAGAATTCTAGTTCAGCAACCTAAACTTGAAACGATCGCTAGGGAACTCGATCGCGCGTCCGAGAATGTTTCACCGTTGAAAAAACCTGTGTATTATAGGATCTCGCGTGCCAGGCGGGCATAAAAATGTTTGAGTACGACGCGATGTCCGTGGGATCTGACCAAATATCGGATATAGGCGGCGCGCGATCGTGCGAATTTTTTGACCGTCGGATTTTAATTAATTAGCGGCGGAGCGTGCACTTGCCTGGGCTCGATCCTTTGGCCGAACGATGCGAGCACGGCGGAGCCAAAGGTTCATTAGATCCTTGCACAGACTGAAATTCTGTCGACCACAGGGCAAATAGTTGGTCCGCGCTTTATGTAAAGCAGAGAGTGCCTTTGTATCAAAGAGCTGCCCGTATGTATTCATTAGGCGGTATTTAGCATAGTTCGAATGAGCAATGCCGGCGGGGTACGTAGGTACGCGCGCGTGTCGCGGTGTGCGCTTTTCGTGCGCTTCTCGTGCGCTTACCGTACCCCTCCCCTCTGTCTCGTGCGCTATCGTGCGCGAGAAGAATCGTTGATGCGGATCGGAATCACGCCGCGGGATCGGGACACGACGGAGGTGCTTTCGCGACGGAATCGTGGCTTCCCGCGACCAAAACAGGCGTTTAATTATTCCGGTCCAGCTTCATTATAAAACTAATGGAACCACTACTCAGCGCGACACGTTTCAAACCGACCAAAAATTTCAAATAGCTTTGCCCTGCACTTTTTCCTCTCTAGAAAAATACACATCTTCATCCTCAGCAAAGGCTGAGTCAAGTTCGCGACCACTGGCGATTCAACAATGAAATCTGATGTCCTATTTACTTTGAATTACCTATTATCCTTCGCCTGTAGCTTACCGACATTTCCTTTATCAATTCTTCTTACATTTACTGGATAAATTCTGAGTAACAGTTGTTTGCCAACCTTCCCAATATCGCATCTTCCCTCTAATTACCTTAAATCTCACACCACTGACGGTCTCGCAAAGGACTAGGTCCGCGAGGATCTATTATACCTTCAATCATGAATTATTCAATTTATTTTGAGCCAGCACTGCAAAGCCATCATTTAACTACTGAGCTCTTGGTGGTTGGTTTAAATTGAAAGCTGTTTAAAATTGGATATAACAGGAGAGACATCAGGCCAAGATAAAGCATTTCTAGAATCGATTAATAAAACTTAATGAGCAAATATTGTTTTGTAATGTATTCATCTCGAAATCCGTCACTTTCTACGGAAAGTTCAATAATAATATTTAACTTGATGATATCAATATTTTGTGACAGCCAGGACAAGCTTCTGTTCTAAAGTATCAGCTTACCCTCTCGGTAAGACGACTCGAGGAAATCGGAATGAAATCGGTCATCGAGATGCTCGGTAATTAACGAATCCCGATAACGGCCAATTCCGCGTTAGCCCGGAGCCATCGATGAAGCTGGAGAACAACGACACCGCGAACTTGAACGTTCCACCGGACGGAACACGACGGAACTGGAGCAAAGTATTTTCGGTAGCTCTATTGACCAATCGGGGAACGTTTCGTGGTGATCGTAGCATCGAAATGGCGCGGCGGGACGCGACGACCCGATGGTAAAAGTTTGCCGGTCGGCTACGGTAATGAATCGATCGGTCGGTGGACTGACAGCTATACTACTATTTACCGTAACAAACGGAACGGAACCTAAACTCGCTCGTTCGTCGGCCGCAACGTTTCTTTCCCGTCAAAGGATCAAAGCGGTCTCGCGCTCGTATTCTGTCCGAGGATTGCAAGCTAGGCGAGCGTGCGCGGACGTATTCATTTTTTCGAGTGCGCTCGTTCGTTCGAATGCACGCGGCTTGGACGTAAGCCGGAGAGGCGAAAAGAGATAAAAAGAAACGCGGCACGGAAGAGCGAGGCACGAGCTCGCCTCGCGACTAGAATCAAAACGATAGGTATATCTGGTGTATCGATCTCGCTCGGAACGCGCACGATTCCGCGGCTCACCGCTCGTTACGTAAGGTTAATCTGGAAAAGGGTCTCTTTATTTGAGTTCGATCTTTGTTCGCTTCTGTATAACTTCACTCCCTCCCTCCCACACCAGTTGTATATAACTACTCCCCTCCCCACCCCCCGGGTCCGGGCGCGTCGCGTCGACCGGTCTCATCTTTCGCAGTGTTCTCTTAGCCTCAGCCGATACTTGCGTTCGTGCAGACCTCCACTTTCTCCGCTTACTTTTAACGAGATTTGTTCCTCACAGGACCGACACCGTAATTGTATCAACGATTTACTTGATCTCTCAAGTGCTCGCGGCCTCATTATCGGCGATAAAGCGGAAGGTTGCCGAGTTTTCGCTTTGTGAATGATTCCAACCGGCAGCAACGATTTCATTTGAATAATTCTACCCTTAGTTTGATCCCGGTCTCGTTTCCTTCTCGATCAGGTATTCCTTTCGACCTGCGGCGGCGCCGCTGCACAGTGGAGAATTTGCCACGAAAAGTTGGCCAACATACGGTTTTTCAAATCTTACGTGAGATGATAAAATTATGGTTGTCTGAGCTATTATTTTTAGGAACAACAGTGCACAGGTTTTATTTATTTTGAGTTATGTACTCGCGTGTAGCGTTGTTATGTATTGAAAGCAAAGGCTTTTCTATAGTACTTACTTTTCTGTTCGCCCGTCTTTGAAATATCGCTCGACTATTAGGATTGTTTAGGTGTGACGAAGATGTTGTGTAAATGTTTTCTTTACATACACGTCTAAATAGAGGTGTGTGCATTATAGTTTTCAGCAATTTTCACTTCCTTATTGTTTATCTGTTTAAAATGATTAAAGTTTGAAGATAATCTGTAACTTATCTCGAATTTGTAGAATTTTCAAGAAAGACATTTTCTTCCCAATGTTCTTTTCGCCCAATACGGTTTTTACATTACGTTTTGCAGTCGGTATTCAGTCATCTATGAAAATGATGGTCAACTTAATTTTTTAAATGCCATTATGTATTTTTTTATTATATATTGTTTTAGCCGACGTAAAGACGAATCCATGGTCCAATACGCTATGCATTCAAGTCTTAAACTAGTGATGAGATAGTTTCGGCCAATTTTGAGGGGCAAATACTCCACTTTGCGTCACTAGATCCTTTGTTTAAGGATCGTCGGAGTTCAAAGAAAGGATATTGTCGCATTCAGACCTGGATAAAACATATTTCAATTGATAAATATTTGCAAATACAATTTCTCACAAACTGTGTTATGTACATATTTTTCATTTGGAACTAATACTAAATTACTGTTTCAAATAAAACAAGTGTGAGAAATAGTGTTTGAAAATATTTGTATTTCTTAGTAGAAATATTTTTACCCAGATCTGATCGCACTATTCAAATATTTTCAAAAATGTCAACTGTCACGTGAAGTCGTGCACACCTACAGGACATACTTATACCGATGATTTCAATGTTGATTAAACTGCACATAGGGGGTGTGTACCAACAAATGACCGAGCATCAATTTAAATACAAAGGAGATTGTATGAGATAACCGTTTTTAGCAAAGAAACAAAGTATGTCTTTAAGAACAGATATTAAACAATAATAAATTTAGGGGTAAGTTAGGTTATATTATTGCTATTAGCTGACACGCGGGATACGTGTAAACGAATGAATTAAATCGCCGCCGGAAAATGGAAGCGAATATGATATGACATGATATCAGGGTTACAAATACGAGACCAAAAAACCTCCTCCTTGCATCACCTACTCCTCCTTACTATTATAGATCTTATGACTTAACTTATACTTAGCCTACAGACTTAAAACTAACCGACTTAAATTACTACTTACATACTAATTAACTCTATTATATACAATAATTATTTAGAAATATTTACAAAACGGCGACCTGTGTCCAAGACATGGAGAGAGCGAGAGAGCGAGAGAGAGAGAGAGATCTCCGTTGGCTCCCGTTAAATGGAAGCGGATATATTGGACGCGTATAATATTTGAAATTCCTATAAGGTCGTTGTATTTTTTGGTAAAATATTCCGACGATATTCCAATAATTACGACCGGTTCGCAAATAACGTCAATATGAAGAAAATTTAACAAATTTCCATTAATGAAAGCCATAAAAATAGCGTGTACTCAAAGAGAAAACGTAAAATTTCATGTTTACAAGAAAATAAAATAATAACACGAAATATACGTGAAAATGACGAGGAGTGTGCTCTGTAGCTAAAATAATTTCGATCGCAAACAGTCGAGCCCCAGAAATATATTACTCTGTATATTTGAACTAGCATAGATATAGATGCAGCATCCGCACGCAACGCAACCCTAACCCTGTGACCAGGAATTCCAGCGGAAAATCGTCCCCTAATCTGTTTATATTTAATATATTCATTATCGTGGGGCAAGCCGCTCGGGGACAGGGAATTTGATTTCTTGACAAGTGTGCAAATGCATCTGAATCGGGAGGGTGGGTGTCGGAGAGAGGAGTTAGGGCAGTCTTTGACGGTTGGGTTGCGAACGCGTGCGAACCTTACCATCTCGGAATCCGTCAAGCGATTTAATGAGCCGGATTTTACGGGATCGGCCTGGAATGGGGGATTGGGAGTCTTCCTATGGGAACTCGGCGGCGCACAAGTCGATCGAAAAGGGTATTGGGGAACGAAATGCACGGACGAAAGTGATGAGAGGGTTGGGCTGGGCGGGATGGTCGTACGCGGAAAACTGGGGTCAAAAGCCCGCAGAAATTTTCAACAAAGCCGCTCATTGTGTTCGCGAACTGCAGAACGGGGTGGCAAGCCTTATACAGGGTGTTTCAGCTAACTTGATTATCCTGAATAATTGTTAAACTGTACACTCTTTCGTTTTTATATTCACTATTTATGTTCGCGTCATTCATTTGAATAAGATACTAGCGAGCTCGTTTCCTGACTCGCAACCTGACGTACAAATTAGCGTCTCAGATAACGCAACAAATTTAAAGATTGTCTATCGCTCAGATTATTTCTCAAGGTGGGTCTTATTTTACCACATTTTTATTAGCTCGTCTTCTTGTCTGTCTGTCTGTCTGTTCGGTATAAATCTTGCAATTGTTTTTAAACTAACTTCTCGATAAGCTAGAGACTTGAAACATAGCTCAGAACTTGACGACAATGCAATATTAAAAAAAATTTTTTTTAAAAGACTGCGTTTTATATTTTCTTCTTTCGGTGATGTACTTTCTGAGGTGATTCGTGATGTGCTTTACTGACAATTGGGTTTTACAGGGTACACAGATCAGGCTCTTGTGCTTACCATGTTCAAGTTGAGGGACATTAGTTGAAGCACCTACTAGTTTCCAAAATGTAGTAAGAATGAACAGGAAATTGTTTCTCTTTACACATTTTTATGCGGAATTTGATACTCTATCGATTCACGAAACAAAAGATGGGTCATTCAATTTAAAATAGTCAAGATAATTTTGAAATCTCATCACACATTAGCAAAAGGTTACTATTGTAAATCTGACTGCAGAATAACCTCTTATTTGAGGTTACAACTGTAGGATTTAGGTCGTCAATAGAATAACACGTCCGCGCGTAAACACAAACAATTTAACATTTAATTTTAGATATAACAGATACAATTAATAAAATTGCCTCGTTTAAATCTCCGTCTGAGATCAAACACGTCTTTACTTTATCAAACGTCATACCAGAATAATCAAAAATCGCATAATAGAAATCTGAAGAACGCAATCGATAATCCTAATAAGAAATATCGTATCGTCGCGTCGTTGCAGTTACTAGCAACGCGACATTCGACGGAAATCTCACCGCTCGGAGACGACTTCTCCCTACGTAACTGTACAATAAAAAATATCTTGAAATCTCCATTTAGAAATCTCCATGAGGTAAAATCATGTTAGCTGAAACAGCCTGTATAACGACCGCGAAGAGCGTCGTCCTCCTCTTCTCTTTCGTCCGCGTTTACGCACCGGTTGCATGCGTATCTGTCGTAAAAATAGCATTGCAGCTAAACCACTCCGCGCCATTTTCGCCCGCACCTTTTTTTCGTAGGACTCTTTTTTTTAGTTTTTGCTCCCTCCCTACGGGTTCTGATTCGGCATGCCGCGTACCTTGTCGTTCAATTGTCAACGGCACCGGGGCCCGACTTTGATAGCGCGTGCATAGCTGCCGGCCGCGCTTCGATCGAGACCACGTTCCACTCAACTAATTCGACACGCGTAATATTTAGCGACGTTCGACGGATTTCCGTGCCTGTCCACCGAATAATAATTACTGCCGCGCGAAGCAAAAACCAGAGTTAGGCGCCAGAGGTTAGCCCGAGCGCACGGTGCAATCGTTACTTTTTCATATTTTCCAGCTCGGCTTTCCAATACACACAGTTTTGTTCGTTTTTAGTCTGCTCTTTGATTTGTCAGGAGTGCTACCAAGTTCTTCCTGTGTTTCCGCAGCTATCATTGTTTTATAAATCCAAACGCGCGGCATGGTACAGTTTCTGGAGTTCGAAAGTGGAAGAGTCTTTTACTTTTGATCAGCCTCGAATGTTCCAACACGATTTTCGTCGCGACTACAATTATTGGAACCTCTTTCTCCGTAATCATTTCACAGAAATATATTTATCATATGCCTGTATTTCCTTTCTAGTGGCTTGTTTCATTGTCCGAAGTGCGGTCCTTAGTGGCAGTTTTCTTTTTCGACACATGAGGCGTGTTAATCAAATAATGGGAATTTGCAGTTTTTGGAAGGCCAGCGCTTCTTTCTTATAAATTTTTAGCTGTTTCACGCGGGAGGAGAGAGATGCGCTTTTAATCTCATTTATACATAAAAAACTACGACCCTTTATGGTTCTCCTTACTTTTTCGAACAAAAGAAAGTCACACGGGGTCATATCTGGCGGACATGGAGGCTAGGGCATCGTTACAGTGCTAGTTTCGGCCAAACAATCATGAAAAAGCAACGAAGTGTGAGCAGGTGCATTGATCCCCATCAATTGCAAGAAATTGAAACTAAATTGAATATTATTTCTTCCCTTAATGATTTTAATAGAGGTGAAATCATATATTGACATTATCGATTGTTAAAAGTTTTTCCACAATTTTGAATTTCAACTTCTCAATTCTGCTATAAATGCATAAAGATCCGCTGTCTAGTCACGACATATCAATATATCTAAAAATGTTATACAAAGTATAATCAATGATAAATCACACAATAACATCAAGTTTTTTAAGGTTTTTAAAATAGAAGGATATTATTTAGCTGTAATGTCGACCTTTTGGACGATCTTCTTGACTTTCGCGGATCGCTTAAGGGGTTCGAAGCTTTCGATCGCAAAAGAAAAAGAACGAAAGTGTTGCCCTTTCGTCAGAATTCTCGCGAGACACTGTTGCGACTGGTGCTCGATGATCATCGTTACCAGGTTCGAATCGCAGCGAATCGACAGGAACAACCCCTTCGCGAGTTTTTTTCGCTCTCGTCACCCTCTGTCGCGCATTTCGGGCCTTTAGAAAGCTGTGAACGCGTGATAATCGAGGACGTCGCTTCGATTGGCGCGATCTCGCACCTTTGTCGCCTGTCGAACCGTTATGCTATAACGAGTCAGCGACGGTTAAGTTGGTTAAAGTGCCTGCTGGTTAAAGGGAGTCTCTCTCCGCTCCCCTCTCTCTGTCTCATGCCCGACCTATCCGGACAGGATCACCATCCACTTGCCGTTGCGTGGCTTCGCGTCTGGGGACTCTTCTTTCCCCAGACGAAATAATATCAATGGCACTTTACACCTGTCCGGGCTTCTTCTCCCCTCCCAACGATCCTTCGAAAGCGATCCCGAGTGTTCGCGGCGCGGTAATTTAGATCACCGACGCGCCGCGCTGGTGCGGTGTACGATTCCCATGGAACGATCCAGCAGCTCCTCGTCCGGCGAATGCTATCGCGGGACAAGATCGACCACGTTGAAAAACCCGGGAGATTTATTCGCGACATGCGCCGGATTGAGATCTCAGGTATCGGCGACGTTGTGCAACTGATTTGAACGCAATTAGCATAATTGAATCGACCGGAGATTTACGGCCGAATCGACGAGCCTGTTTTATCGGCGCGTGATATATACCCAGTGTCGCGATCCGAAAAGGAGTCGAGTATCTCGATCTGGTGGCGGCGTCGAGAAGCATCGACGTCGCGACGCTCCACGGTTCCAAGCGTCTCCGGTGGTGGGCGCCACGGTACGATCATAGGGTGGCTTTCGATTGCAGCCCCTCGGTGGCGAACTCTTTGTCCGACTTCCGCGGACGGGGCAACTACTTGCGCTTTCTGTTGGGGACTTCTACCGAATGTAAATTACGGAAGTGTGATACCATACTACACTCCGTGACAAAAAGATAGCCCACTTTAAAATTAACGTAACATTTATTTATTTAACACTACAACCAAGGTTTGTTTTTACACATTCTTGCAAAATACCTCTATAAAGAGACACAAACGAAATTGAATTGAATTTCGCCAGTCTATGCAATTTTATTTTTAAAAAATTCTTTTAAGGAAACATGGTGGGACAAAATGATAGCACATTTAACTTAAAATTATGTTTAACAATAAATCAACGAATGACATTTAATGCTTAATATAGTTTGTGGCTCCTATTTTACATTTAATAAGAGCCATCGTTCTCTTTGGCAAAGATTTATAGAGTTTTTTTAAATAGTATTTTGCTCCAATTGCTCTCACTCATCCAGAATACATTTGTTTAATTCGGCAATATTTCCAAATTGTCAGCCATTTTTATATACGGCACGGGCAAGATTTCCCCAACAATGTTCAATAATGTTGAGGAAACATTATTTGTTCAATAATGATGATTAATCGGGTATAAAACACCCGATAACCCGTTTCAAGTCCCTGCTATCTCAATCCGTTGATCCCAGTTTCACGAATTCGTAAATGAATGTACCGAGATTTTTAATAGACTCGAAGTTTTACGATATTAACCCTCATGCGTTCCTTAGGGTGCAAAATCACCCATTCAATGTTTTCACAATACTGTCAAATCATTCATCCTTTTATGTCTATGTCATGAGATGTACTCTTTAATATGTGACGTTGTAAATGAAACATAATGTGTTAATTGATTTTACCCTCATACGTGTCTGAAAAATAGCTGCATAAACGAGACTAGGATAACAGTTCACCCATTTTTATTTTACACGTTAAAGAGAGAGAGAGAGAGAGAGAGAGAGAGAGAGAGAGAGAGAGAGAATAGCCGTGCCAGCCGATCATCCGTTGAGTCCTTGCAAGGCATAAAGACAGAGATAGCGTGTTTGGATAGAAACGGTTGATAAGCAAGAAACGAAGGTTGATTTGCTCGGTGAAAAAACTGTTAGCATTCTCCGTGCAGCGTGTGGCTGATGGTAGTCTAGCCTAGCCGGTAGCTAACGAGTAGCTCGTCGAGGCATTGATGGACGCGTCAAGGTGTCGTCGAGCAACGGTGGATTTATGACTCTCAATCTCCGGTTCGGTAGTCGTTCTCGAAACGCTCAGACGATCGTCGAAGTGCGCGGAATCGCGTCGCAATTATCCGCATGGTGAATAGTTTATCAGGCGTGGGTCGTTAACCTAATGGAAGCGGCGTTAAGGCGAGGATCGATATGGTGCACTTCGTCGCCGACATCCTTGGCGAGGCCAATCGCGAGAAAACGGGCTGAGAGAGGCGAGAAAATCCGCGGCGCGTCGCACTGGCTCTAATAGCACGTGAATACATTTAATGGAGCCATTTGAATTATAATGGCTGATCGAGCCATCGATTGGCAGTTGCCATCCGAGCGAGAGATCATGGCTTGTTTCTCGCTGCCTAATCTTTTTTTCGAGATTAGAAACCGGTACGCGCGACCCGGTCCCGTTACCCAGACCCATTACCGGCTTTTAGAGTCCCCCGCGATTACGATCTCTACCCGCTCGGCCAATACGTGTGTTTTCGATCCTTGGAAATGGAGAACCGCAACCACCTTCTTCTTAACTATCCGCGAATCGACGGATGACGCCGCCGCGCCGCACTGGATTATGATAATGTTGCTTTGCTGTCGCTCGACTTGCGAACACATTTGTCAGACATAAGCGAACGTGAGAACGCTAAAAAGATTGCTTGGCAATACTATAAGGCAGGGGTCCGCAAACTTTTTTTGGAAAGAGCCAGATCGTGTAATTTTTGGGCCTGGTGAGCCGTAGAGCAACAAAACACCAGAAGTTCCAAATATTTTTTAATAACAAGTGATATTTTTACATAAGTTTCTTACTTCACGTAATTTGATCTATATTTAATTTTTTCATGTTAAGAACAACGTTAACCTCGCGGATCGGATTCAAAACAGGCGGCGGGCGGGCCGTAGGTTCGAATACATATAGGATGAGAATTACGCAAAAAATTTATTCCATCGGAAAGGTATAGTTGCCAGCTACGGTTTCGTTGCAGAAAGTATAATATATAGCTAACGGATAAAGAATTATAGAGCTAAAAAGCTTTTCTCTCAAAAGTAAATTTAAATGAAGTCAAAACGCTTTACATTTAATGTTTATTTTTTTTGTTTGATCATGATTTGATATTAAAAAAAACATTGTTCACGCGATAATCACAGGCTTAATCGTCTGATTTACTTTCACAATGTTTGCATATGAAATAACTTGCAGGCACGTTAGCGCGTTTCAAGTGCACAGCTCTCTTGCAGGTTTGGATTCGATGGAATTCGAGCGGCTCAACTTCTGTGGCATGTTCTTCATACAAACAATAGGAAAGTCTATATCTTCTGAAGTAAATGAATCCGAAGAATTTGATGAAAATGACAATTAACGAATTAACACTGCGCTCGTTTTGCTGCCGAGGGTTTTGACTTTTTGAATGCTGCTTTTTTTGGTACCGTTTTTTTCTCTTTATTGGCGGTTGTCTCCTTAGTAGCAGCGCTTATTACTTGTTTTTCTCTAAATATCGAAAGATTACCTGGCAAAGTCAAAATATCGCTTTTAAACACACAAAAAATAAAAACAAATTCACATCACGATATGTGCACAATTCTTTTTCCACGTTTAAACTATATTTAATAATAATAGATATATATAACATCCTATTCAATGTGACGGGAAAATTGTCCAGAAATGATCACGACTTGTTGCCCTGTTAAAAGAGTTTTTTCAAAATTTATTATCGTAAACTATTTACACTATTCACTTTATTTACGTTCACCTGTTAAAAGAGAAACGACATTCAAGTTATCTCCAACACTTTTCCCCTTACAATTCTATTAACAAAAACACTTTTAATTTGCTCTTTGATTTTCTCTACTATTCTATTCATTATATATTATATAATGTTTACATTAAAGAAATATATTTTCTTTGTAGATATATTTTATTTTCCGCTTTACAAAAAATGTGTATGTGTTAGAAGAGCAGCACGTCACGTCGGTCACTTGGTCAAAACTTGGCTTCTGAAGTCTTACCAAAACTAGTTGCGGTTGTTTAAAGTTACTGACAAAAATTGGACATTTCATATGCAATGATTTAGTACATGCTGTTCGGAAAGCCCGCCGAAAAGAATATTTCCGAGGAGAAGATCCGCTTGTAGTCCAGACGAGTCGGGCCGGGCCGGGTCGAGCGGCGTGGTGCGGTACGGGTTCGATGTTGCAATCGATAACGTAAATGTGTGCACGAGCAGCGTCACCGGCACCGGGCTAGGATGGTCGTTAACGCCGTCGAACATAATTATTTATAATTTATTTAATATCCATGTTTTAACGATGTTAATTACACGGCAGTCGGTCGTCCGCTCAGGCTCGGCGTCCTCGCGTAATCACCCCTCGGGGACTACGCTTGAATCTCCGACGACCTTTAAAACGGTCGCCCCACCCCCCCTTCTTCCTCGTATCTTGATAATGACTTCGTTCCACTTCGACACCGTGACAATTGTTGCTGGCTACCACTTTCGTTGCTTACCGCAACCCCGAAGACCCATCTCCCTTTTCTCTTCATTTCTCTCGCTCTTTTTTCGACGAGCGCGACGATCATTACGTCGCGTCGTCGTCGAGACGTTCCCAGCACGAGAAACGTTTTCAATGAGTGCATCGAAGTCGATACCGTAGCTTTCACGCGTGTTGTTTTGGCAAAATAGCGTGTACGGAAAGTGTATTGATCGCTGACCAGAGTTGTGCAAAAATTTCGAATAAAGTGGGTTTTTCTCCAAGTGGGTTTCAAACCCACTTTATTCGAAATTTTTGTTTCAATTAAAGTTTCGTCTATTTCTGCCGCTGACAATGGATAACCGAAGAGAATCTTGATTCTTCAAAAGCGAGCTAATAAAAACATGGTGAAATAGCTTGCAGTATAAAACGTTGGTACCAGTATAAGCGAGTGTCGATGTCCATCAAACCTATTTCCGAATATTTATCGATCGGAACGTTTACTGGACTAATATCGCCGATATCGCGGTAAAATCTTTCGCCAGTTTTGGCGAGTATATAAGCTTGGTTACTTGGCTTTGTAACGAGACATTGAAATTCACACGAGTCCGTCGCTATCGGCGCCCGCTGGTCTTAGTTATCTATAATGGCGGTAAATTACCATCCCTATCTGCCGCGTGGCCGTGACTGCGCTGAGGAACGACGGGACACACGGCCGCGTGGGTGGCTGAGGTAACCTGCGACGTGGGCCCACCTCGGTGTCATTCGACTGTGAACGAGTGGTCTCCGGTGCAAGGGTCACGTACAGACTCGCACACACCTTTGCGACGATGTCCGGTACATCGGCTGGTCTCGTCGCGGCGATGCGATGATCCTCTATGAATAATCGACATTGCGTTCATCACCCGCGTTTACTTACCTCGGTGGGTGTACAGGTGGGTGGAGGACGTGGATCACGGGATTATCTTGTCCGTGGCAGACGTCTCGATTCGGGGATCATTCTTATTGTCTACCTTGGCTGCGAGACCTTACCTCGGAAGTGAGCCTGGGAAAAATTTCGAGACACCGTGCACTTGGATCCTAGAGCTGGTAACTTAACTGTTAGAACACCAGTGTATTCAAGCACTAATCGCGACATCTCTGATTAGTTTATGTTCACTAGATTGTTTTGGTCCGTGCTCCTGTAATGAGTGATCGCGCTCGGCCCTTATGTGTGTGCGTGTATGTGTGTATGCGTGCCTTAACAGAGGTACGCGTGTCGCCGCTGTACGCGGCTTACTTCTTCTTGTTTCAACTCTCGTGTAGTCAATACGTATTATATTAAATTGTGATATTAATAACGACGTACTCTCGTTTATACATTATATGCTACCAAGTCTTCCTAGTCGCATTCTAACATTAATCCACCTATGTCCCTTGTCGATGCTACACGGAACTTTAAGAGCAATCTTGACAGCCGCGCGATTCGAGGATATTCCTCGTCCCGTCAACGTGACCACTTGCCAGAGTTGGGCAAAAATTTAATTAACGATTGACGAATAAAGAACCCCGCACTAATCATATGGAAAATCTATACCGGTAAAATCAGTTGGATTTTTCATATATTGTAGCTTATGATATACTGAACAAAATATGTAATGGGCATAAAACTCAATAATGGACAGATATCCATCCAGTTATGATCAGAGTGATACATGAGAAATTCGAACTGCCGAATACTCAAATCTCGGGAAGTATTTATTTTTTTGGAAAAATGTGTGAAAGAAAAATAGTAGGGTTTCACAAAAACTGTTAGGCGGTGTCATTGTTTTTGAATTTTGAATGACCTTGAAAAGGTCTATGAACGGAAATCGACCCGTGTGTGGAGGGCCTTACGGTTACATTCTTTTCAATTTTAATCGTCAATCGGATAATTGATCAATGATTAACTGCTGAAATTTCGAAATGAAATACGAAATCAAAATGTAAACCGAGTTTTTGTTGAAATATATTTTGTCCTAACCAAATTCGGTAAAAAAGAAAACACCGTTTTCTGGATGAATTTCCATTGTGGTCATTTCGGGACAGATGTATCACATTTTGTTTTCTGTTTAGAAAAGTTTTATTGAAGATAATTGAAAGTATAGGCAGGCAAAGTTTAGTTATTTATTTACGTCACCTTTAATAAAATATAAGTATTCGTTCGAAAGAGAGAGTTGTAACGTCATTAGATAACAAAGACAACTTTTTCGCCTTCTTTTGGACACGTTTCTGCTTATAACTTTTGACTGGTACTACATCTATATTCAACGTGAGGTACTCATCGAATTCAGCTCGCCGAGTTTTTTCAAATGACAACTGAGCCGATCCTATAGGTTGCACAGTTTATGAGTTATAACACAAACAGCGTGCGTTTTCCTTAAACTTTTTGGTTCACCGACTTTTTAAATAGCTGTACTAACCTACTTGTTTACGTGGACAAAGTCGCGGGTACAGCTCGTATTACATAAAGTAGAATACATAGTACATGCTTCATGGAGACATTTAAGGCATTCTGAACAACAAATTCTTTTATGCCGGTTTCTTTTTTTTTAAATTTTTGGTCCCGATTCGAATCGATCGCGTCCAATAAGACGTGGGTGGTGCGATGGTTGTTGGGATAGCTTCCTGCCCCTTCTCGCCAGGTTCCACGACTGGTTGCACAAGATGTATTGTAAAATTCCGTGATTTATCTAGCCGAGCGTTGACTTTCCCGTCGCCGCGCCGATCGAAATAAATTCCGCGCGACGGGATTCGTTACGCTACCGTATCGACGGGATCGGCAGGTACGGTCGCGCGAGATCTACTTTCGCCGTGTTTATCGCGCCTCTTCCGGTTCTCTTTCTCCGTTTTCGCGCGAAAAATCGATCAACGATACACCGAGATAACCCGACGTCCTAACAAGCGGCCAAGGGATCAAATAGACGCGCGGGAGCTGATCCCCCGCGACACGTTTCGATCAGACACAAAAAATAACAGTTATTTTAGAAATTTTTGCCAAAAAAGATCTTGAATAATATGTTCATTTATACAAAGTAGAAATTTTTTGAGGAACGAAGCAATTAAAAATGTCAAGATTCATCCATTATAGTTACAACGACTAGAATTTTTCTGATCATTAACGACTAGACTGCGGATTTGATGCATTTATTACAAAAACGAGTAGGTGCAATTTAAATAAGTGAACAGATTAAAAATAGTTTAGGATATTAATTTATCGGTGTCAGCTTGTTGAAATCATTAAAAGATGAAAGGAATTTATAATTGGCTCCTCTTACCTATAAGTAATTATTTGTCATAAAAATCCATAGTCTATTAATGACTGTTATCGATGACAGAATTCATTTCTGGAACAACTTAGTTATTCGTAATCGAAAACAGTTCTCGTTACCAGTAATTGAAATGAATTCCGTCATCATGATTACTAATGATCATACAAATTTTAGTTTTTCGTAATGGTTAATTGCAATCGAACTCATTTAAATAATATTAGCTCTTGTGCCGCAGCATTTAGAATTTTGGTCGTAACAATTATGGTCTGTGGTTGTAATCCATACGGCGCACAGTGAGAGGGAGAGAGGGAGAGAGAGAGAGAGAGAGAGAGAGAGAGAGAGGCAGCCTCGTTATCGGTTGCAACGGTCCGTTGTATCTTTCAGCGGACGCTTAACCAATGTTTTGAGCGGTACCGCAGATAACGGAGCTAATGAAATTGTTAGAGACGCACGGCTTCGGTTAACGATACCAGCCTGACACTCCGGATTCAAAATTGCCGCGCGCCACCATATTTTCGTTTAAAGACCAGGTAAATTGTATGCCGTTATTAGCTCGGGCTTGTTTTCCATCGGCGTTAATAGCCGCGGACCAGTTCCATCAAAATTAATGAAGCAAGAAATACTCTCCCGGAAAACTAAGACCCTATGATTGTACATATCTGCAATGCCTTAATCAAAGCTGAAAATAACAATAAAGAAATCATCTTTCCATGGATCTCCTCTCACGTAGGGATATCAGGCAATGAAACAGCGGACGCTGCGGGTAAGGAGGTCTCCAGAGAAATCTCTTCAGACTACTCCTCTTCTTATAGAGATTTGATTAAACAAATTATATAAGAGAAATTAGAGTTAGATGGAACGAAAAATGGACTAATTTCCCTCTCTCTAAGCTATCCTTGGTAAGACAAGACCTCCGTAATAACGAGAGAGAGAGAGAGAGAGAGACTGTCCCCCGACCTCCCCGTATGTACCCGATGTAATACAGCATTCTCGGTTGAACAGTTCATCCCGTCTCCTTCCGAAGAAGACGCTTGGCTATTCCTAACAATTTAAGTGAATATTTCAACATTAGTAAGAATATATTCCAAGTTTTTAAATTTCTAAAATCCACAAAAATTTAGCATACTCTGTAACCTTGTATATAAGGGAGTTATTACACCAGTGGCTCAGTACATTTACTGAATCGGTAACTGGTGTTAACACATACTACCAGTATGTGAACGTCAATTGCTTATGTTTTCGCCAGAAGTGGAACAACAACTTTTACAAACAAAAACATCTGTTAACGTTTGCCAGAGCTGCTACAAAATTTTAATCCGGCCCTGTTTTTCGCGTTACTGCGATATATCTTTGTGGTCGCTAATATCCTTGATGCTGAGACCTGTATAAATAAATAAAAAGAAATATTCTGATATATAGTCCGGCCGCAAAAATGCAAGAGCGTGTGCCAAAATTCGAATATTTGGTACGAAACACCAGAGCTTCGATCTGTAGGACTCTGCCTGGTTTTGTGTTTTTGGATTGCAAACGTTTGTCGAAATCTGTCCAAATAAAATGTTCTAAATCCTTGTTTTTAGAAAATGTTTTAAGTCTGGCTGGTGAACGTGGACTTTTGTGACCGATTGAAGAATTCAGAAAAATTTCTGTGTCTTTAAAAGCTTCACGCTGTTTTACGATTAGAACAGTATACATTTTTCAAATTGAATAATAGAATTGAATTTTTGTATTATTTCAGCCTTACAGCTAAGAAATGAGACTTGATTCATATTAACCTATCTTATTTCACTCATTCGGTCTATACCTTCTCTCATTCTTTACTTTGTCTTACTTATTCCTACCGTGTCCTACTCTTTTAGTATACTAATTATCACTAACCTACTTATTTACTTACTTATTGCAACCTTCCCCAACTGTTGTTTTTTTGTTAGTTTGGTATGCTCCCAATTGAATAATAATATATTTAAAACACTAGATTGATTATACAATATTAATAAAACGTACAAAATAATTAGAACTAAGGATATAGAAATATAATAAGGATTTGGAACAGTAGTAATTAATAATACACATTTTCCAGGGGGTGTTATTTAAGTTTAATTAACTGCATGTTAAATTTCCCTCATTTGTATGGTGTGTGTTGTACGTAAAAATGTTCAACATTGTTTAATGCATCACACAATAAGAGCAGTACATTGTGGTTTTCCGAAGAGACAGGCAGTGTTTGCACGTGCAAACTAAGAACAAAGACAAAGACTAAGAGAGAGAGAGTGAGAGAGAGAGAGAGATCGCAGAAGCGGAAAATTGCAGTCTTCGGGGAAAATTTCGTTGTGATCGGTAACACCGGTTTGCAAAACAGCATTTTCATATTTAAACGGGCCCAGTGCAAGCACTTCCGAACCGAGGACCGCGATAATGTATCGATCTGCCAGGT
Source organism: Lasioglossum zephyrum (assembly GCA_028455615.1). NCBI lineage: Eukaryota > Metazoa > Arthropoda > Insecta > Hymenoptera > Halictidae > Lasioglossum > Lasioglossum zephyrum. Next base: position 14,446,465 of record CM052323.1, on the reverse strand, counting down.
GCAACGTCGTGTCGCCTGAGATATTCTCGCCAGATATACAATAGCCATATTTTCTCGATATTGTCTTTACCGTTTCCGTGCGGCGAAGAAATATTCCGCGCGCACGTGAGACACTCTCGCGTAGTTTATTCGACGAGATAATGCGCACTTTTAAGCGTCCTCGAACGGTAAATTATTCTTATCGCGGGCTGCAAACTCCGTTTCTACCGGCGAACAGCTGTCGGCGCGATGACAAACGCGCGTTTGTTCATTATTTTATCGGCGTCAAACGCGCCGTTTCGAAATCTCTTCGATCCACCGTCACATTGTTTCGCGTCCGCCTTTTTTTTCCTCCGGGGAACACTGTTGCTGCTTCGGCCTTCCATCGCCGATGTGGGAACAACGAAGCCTCTCTCGATCGGCTCCAATAAAACGTGATCACGCCGCTTCGCCGGATATTTATCGGCAAAGATTACAGCCACGTAAATAAATCGTAAATTATCGTAAACGCGCGGGAACGAGTGGTGCAATCGTTGCCTCGTGAAATCGATTCGTAATTTACATTCGTCCCTCTTTTACCCTTCCCCTTGTCTCAATAACCGTTCCAACGAATCGAACGATGTCGTTGTCGGCTCTGAAACACTCATCTTTCAAGCTATAGGCAACCAATAGAACAGCTCTTTACGAAATAGTTGCTTCAGTTTGTAAGAACACCTTGGTTCGAAGTCTAAGATCGAAGGAAATGTAGACTGACTTAATAAGCAGCAATTGTACTCTTTGTCGAAATTTCCGTTAACACATTAACACGTTCAATTTTATGAATTTCATATTATGTGAATGTCACAATTTATCCTGCATCTTGAAATTTTAATCTTGATCATAATGTGTTTCCATAAACTAAATTTTATTGAATTTTATAGGACGTAAAAGGGTTAAAGGAGTATATAATCAATGTGATAAATTTTCAACTCTGCAATCTGAATCTCACGAAATAAATTTTATTCACTTACAAAGACATTCCAGAGTGCTAGTTTGTCAGATATGACTGACGCTATTCTTTGACCGGGTTTAGAAATACATTTTTATCGCGATATGTATATTTGAATGAACCGAATTTTATTAAGAACTAGCTGATCCGACAGACGTTGTCCTGTCCAAATTTCAATAAATGTCTTTGTGATCCAATTTTTCTTTCCCTAAAAAACTTTATTCGGACAATTACGAACATTTTTCTTTTTAAATTAGCCGAATCTTTTATTTATATAGATTTTAGAATGCAAAAGGGTCAGAGCAGCATCCATCACAACATATTTTAATAATTGGGTCTATCGGTAATCTATGGTAATATTAGATTTGCTACAGAACGATGACAGAAAGTAAAGCTTCTGTCGACGTCTTGATCTTCAAAATGGAAAAGAAATATTTTGTAAACCCGGTCTAAACTGTATACCTAACAACGGTCGTCGGCGAACGAAACAGTGACAGTGCCAGGTGAGAAAATGTGCATGGAGCGGTGGTACCATGAAGAGTGCCGTGAAGAGAATGGGATTGGAACGGAGAACGTGGAACAGAGGCGCGTGCATTGTGTTAGCCCAGCCAGGCATCGTGTTCGACAGAGAACGCGCAATGGAGCCGTGTCCTCATCCGTGCACTTGGCGCGCGTCGTGCAATAGCGAATAGGAAAGAAAAGGAAGGCCTGTAACCCCTGTTTCCTTCCGCGCGAGCGACACGTCGAGAGCGGCGTGCGCGAACAACCGGATGCGTTAATTTTTACGACGACACGCTTTTCCCCGTCGATGAAACTCCCAGCTCGAAAGGAGATCCCTCTCTGCTGTCGCGAGACATTTCAATGCGGCCAGACGGCGCACAGTGGTCTGGAGACCCCGTTTTCGTGGCCAAAATTCAATTTATCAACTTTAATATATTGAAAACATTTTTTTCCCGTAAAGTAACAACCCTTCAAAGCTCCCAAATTCAAAATATTATTCATTTTAGATAATTCTGTGATGAGATACAGCGTTCTAAAGACAAAGTCAGAAAATTCAAAGTAAAATAAAACGTTTTAGATTTCAATCATCAAAAGCAGCAAACAGATTTTAATGATGGTTTTATATATGTTAGTAAGCGTATTTCAAATATTTAATCCAGTTTTAAGCATTGTTTAGTCCGTACACGAATAGCGTAAATCAATAGCATGTCAAACCTTGAAAAGAATTATACAAAAACGCTTAAGAGCGCCAAGCATCGGACTTGTTTTATATGAAAGCTTGAACATTTACTAAGAAGAGTATGTCAATTTTAACTGCAACCCTCCGCAATCTTGAACTATAAACGGATTTTTACAAATACGGGCCCGCGGTTATTCGACGCCTGGATACGCAGTTCCACTTGAATCTTACATAGCAGCTTGGATGTACAATACGTGTATGTATATGTTTTCTTCTTCAACGAAAGTTGATCAACATTCACTTTTCCACAAACTTCAATACAAAAAATTAAAGAAGAATTTCTTTTTTTTAAATAAAAAATAAAGGTCACTTGACTCATTGGCATATACTTTTTACTTCATAGTATTTTAACTGGTATTAAGGCGAATCCAACGACCTATAATAATACAACATTAAACCTTGAAATAACGCTACAATAGTTTTGGCCACAAAAAGCGGGTTACCAGACCACTGTGCAGCGGTTGCGATGACCATCGGTACCTTGGTCCGTTCAAACATAATCAAATGCCCACGATCCACAGTGGTGCCGATCGCGAATCTAGCTTTAAAAAAGTAAAAAATCACACGTCCGCAGAATAGCGCGAAACGTGTTGGGACTTCCTTCCGAAACGGTTAGTAAGCGTCAATGATCATTTACTCGAAGAGGTGTCATAAAATGCTTGTAAAGCAGGTAAAAAATGGTCTTTTGCGGGTGCCAAAACATTGCTTACGCCAGTTGTTTTTTTAAAAAATTTTTTATTTATACAGGTCGCATCAACAACAAGTTTATTGGCGACCACAAAGATTATATCCTAAGATTACAAGATTATGTCTTTATATGTATTAAAAAAAACATTTATAGGTAAACTAACGGGAAATAGATTTGCAGTTGTTATACAGGGTGGGACAATAGCTATGTCCACCTTGAATATCTCCGTTATTTGTAATAATATGGAAAAATGTTATGAACAAAATTTTCACGGTACACAGGGGGACATGTGACAGAAAAATTTTCTTTGAGGGTGGAGGCATAGAGGACATTTTCAATGTCACCTTGGTTTTTTAAATGGAAACACCTACTTTCTGTATCATGAATCAATAAACCATCGAATTCTGAGTAAAACTGTATTGACTTCCATATTTCCTAAATAATAGTTAACGAGATATTATCGAAACAATTTTCTTTCTTTTTTGGATAATATCTCGTTAACTATTAGATTTTGGACATATGAAGGTCAACACTTTTATACACTAAATTTGGTACTCCATCGATCTATGGTATAAAAAATAGGACATTCCATTTTAAAAAATGGAGGTGATCTTCCAATGTCCGAAGTACCTCCAGCTGCAAAAAAAAACAACTATTATCGCCACCGAATGGACCCCTTCGTAGTGTGCAATTTTATTTCAGCAAATATTTCTGGTTAACGGATATCTTCGAAACTATAAGTTTCACAGAAATATATGTAGGGATGACAGAATTATTTATTTTAAAGTACATTAGAATTAATCCTTTACTGTATGATTTTTAAAAATTGGGATGAACACTTATTGTAAAACGTACATATTGATAAACTACCTTCCTCCGTGCTAATTGAATAAAGAAAACATAATGAAGTATTAATAATGGGTCGCGGAAAGAACTTGGTGAATTTGAAATACATACATCATTTAAATAAAATGCGACAATTTTATTTACAGTAGAACAGAGAACAGCAATAAAAGAAATCAAATTCAATAAATTCGTTAACATTTCCAATTTTCTCATGCCAATATAAAATTTTTGCTAATTGTGCTTGTTGATGGCATTGTAACATGTTCGAAGGACAAAAGATTATTGTTTCGCGTCCTGAATTGATCTTTTATCTAGCGCTTTTGACTACTGAAAACCCCCATCTTTGCATTATCGAGAAATGAGAAGAAGCATCCCGCACCCTCACAATCTTAGAAACGAAAGTGTCTAACCCATTAAATACCAATGCTCTCTGATACTGGATTAGTAAAATCGGACGCAAATGGGTTTTTGTGTCTTTCAACCGAATATCACCATACGTATACAAATCGCTTGTAACATATATTTCACAGATTATCGTACCTATTTGTTAAAGTCCAGCCTTGTTACCAGCATGTGTTGCATTCAATCATCGTCATGCATTATTTATTTTCTGCAAGCCGCACGGTATTCATTTATCAAACGAACATTTAGGTGTTGCGAGCAAAGAGTAGTATCAAAGCATACGAATCTTAAAACTAAATTTTTGAGATTTTGTTAAAAAATTATTATTGAAACACGATAGAAGGTGAAAATTGCAGCAAAAATTGGAACGTCCTAGGGAACCAAGATCTCTTGGCACCCGGGTAGAGACGCTTTGTCCGATTCCAGGACAAAGCGTCGGAATGTGTTATTCGCGTGACACCTCGGCTCGCAAATAGCATCCGGAGATACAACTGGAAAAAAAATGCTCGACATCCCGTGTATCCCATTGTGCGATGACAAATCGAGTATCAGCGTGCCACGAGCCGCTTATCCATCATCGGACCGAAACGCGGTGTCCATCGTAGGTAGGCATTCCACACGGACTGATCCTCGCGAGCGTAACATCCATACTGATGAACCCGAACGCCTCTGGGGACGTCTCGCGACGCTTGCCTCGAACTGCCTCTGTAAGCGACGATCGCGACTGTCAAACAAGATTTACGGTGTTCCTGACCGTAAAGAGACCGCTAACAACCCCGACAATTTTTCTTCCCAGCAGCTCATTCTCTTCTCTCTCCCTTTCGCTCGTGTAACAGCGAACTGAGCGAACATAGCGACTCTCTCTCTCTCTCTCTCTCTCTCTCTCTCTCTCTATCTCTCTGAGACACAACGGAAGAAACTTTGGGAGCAACGGCTCTGAAGAAAATTCTTAAGATTCCAGTATAGCTGGTCGGATCATCCATCATCGTTTGATCGTTATTCGACTCCCGTTGTGACGTAGCTCGCGAGTGGGAAGCTTCGGTGTTGTCCCTCTTGTTCGTAATAATCAAGCAGTCAGTGTCTAATTAGTAGACTGCGGATCTTTATGCAAAATAAAAAATGTCTGTGTCGATTCGAAGACACAGAGGTTAAATAAAAATTTCTGTCTTGTTTTAATTATTCTATTAAACTAAAGATAATACGTTGAGGTTCTTCGATTTTTTGAATATGTCCATTGCTTTAAATTCAACGTATCAAATTTTGTTATAAATGCATAAAATCCGCAGTGTACTAATTAGTATCGTGGAGCTCGTTAGAAGGAGGGCGTCATTGCTGATGACTGGGAGGGACATTTTTTTACAGCGTAAATAGTTTACATATTTGTGAGCCGAATATTGCGCACTCATACAGGGTGCCAGCACTCAGTTACAAATTAGAGTTGCCAGATTAGAGGAATGACTCGAATTGAGGGGAAAAAGTTACGCCGGGCCGTATCCCGTGGAACGCTCGCTCTAGCGGTGAGCGCCACTGGCGGTAACTCATGTCGGGCACGGATATTTTATTTTCTATTCAGGAAAATACATCGACGTTGGAAATTTGAAAGGGTGGTTTCACAATATAAAAGTCTGCTCTATCGCGTGGTGTAGTTCGATTTTCCGCTGAACCCTCATTTTTTTTTTAGATAAATTAAAAAATATCATCAAAAAACGGTGCAAAAGTGGTGCCTCCTTCTTTAATGATTGTTTAAGTATGTTTAAACAATCGCACATCGCTAGATTCGGAAAAGTCTAGAGAATCTTTTGTTATAAAGAACGATACAATATCTTATATAATACAATAACATCATAATATTTGTTCTAAGTCGAAATTATTTTTTTTTCAAACTCAATTTTCTCAAAAAACAGTCAGAGTCGGAATCACCACGAAAAACTCGATAAGAATCGCATAGTGAGAATCGAAACACCAAAAAAAAGTTTGAATTTGTTGGATCGTGTAATTTGAAATCCCGACCGTTTCGGCAATTATTTTCATTCAAACGCAAAGGTGTCAAAAAAACACCTGCTGTTGGTCGAAATAAGTATACACAAAACCGTGGTAGAAACAGTGTTAAACCAAAACAAGTCAACGCACAAAGCAAGCGTTTGATCGTTGAATACGCTTCGACAAAACGCATTTTAGAGGAAGATCCAGTCCCAGGATTTTATCAGGGAAATCTTGCGCAAGTTTCGCCATTTCCTCGGTTGTTTCGCGGCCGCGTAACCATGATCCATAAAGTTATTCGCGCTCGGAATCCGGGCACAGGCTCCAGTGAAATATCCTAAAATTATGCGGCAATATCTGGCAACGACACGGCACACACGCGCTGCCTTCGCGAGGGTGCAGCGCGTGGCAGCGTCACCTGCGGGAGAGGAACGAAGCGCAGCACCCTCGGGATCCCCACCGGCTGCCACTTTTGCCTCGGGTTGCCTCGCCCCCTACGGCGAACATTTTCATAAACTCCTTCGTAAAGCGCATTCGTATTCCCGCGCCCGGTACTCGCGACTAACATTCATTATATCCTGCGAACCGTAATCCGAATGTTCGGGCGTCGAACTTTTTACGTTACCATCGTCCAAACGGACTCGTCGAGCAAACTTCACACATGCAAAACTTGCGTGATGATTCAGCCATGGGATTCCGATCAACTCTCCGATGGGCTTTGAATGATTCACATCGGCGTGGCGGATTCGCTTTTGAATGTGGCCCGTGTATTTAGAAAGCGGTCCAACTTTTATTTGTTTCGAGCTGTCGAAGCATTTGCGTGTTACAGCTTAGGGTGTCCCCAGGAGAGACATTTCTGTGGATTTAGATTATGATGAAGGTGGATTAGTCCTAAAATAGAGTACACCTTTTTCGAAATGCATGATTATGCGGCTCCGTTTGTTTACGAAATTTCATTTCTTTGAAACAAGCAATATTTTGTAAGTTGATTAGAATGAATATTGTCACGTCCGGTGGTTCAGACGTTATTTGTAATTGATAAAATCAATCATGTATATTGTATATTTTCTAACATCAAATATCATAATTAATATTTAATATTGAATTATCGTATATTGTCGTATATTATACCACGTCACGAGCGATAGAATTAAGACAAATCTATAAGATATATTTCGCAGTGGACCACATGGGATTGCTAACTCATGTGGTTTATTTCAAATATAAACTTATCTTAAACTCATGTAGTCCACTGCGAAATATATCTTACAGATTTTTCTTAATTATATCACTCGCAATGTGGTATAACATACGATAATTCAATATTAAATATTAATTATGATATTTGATGTTTTATTTACCGTGCATCATTAGCAGAGTAAATACAAAAAGAAATTCAGGAAATATATAATATACATGATTGTTTTTATCAATTACTAATAACGGCTGAACCACCGGGCGTGACAATATAAAACAGACAAACAAGTAAGGGACTGTCGTTAAGATTGGGACTGTGCTTTTATCAACATTAACGCACTGGAAACACCAATGGCATGATAGTCAACTTTATTTCTGTTTATAAACAAACTTTTCATCAGTATTTGAAGCAACGAGTCGTGTTCAGCGTAGCTGTGCCAAGCTAAGACTAAATACATGTCCTAAAAATTTTATTGTTTTTCTTATTGATTCGTTTTCAACTGATTTATGCACGTGAATTTGTTTTTTTTTTGCGTGTGTTTCGAAATTACGTTTTTGTGCAAAGGTTGGGACACTCGTGCATACAAACACTTTTTCTTTGCTTCGCATATAGACGTCATTCTTATTAATGGAAACCATGTTTTAAGTGTTTTTATGTAAAATAATCAAATTGATAATGCCAAGAACTGTGTCAAGATGAAAATCGCTATTTTTACTTTGCCAAATAGTCTTTCGATATTAAGAGAAAAATAAGCAAAAAGTGCTGCTGCGAAAGAGATAGACGCCAGAAAGAGAAAAAAGCGACATTGAAACAACAGCAACAACTGAAATGACTGCAAAACGAGCGAATGGAATTGTTATTTTCATCTGATTTTTCGGTTTCATTTGTTACTTCAGAAGATATAGTTTTTTGTATTGTGTGTACGAAGAACATGCCAAAGAAGTTAAGTCGCTCGAATTCCGTCGAATGCAACAAGTGCAAGAGAGCTGTGCACTTGAAATGCGCTAATATACCTGCAAGTTATTTCACATGCAAACATTACATTATATTATTAAGTGAACAATTATATTTTTTTGTTTTTATCAAATCATGATGTAAGAAATAAGTACTCAATTGTGGTAATCGTGTAGCAGTATTAACACACATATACACAAATTAGTGAGTAAGTGAGTGTGAGAGAGAAAAAGAGAATTAAAGTGTAAGGACGTTCCAATAGAGTTGTCAAAGAAGCACCACACAATAGACATTGAATATAAGGCGTAATTCTCATCCTATGAAATCTTATAGCTAAAAAGTAAAACGTGTCCAAACATTTATGACAGTCCCTTACAAATTATTGATTACAACACGTAAAATATTCTACTGGTGATCAAGATGGCAACGTCGGTTAGAAAATGGTCTCACAGTTAGTCACAGCAATGAATTTCGGAGTGGGTCGACAATCTCAATTGCTCGACGACAGAAGACGGTCGTCGGGTTCGATTGGTCGATGTTCGAATGCGGGACGAGCGAACGTAAACAGTGATCGATAGGAACCGTGTCATGGAATTAATTCGCTCGTGACGGTGGAGAAAAACGAAGGAACGTCTCTGTCTTCTCTCGCGGACGATTTCATCTCGTAAGTAGTCGATGAATATGGATGAACGAGGCCTTTGTTCTGTTCCCCAATTCGCACGATCACGATCTTCGCATCTACAGTCCTTATGTACGTCTCGATCGTGCAGATGTTACGGTCCATTGTTGAATTCCACGCCGTGCGGAATTAACGCCGAAAGAAAAGACGTATTTTAATCTGAAATGCACAATCCTTGTAACCTTACTCGTTCTTTGTATCATACATTTTTCACTGGATTCGACAAAGTATTGCATTCTGTATTAATTGTTTTTATATAGTTCATCTTTTTCCTTTCTATCAAGGTACACTTATAAAGAATAATTATAACAATCTGCAAGATGCTATGAAGTGAAAAGAAAAAATTTCGAGGTGGTAAGAGTAAAAGGCAAAATGTTGTTCAATAGTAATAGGGGTTAAAAGATTAGTTAGTCAGTGGCAGAATTTAGGTTTGTATTAAAATTATGGAGTTCCCCGTTGTCTTTCGAGTACAGTGACTGGGTTAGGTATACGAATAAAGAATAATTATAACAATCTTCAAGAAGCTTTGGAGTAAAAAGAAGAAAATTCGAGGAGGTAAGAGTAAAAGGAAAAATGTTGTTCAATGATAGGGGTTAAAAGGTTGTTCAATCAGTGGCAAGATTTAGGTTTGTAATTCTGGACCCGTCCCCGTTGTCTTTCGAGTACAGTGTCTGCTGATTTACTTCGTCTTTTTCTATTTTCCATGAACATACTCGCAGTCGTAATATCCGAATCCTGTTGTCGAGGAACGTGTTCGAGTGGTTACGCAAAAGTTCCCGTCGGTTCCTTACGATCGTCATCCACCGGCTTTATAGATGCTAGGCGGTTACGGCTAAGAGGGTGAATTCGTCCGAACGACGTAATGAAATGTCGTGCCTAAGACACTATTCGGCGACAAGACAACGCACTTATGGGATCCACGGAGCGCAGGAGAAGGCGAAATACACGTACACACAATCGTGTCCAATAGGACTAAACACGTTCGCACACAATTGCTTCCGCCTTATACGTCCCTTTACTGTTTCAACCCGGTATCTTTTCTTCTATCGATCCGCAGTGTATTCGCGTACTTCGAATTGCATTCTCTACCGTATCACTTTCATGTGCAATTCGGGACTTTCACAGAGAAGAACCCTCGATTAATCGCGATGCACTTCTACATGTGATGCACAGGTCTCTGATTATGTATGCTAAAGATGCAACATTTAAAATGTAGATCAATAAGTACGAGTAAGAATTGTAAATTTAAAGAGGTTTCAGTGGAAGTTTTGAATTGAAAAGTGGATCGTGTGTTAATTCGTTCCGTGTTCAAAACGTAAATATATAAATACTTGTAAACTTAAATAATTTATACGGTTCATGATTCGTATAACTCTCATAAAGCTGTTATCTGGTTTGTTGCGATCGGCCTTTGATCGCCAAGCGTTCTCGAGATCCAGCAGCGCGTACAAACAATAACATAAACAAGACAGAAACAACGCAGAGAAACCCATTTCTGGGAGCGTTGTGAGTCTCCGTCGGAGAAACTTTTCTTCCTGCACGGTCCCGTAGATCTGTGAACGAGAATTCTGGGTAACGGCCGGGAAAACGTCGAGAAAAGTAGTTGTCGGCGAGCGTTAACGTCTTCTCAGCCAGTGGTCCGACCGCCCCTAAGAGGAAACCATTTTCCAGCAGCGAGATCCGGTCGGACAAAGGGGTGCCAACCCGATACCTTCCTAAACTTTCCGCGTGAAAGGGAATAGAAATCATATCGTTCCTCCTCGTGCTTATGAAGCATTACGTAAGCACAAAAAAGTTCATAAGGGACAACGGGGGGAGGGTTTGGGGTGATCGTGCCTTCGACAATGCGAAGAAAGAACGAAACCCTGCGTTCTTCTTCTGCAGGTCTTATCTTAAAATCGTTATCGTGGTTTATGCAGTTGGCTTTACTGAAACGGACGAGAGCTTCGATAAAACCGAAATGGCACGGACGTTTAACAATTATGGTTACACAACGGATCTTTATACAGAATAAACATTTTCTATCTGAATTGCAACAATATGGGGTGAAATAAAGCCTATTAATTACCGGAAGCCTATTAATAGGAAGTTCAATAGCTCTGCTGTACCAAAAGAAAACAGAAATTTTATTTTACATTGCAATCTTAAATGAAACTAGATAACGTAATTAAGGGTGAGTTGTTAGATCACAATGAAAATTGCTGTTGCTATTGAAAAATTATGTAATAATCACGTTTAATCTGTTGAAAATAATATAACGGTATTTTACTATTCTTCTAATGTTTTTACTGTTTTATAATTAAACCTACTTATAATTTTCATAAATGCATAAAATCCGCTGTCTAATTACGATCTACGAGCGACCCGATAACTTGACTCCGTCCACTTAAAACTTCACATCGTGTATAAAAGTTAGATTAATATTATTTGTGCCAATTTTCGTTTTGCATTAAAGTATTCGATAAATTAATTTTGGTAGGTTCTTCACCGTACGGTATTCTTGACAGTTTCATCCTTGATTTGTCCTCTATAATTTCACACCTATAAAAAAAGATCTACACTTATGTTAATGCTTGAATATTGATTAAAAAAAAGAATAGAATTTTATTTGGACCTAAGATTTCTTACTTCTGTTAGCTTGTATACGGTATACGTATACAAAAGAAACTTGCCGCAAAATTGTTTGTACGAAAGCAAATTGTTGTTAAAGTTTGTTTTTACAGCGACACACCTTCTAGTCGTCGAAAAGAGAAACAGTTTGAGTTTATGTTTGAGTTTGAGTTTATCCACCGATTCAGAGGTGTAGGTTCACTCCTAGGACGGATGACCACCTTTTCTGTTTAAATCCTTGAACTTTGTTGCAGACTGTCTGGTCCAGAGTCTAAATATAGTAATTGATATAGAACCGATTGAACCACTCAAGCACAGATTGTAATTTGCTTCGGTGAATCTGAAGATGTTATTAATCAACGCTACTACATTATCGAAGTCGATCATAGTTCAATTTTGCACTAGACTCGCTCGATAATGTCGCTATACACCTGGACAGCTAGCCGTGACAGTAGACGGTGCGCGCACTTCCGCGACAATTAACCGAATTGCCGAGTAATTAATCGAAGAATCCTGTGGCGTGAACAACGTACGTAAGCTTCCGTCTGGGACCGTGAATCTCGTCCCCGCTCTTAGCCACTGTCACTCAGCTATTCGCCGTCAATTTCTATCCATCGTTCCATCATCTCGAGGCTAAAGTGTCGATCGAATTACATTACGGCTTGTAGAAGGCAGACGCGTTCGTTGGTCCCAGCGTTTCCCGGCTCTCATAAGAAAACCCTATTACATATGAATATAAGTGTATTATCATAATATCGCGCCTAGGGTGGTTTTCGCTTCTGGTTCGGTGCTAGGGGCTCGGAATCTCGCGTCTTCCGTGAAGGGGAGAGATCTCGCTTTTACGAGATACGTATGGATGGAAATTCTGATAGGTATCTCCTGGAATGCGTGGCTCGCAGACGCGGGAGATTGAGCAAAATAAGCACCGATGTATACAGGGTGTTTTATAAATGCATGTCAATATTGTCAATACGTCAACGAGCAAGTCCACTCTATGGTGGCTATCGTCCATTAACTCCTTTCATCAAGATTTATGTTACAGTGATTATTATGTATATACAGGGTGGTCCCCACGCAACTGGAACAGGCTGTACCTCCTAAACGGTTGGGAATAGAGGAAAATGTTATAAAAACAGTTGAATGGCATCAGACGGTGCATACTACGCAACTAATTTTATGCACTTTTGTGCATCGGTGCATCAGAAAAATGCAACTGCACTTTTTAACCTACATTTTTTACTGCACCAATCGGTGCAGTTTGTTGTGCTATACATAACAGTACTAATATACGTATGTCCTAAACTTATTAGTTAAGAAGTTATCGAAGCTAAAATTTCTCTCAGTTATTGCGGTCTCGGCAAGTGTGGTCGGTCGGTCGGTCAGTCGGCCGACTGACAACGCTGGTACTTTTATATAGAGCACAACAAACTGCATCCAGTGGTGCAGTCAAAAATGTAGGTTTCCATTTTAAAAAAAAGTGCAGTTGCATTTTTCTGATGCACCGATGCACAAAAGTGCATAAAATTAGTTGCGTAGTATGCGCCGTCTGATGCCATTCAACTTTTTCTTATAACATTTCCCTCTATTCCCAACCGTTTAGTAGGTACAGCCTGTTCCAGTTGCGAGGGACACCCTGTATACGGCCTGTGGTTTTTGTACATTTTTGACAAAAATCAGTAGGTAAAAAACAAAATACTACTAATATCAGGCGACTTTAAGAATAGATTATATCATTCGTAATTTAGTAAAATTATTAAGAAAATGTGGTAAAAAATAATTTTTGCTGTGCGACGTAGTTAACACTAAACCAACCAACGTAGGTCAAATGACAGGTTTCAATTTTTCATTTTATGATTATTGAAATTATGAAGTTGCATACATGGAAATTAATTCGATAAATTTTTCCGTTCAAGCACATATTGTAGTAAAAATTGCGCGAGATCTACATAAATAGAGCCTTGTCATTTTTATCAGCTGAATTTTGATCACTTTTAGAGCTCGGTAGATTTAGGGTTAAGAGAAGTACCTACATGAGACTATGCAGTTTCTATTTCTTGCAATCGATGCACAAAATGTCTATTTTACATAACGATTCGCAGTCTAGCGTCTGTTACCATGCAGCTCATAATCTACACTGTCGAGTTAAATAAATTATTATTTCTATCACACACACAAGAAGAGAGCCGAGAGGCTCGTTGAAAATAGCATTACTCTATCTTCGGCATGATAAATGTGGGTGTGTGAATCGACGGATAACTCAATAATTTAGATCGAAAGATTACGGGACAGGCAGAGGTTGCATTGTTGAAGTAACGAGAACGTCGAAAGCGGGACGGAGCTATTGATTATGCTCCCTCTATTTTAAACCATCGCAAAAATTTCATCGTTACTTTATTACTTTGTTCCAAGTTAGTATATTCTAAATTTAATCCACTGACGGCTGTGTCTGGCACTATTTTGACCCGGAACATCAAAATTTCATTTAAATACTCAATTTGTGGCAATTAAACTAAATGTATAGATGTTATATTAACCCTTCACTGCATGAGTTTTTTAATCGGGATGAAAAAATTGAAAGAAGGTCAGTTTTGTGTTTTATTTAAGGGAAAAATATTGAAAACTAGGGGGGGGGGTTGTTGCTCGCTCGCTTCGCGAGCTTCGCGGGTGGGGTTGTTGTAGCTCGCTCGCTTTGCGAGCTCGCGAGAGGGTTGGTGGTACGCATGGCTAGTAAGGCCTGCATCTATTAATGTTTTTTATTTTGTGTGTGACTCTCCACGAGCCACACAAAGAACTTCCCGATTCGTTAGTTGCAGTATATTATTATCATTATTTATTTAGTGTACGTTTTGTAGGAAATGCTAAAAATTAAAGGTAATCCCTCCGTCATGCCCAACCACATGACGTTTGTAGTCTTTTGAATTTTTCAAGAAGACAAAGAAATAAAGTGTACGTTTTAAGAAGATTATACGTTTTCAGGGAAATTCAATAGTTTTTTACTTATCAAAATGTTTGCTATGTGGCATCGCATTACACCAACATCGTATGCTCGTTGCTCGTTTGGTTCCTTGTTATAGCATACTAATGTTGCAAAATATATTATCTTAATTAGTTTGTCGCAAACGATGCAACTCATTATCCGTGTTTGCAGTATTGATCTTGGTTTTCTTCGATACTGTTAATTTAAATTGTCCCAAAATATATAAACCGCTCAATTTTGAAACTCTGCTCAGTGCTACATACAACATTTGTAAAGTTCGTTTTTCTGATGTTTTAAAATTCAAACATACTTTCTCGTATGTTTGTCCCTGACTTTTATGAATCGTAATCGCTTCAGCAGGAACCACTGGAAATTGACTACGTGCGATTTGATATTTTTCCTCACTAGACATATTTACTTGATTCGATATTTTTGTAATTGGTGTTAAATTTTGATGAATATTTGCATTTTTCATATAATCACGATAACGAGTTCTTACTTTCACTGCTACTCTGGCCAATTGAAAATCTAACCACAATATAGACGGAATTTTAGTATTTTCTTGAAAAGTAATAAATATTAATATTCCGCATGTGTGCTCCATTAACCAATCCGTCTTCAACATCAATTTTATTAATAATTATCATATATTAAAATTAATTTTTCAAAGAATGTAATATAAATTTTTTTTTGTACTTTCATCGATATTCTTTGAAAATGTATTCTCGAGAGTAGAGATGAAATTCACTCTTGCATTGGTATAAGTTTCGATTATTGTATGCGGTAACATTAGCATTAGTTGCTTAAATAAAAAAAATGAAAAAAAATGAAATTATTTTTTTATGTAATTAAGTTTGTTTCTTCGGTAGAAAATTTCCGTCTCCTCGTATAAATTATATTGTTGAGTGAACTTTTTCGAAAAAAACTAAAAAAACTAAAAAACTACTGGACCAAAGTGGACCAAAATCTAATCAGCTTTAAGTTACAGCGGGACACGTCGATTGCATCATTCATCATTCTGATCGCATTGTTACTTTTTCAGAAAACGTTAACAAAAAATTTGATACCATACAAACGGACATACGCGCGCGCACACACACACATACAAACATTTTGATAAAAATAGTCTAAAATAACTCCAATGACCATGAAACGTGAAGATCTACTAAAAAATCGATTTTCGATTTTCGGGGTAATTACAGTAACTTCCCTATAAAATCGGGAAGTTAAAAATTAAAACAACATTTTCAGAAAAAGAAAAATAAATATACATGGTAAGAAAACACATTCTTAGTTTAGTATATACCAGATTTGTTAACTGTATTAGATATGATACACTATGCAGCGAAATGTTAAATATATCTCTCAAACATTGTTATAATTTTTATTTGTGGAACTTATATTTATTTTTAACTAAAAAGCAAATATGTATAAAAACCCGTGTCATTTAGATTTTTCTGTGTCTGATGTCGAGTCACACACGACAAAGGAGTGCAAAGGTTTAATAATACAAAAATGGTTAAATACTATGTACCGTAAGGTGGAAGTGAGTGAGTGTTTACTTCGACAGGCGTTTTTCTGTCTCCGTCACAAGAGAGAGTGAGAGAGAGAGAGAGAGAGAGAGAGAGAGAGCGATGCCGCGCCGCGCCGGCGGGTTATATACGGATCAGCAGTCCGCGGAGGATTAATTTAATTTCCACGTCGATGCGACAGCAGATATCGCACGGGCGAGTAGAATGACCGAGGGGATTGATTATCTTCCTCCGCGGGAAGCGGTTCTTCAACGTCCAACAAGCCAGCCGACAATGCGATCCGCGTCCCGATCCGATGTCTATATTTATCCGTGGCTCCCAGCCGGAGTTGTCCGTCAATTAACGGCCGCGCCTTACTTAACACCGCCTCCGCGACGCGTCCCGGGCTCCGTTCAGATAAAATGTCAAAGGATGCTGCCCCATTGCTCGTCAGGACATGGGAGAAGGAAGCTCTTCTTCACCTTCCTTGCTCCTCTGGCGTCGCAAAGCGAATTGTTCTAATCCGCCAATCAACAGAAGAGATACGTCTCGAAGTCACTATAACGGTATGTATTCCACTTGAAATCAGACACTGCACGGAGTTCTGTTTCGGATTTTGTTTAAACATTGTTCACGTTCGTCATCTTCAGTAATATAATATACATATAGTATATTCGTATTTTATGCATTTATGACAAAAATGAAGTGGTGTCATTTAAAAGCGTGAAAATATTAGAAAATAAATTTCTTTCTCATTCCAGCTTCTTGCAGTTCAAGTAGAATACATATTTTTATTTTTCATAAAGATCACAGTCTATGAACGTGTCTCAAAGAATTTTTCGAAATCTTAAAAATCTTTTACAGACTGGTAAAACAGAGTCTTAATCTTATTTCGTTAAATTATAACGGCTGAACTAACGAACCGATAAAAATGAGTTTTTAGGAGCTCACAGTGAAAATATAAGAATTTCCGATAAAAATTATTTCGGTTGTAAAAAACCTTTTTTCCACCATTTATTTTGCTACTGTTTTAAACAAATGCAATGTTTTCGTAGCAGAGGAATTTTTTAAAATTTGGAAAAATGAGTGTATAGCACCAAGTGTTCTCTTCACGAACTGGTATTTAAAAATGTGGACAATATAAACTTGACGAAGTAAAAATTATTTTTATTCTTATATTACATTATTGTATAGATCATGTATTTAGTTATTGTGGCTAGGGGTTGCAAAAAAAGCATGGTATGTAAAAATAGGGGTTGTGAACAAGGTATTACTCGATATCCTGGCGTTCCGATGAAAGGGTAACGCGGCATGGAGAGAGTCTTGCAAAATCTTGTTAGTCATTGAATCGAGTTTCGGAGTCAGTTATCGCGGAACGATCTAACGTTTCGACTGGCGTTTGTAAGGGCCAAGGGAGTCCTAGACACGGCCAATATGTAGATAAAAGAAATGGATCGCTGGTCGATGCGCTCCGCTAATGGAATAAATAAACCGGAATGGGGAGCTGTTGCCTTAACTGCTCCATTGTGTTGCTTCGACTTCGCAGGAATCGAGTTAATCGTTTTATTATGTCCACTCGTCTTGAAACGGATTCGAGAATGGAGAGAAATATATATATATATATATATATATATATATATATATATATATAGAGAGAGAGAGAGAGAGAGAGAGAGAGAGCGGGAGGGAAAGGGAGAAGGAGAGCCAGGAAAAAAAATTTCGCTCGAAGAAATGTTCAATTCACCGATGGAATTGAACGGACCTTAATTACAGTTAAAAAGACAACGCCAACTGACACTCGATAAAATGCAGCCCCGAAGATGATTGATTCTGGGGATTGTTGAACGAGAAAGTCCAAAAAGGAGCGCTCTTATTCCTTGAAATTTGTTAATAATTAATATTAACAATGATATTTAACTTCGTACATGGATGACAATATATTTTCCAACCTTAAAAATGCATTTCTACTACAATATACCGAGTAAACGAAACCTTCTTCTCCGAATAATTGGAAGCAATAGAAAATAAGAGCTTTTGTTAATACTTTAGACTTATTCACCGTTTTCTATTTTACCAGTTCACTCATGTTACAGTTTCATAAAATCCGTAATTTATTAACCACTACTAAAATTGCACACTTACAAATTGTCGATTTAGATCTTGTTGAAATCTTTCTTTATTTTACGACGATCATAAGAATTACTGTACCATTATACGAAATATTGTTGACATTATTAAGATGTTGGTATCTAATTCATTACTAAATACTTATGTATTGTATGAGGTATTATATCAATTTTGTATCTGTAAAATGAAAAAAATCATATACAAGGTGGACCACGAAGCGTGATCAGCTTTAGATTATACTGCTGTTAGTGATTCGATCGAAAGTTTTGTTAGCTAAAATAACATGATTTATGTAGAGCTTTATAATGATTGTACCAAATTTTTCGTCAAACCTCTTGCCTCGCAGTTATCATCTGAATCTGAAAAGATCATAAAGTCATTTCTAAACCTTTTATGAAAGTGTATTGCTGTTACTGGACACCATTATGAGCATCGATTCAATTAAGATAAATATTTTTGTATGTTTCTTTAGGTTCGGTGAAGAAGTAATGCTTTTTATAGGGCTTGCCGAATTTGAATACAAGCCGGGTGGAGGCGAATTATAGATTTACCTATAAAAAAACTGAAGGTGACCTTGATCGCTCTGAAAAAGAAGTGTTCTCAAAAAATTTGGTGTAATTCCCTTCGATCTCTTCTTGAAACAGGTTATTTTAGCTAAAAATATTTCCGATAGAACCATTAACAGCAGAATAATCTAAGCTGATCACAATGGAATTATTCTAAGTCGAAAGAAATGTTTAATTCTCGAGGAAAAGTAGCTCCGTAATACTATTAAACGTAATATGTAATACTATTACTAATACGTAATACTATTAAATTGCGATAGGAGGATATCATTCTTGATGCGGGAACCTAATGATTCCGTGCGTCCTTAGAATGGATGGTATCAACGATCGGAGAGGACACACTTCGCGACGGTTCCAACAAGTGTCCGCAGCTGTCTTCGGTTCGGACTTATGTGGTGTCGAGGGTATATACGGTGCATAAGAACTGTTGCGAGTAAGGAGTCCGTGGACGCGTTTTACAGTCAGCAACGGGTAAATCAATGGCCATTAATTCGATAGTCGAGTTTTTAGTGGAGTCCTCTGGCTGGCCCTCTCACACCAGACTCTCGCTGTACTTCGGGCTACCGGCTCGCGGAGAACAATGGGTCACAAATCACAGGCGGAACCAGCTAAATCTCGTTTCGCGGACTCGAACCGCCACGTAAGTCCTAACGATACGTGGAATAAAAGAATGTTCTCCTTCGTTCCGTCCGGGCATCGCACCTTTTTTACTCTCATCGTGGAGCCGAAGGAGAATCAATCCGAACGAATAAATCCACTGGTTCTTTTGTGCCCCGCTCGTTTCCTTTTGTACCGGCCGTCTGTTGAACGCCGCACTGCTCATCGAAATAAAGGACACCCAAAACGCGCGTCTGTCCTGGCTCGTCATCAATTCTAGGTTCAATCACATTTACCAAGCATCCGAGAGATTCGGGAACCCGAAGATCTTCGGGATAAAAAGATATCGCATTTTCTGTGTTTTAAAGTTTTGTCGAAGAATAGGTCCTGTTTCGCTATAAGACGACAATGTTTGTTTCGCAATAAGAAGATCGCGATCCTCTCTTCTTGTTTTGAAGTTGTCTGCTCAACACCGCTTCTTAGTGCAACAACGAGAGGGTTATGTCATATTCTACCCTTTCCCAACTAAAGATATCGCTGCTCGGTCGACCACTTTATAGTTTGCCGCTAGATTCGAGCCTCTCGTACATTCCTCGTATGCACTCTCGGCCCACTTGAAAACAAAGTCAAGCCGCTTAGGTACCCTGATCCGAAATACGACGGAAGCCGTCCTGATACATCGACTTATAGCGGATCAAAACTCCTATGTAACAACTTAAAAATGGTCCGTGGAATAAAATTAACTGCGCGAGAAGGTTTTATATAGTACGAAAGGAATTATATATGTAAGCTAAGTTACCGGAATGTCGAAGGATGTCGATTCGTTCGCAGTCGTGCGACAACTAAACTGCGTGGTCCTCGAGACCCGCTTTTATAATTGAACACATCAAAAACGGTGCCGGTCATCGCGACAACGTCGTTTGGAGTGTCATGCCGCAAGGATCGCGGCGGCATCGATACCATGCCGCAAGGAACGCAGCGGCATCGGCAACGCGTCGAAACGAACGCAACGGCTCGAGCAGTCGTCGCGGCAATGTGCTTTGATCGGCAATGTCAGCGGCAACCTCTTACATATAATACGAAAAGAAATGTATATGAGAGTTACACGGTAGTTTGGAGGCCATATGTTAGCAATGAAAAATTTTACTTGTGTTTTTAATTTGCATTCATTAAGATCACTTTTAAAATATGGCGCTGTATATTTCATACAGGATTACTTACTAAAATATGCACTTTAAAAGAGACGACACGTCAATTAGTATGATCAGTATTTCGAATTTTATTTTCGTCGTCAGTTACATGTTGGACAATTTATGAGATTTTAAAGTCATTTCCTGTAGAAAGCGGAGTGGCTTTTTGGAGTTTGCGTAACGCAACTTTCGTATTGTAGGCGTTTCACAACCAGGAAACCATCTTAATTTTCGTTGGTCACAGCATATTATTGTGTATGCAGACGTTTTCGTTTGTGACTCTTGGCTCTACCGGAGATATGTGCTGGATCAGAGGTTCTATTCAAGAACAAAGGGCTTACTCAAAATTGAAGGGAATTAGGGCTCTTTCAACGATGCAGCCAGTTGTATAATTTCCAAGAATTCAATTCTAATAAAAAGTAGCACCCTATCATCGTTTTGGCGGATTTTAGTGCTATACATATAAGTGGCATAGATCCTCCTATTAACCCATCGCTGCATAGTGTATCATATTTGATACAGTTAACAAATCTGGTATGTAGTAAATTAATAATGTGTTTTCTTACCATGTATATTTTTTTTCTTTTTCTAAAAATGTTGTTTTAATTTTTTTCAATATTTTTTCCCTTAAATAAAACACAAAACTGTCCTTCTTTCAATTTTTCATCCCAATGAAAAAAATCATGCAGCGAAGGTTTAATTACGTTAATTGAGTCACGTAAAATTTCTTGAGTCAAGTGAACAAACACAGTATGAATTGTATCGTGACGTGAGTTAGTTCGAGCAAGATAGGGCAACCAAAGTCCTTATCAAGCAGTTTTACCAGACAGTACCTACATCGTCAGTGATCACCTCCGCATTTCTCGGTACGTTAAAATTGAGAGTAACAAACAAACAGTCCACGACAAGTTACACACACCAGTTATATTACCCGGAATTTAAGGAACTAGACTTATTTCTAGGATTGCGAGGGAGCGGTATGCGCCTTCACATTTCTCAGTAATGTAAATATGGGGTTTTTTAGTATTCAAAAGCGCTAGATAAAAGATCAGTCTAGACCGCAATCTCCTATTTTTACGTTTACGAAATTCCACCACATATAGCTGTCGCAGCTTTAGGCTTCCTAATAACGCAAATTACACTGCCGAATATTGCAAAGTACGACTCGTAAAAATAAAAACAGGACTACTCAAAACCCCCATCTTTGCATTATCAAGAAATGAGAAGGCGCATCCTGCACGCTTGCAATCTTGAAAAAAAACGAGTCTACCCCCTTATAATTCTGATTATATCTCTCTGTATTAATATATTAAAGTCTATCTTCATTTGTCACATCCTTTCGAATTTCCGATGCATACAGGTTTTCCCATTTTTTTTCTTATTACAAATGTAGGTGCACGAGAGTGCAAATGTTGTAAAAGTTAATTCTAAGAATATGAGTGCGTTAGTGAGAGAGAGAGAGAGAGAGAGAGAGAGAGAGAGAGAATGCGTATGTAGTTTATGTAACGATTAGCGAGAAAATGTGAAGATCAAAAGATCGTCGTATGCAGAAGGTTCGCCGTCTTCCGAGACTAAATCGATTTTAGCTGCGAGGCACCTGATCGCCGAAACTTCGTAAGGGTTTAAAATTACGTTTAGCGGAGGTATCGCGTTTTTTTTTTGGACTTTCGGCTACGTTAAACGCGGGGAGGGCCATCGATAGGAGCATCAGAGAGCCTTTGATCTGGGCAAACGTCTCGTTGTCGAGCTTTGTCAGCGATGCCCGGTAAACCCTCGCTAGAAGATCATCCTTCGTTGGACGGGTACGACGAAGGATGAAACGATGAAAAGAGTTCTCTATTTTTCAAGCATTTCGACATAGCCAGTTCCCGTGGATACTACGAGCGGAAGAAGGAAGCTGGACGCGAGAGAGAATGGCTTGCAGGAGATAAAAAGAGAATGGAGCATCCGGGACGATTATCGTTATCATTGATGAGCGTAGCACCGGTGTGCTACCAGCCGCAGTGGCTTTTCGAGTAGCTTCCTCAGAGCACGAGGGTACGATACTCGCTTATTACAGATATTTCTTCGATAGAGTGGTATACGCGACATACGGCGGCGGAACGGGGATGAAGAAGAAGGAAAAGGAAAAGGGAGCAGAAAGGGTGAAGGAAGCGAGGCTTAAGAGTACGCCGATGCTGAAGCTAGGGGGCTGCCAGTGTGCCGATACGATCTGATAGCCTATTTATCATACGCCGTGCTTACCTCCGTTACACCCTTCGTTTAGTTTTCATGGGGTCTTTACCTGGCGATATTTACCTCCTTTGCGCGTAACCACCTCTACCCTCCCTTTCGTTTTCGTTGCGGTCACGTCAACTGTCGACTTCGTACGTTCATGATAAAATTGCGTAGATGAAATTTAAAAAATACATTTAAAAAACTGTTTAAAAAACCAAGCTTATATTAGAATGCACTAAAAATGTCCATTGACCATTGACTGGACATGGACATTGTTCAGTCAATGAATGCTTAAAAGAGGGTGTAGAGGGAAATGGAAGGATCACAATTTTTAACTTTGGGACTTTGTTCGGACTAGTGAGGACGTAAACATAATAAAAGTTCCCACTCCTAGGAGGTTAGCGGGGTGTAGGGGGTACGTAAAAGTTCCTTTTTCGGTTTTTCGCTTGAATCTCGGAAACTATGCGTCCTAGCGATAAGATTATTCTATACAAAATTAAAGCTGACAAAAAAAATGTGCCATAAGATTGGTACCACTCAGTTTCTCGCTAACTCGCATAGTTTCCGAGATATCAAAACCACCAACAAATTTCTAACCGCTGTGCAAAATATAATATCGTATTTGATATGAACGTTGTATCACTGTATAGCGTTTTAGTAAGGCAAAAAACGAGAGGCAAATTTTTTTTTCAAAATTAGTGAATTTTGAGCGCGGATATCTCGGAAACTATGCGAGATAACGAAAAACTGAACTGTCTTATCGCTGGGATGCATAGTTTCCGAGATACAAGTGAAAAACCGAATAAAGGGACCTTCTTCTTAACTCCTAACTAGTCCAAAAAAAGTGTCAAAGTAAAAAATTGTGTTCCTTGCATTTCCCTTTACAAGTTTTCATTGACCGGACTACAACAGATCCTGTTTCAAATTTGTAGCCATTCCGGTTACGGAAGCTTGCAACGGACATTGGAGAAAATCTGGTATTGCAGATTATGTAAACACTTTTTATGTAGATCCTATTCATCGCATAACGCGACGTATAGAGGAGCGAAGGGAGATTTTACGGTGGAATCGTGCAGACCCCGATGCACCGCGGGATAGGGTACACGAGTGCAACAAATGTCGAGCTGATATGCCGACGATATTAAGAATATCGATATCCCGTTGCTCGTCGAACAGTCCGATACGTCCGGCGCACACATGGATCGTTCGCGTGCACCGTTGAATAGCGTTCGCCACAATTCCAAGTGATCTCAAGTTATTTCTATCGTGACTTAAGCCAAGTCGCCGGTTTCGTGCGATGAATACGCCACTGATACGGCCGGAAGGATGGGGATGTGGATACGGGAGAGTAGAAGGAAATACGTTTGACGACTGGACCCGATTGTATCGTACAACCCAGCCACAGCTCGTCCAATGGCAGATCGATATCGCGTTTCTTAACGGATTTACGACCCGTCTTATCTCTCAAAGGCACCGACGACCACGCACCGCGATCAGCCTCGGATGCTATCGCTTAACGATTTCGTTCTGGACTTTACCTGTGCCCAATGCCAACGATTGTCCGACTGGTTAAGCGGAACGCGTGCACCACGGCTCATCGTAGGCGATATCGTTTAGATAGTAGATCGCTTCTGGTCTGCGTCGCTCGATATCGTTTCCTTTCGCAACCGGGTTCGACGGAACTTCCCATGGGACACCGACTAAATCGATTTTTCTATCAAACTTTCGTTTCCTACCATGACATATAGAAGCTAAACTGCCAGCGACACAATTTTCTCCTATACCAACGTCATTTCATTTTACACAGATACCCGGCTTCATGTTCTTCACCCAAAATACTATACAAACTCAGGATTTCATCCTCAAACTCTGTTTCATCCTCCACCTCTGGCTTTGCCTCATCATATTCGAAACTTCGCACGTCATCTTCAAAACTCTTTTATTTTATAATTCGATAGAAGTTTCTCTATTAGTCTGTAGCACGCACATGTTTGATTGGGCGCCGTGATATGTATCTTGTTTCTCTTTCATTAAATATATATATATATATATATGTGTGTGTGTGTGTGTGTGTGTATTGAATGTTAAATACATTATCTAAAATATTATTGTCAGGAGATTCGGGATAATAAAAGCAACGTATTATTATCACACTTAATTAACTATATGAATATAAATATACGTGCGTTTCACATGGCTGCGAGTAGAAAACTAACTGACTTCTCGACAAAAGACGCTAGTCACACAACAACACGCATACAGGTACAAACTACACGTAGGTGCATGTCGATAAAATAGAGTCCGTGTATAGCACTCATTTTCTTACAATTGTGTAGATAAAAACATTAAAAATATACATATGTATAATATATGCCTTATATTAAAGTGAACGTTATGTTGCAAACGGGATTAGTTTATTAATGTCCCACAAATGATTGTATAGATATTTTTAGTTGAGCACGTACTACAATCGGAGCCGCACAAAGTGTAAATAAAATCAATCTTGTCATTTTTCATAAGGGAACATATGTACCAGTTACTTTTAAGGCTCGGTAGGTTTAATGTTCAAAGTTTTCCTTCTGAATTTCGAATAAATTAAATTCCCATCTCATGGGATTCATTGATTTAGCGTGAAATCATACAGTTATCCCAAGTGCCTTAATAATTTTAGTACCCACCGTAGCTAGCAAGGGGTTAAACGAAACATAGAAGGTCGAGTAGATTTTTTGAAAAAGCCAACTCTTTATCTCGATGCCAGCTTGTATCGTCTATCCTGTATCACGACTCCACCATAAACGTTCCATAAGACACTTCCAGCTGGCAAATCTGTCGAATCAATTACGGCGAAGCGAGGGTTAATATCGTCAGGAACCCGCGAGCGTTTTTCGCGATGCGGATGAGTAGAGCCGGATAACCGAACAGGAGGAAAACGAAGATCGATACGAGGAAATCGTCTTGTTACCGGGTAATGGCCATTCTCGTGGGGAACGTGCGAACGAGCTACACAGGAGGTTGAGTCTCGGACAACGATCTCTCGGAGCTGTTCGCGCTTGATATCACGCGAAGCAAACTTCCGTGCTCTTCTTCGTGGCGAAAGAGTACGGGGATACCGATCAGCCGTCGAAACCGCATATTACAGCGCATTACGTTGTGCGCACTCATGCGCGAGGGCTCTCGCATAATCGGGACCGTTTATGTCGGCGTCCTCTGCTTCTCTTTGCTCCATTCTGCGCTGCGCAGAGCAATGCAGGGCAGCGCCAGGAGTACAGCAGCTCCATACGGCCCGATTAATACACCATCCGCGAATCGCCTGGAAGCTACCGCGCTGGTTTCGCGATAGACCGGCAAAGTTGTAAAGCCGAATGCTCCGCCGGCAATTTACATATCGCGCATGTCGTACTTGTCTCGGAGCATTTGCCTGCACGGGCTCGAATTACCGCGAAAACCGGGGGGTGCCTGGCAGTCCGCCGTGAAACACACTACATACATATACCGTCGCAGATGCCACGATAACACCGCACGCATGCACGCACCACCCCCTTCCGTCGAACGACTATCGCGCGGCCCGGAATTCGATCCCGCGTTTTTTACTATTATTGTTGTTATTATCATTTATTACGGACGGGACGGGACGGGCCCCTTTTGCAGCCGTAATCAGGTGTCGCGAGAACGCCACTGTGTTGGTTGTGATTGGACCGATATCGTATTTATCGATACCATTCTATGAATTCCGATCTGGTATCGATATACAGTGACTCTTATTAGCACTTTGCAGTCGGAGCTATTTAAACTTGAAAATTAAACATTTCTTCCGACCTAGAATAATTCTATTGTATTTTTTGGATATGAAAATGATATAGTACCTCATATAATACTTAAATGTGTAATGATTGATTAGATTCACCCCTCGACTACTAAGGGTTAACCCTTATCACACTCGAGTGGCTCCTCTGAGGCGTATCTAAAAATTGCTGCACTATTATTTAAAATATTGTTTACATTATTAGATATGTCGGTATCTAACCAATTACTAAACGTTTATGTATTTTATGAGGTATTATATCAATTTTATATTCGAGTTAAATAGATCTGAGGGTAAAGGGTTAATATTTGGACACCCGTAAATATGCTTTTAGAAGTTATACCAATTTGTTTTTAAAAATGAATTACAATTAGTCGAAATTACAGAGGAAATACTAAAAGTTATCTTTTACAACCTTTTTATGTGGGAATATATTATACTTTAGAAAATCCATTTTGTAAATCTGTATCGATTATACATATACTAAAAATAACTCCTGAACCAACCCATTCTTGATCTAAGACCTCTAATAGTTTTTTGAACAGCATATGATGATCTTTCAATTGATGAATAAAAGAATTCAATTTTATCTAATACGCACAAATAATCACAGTACTTACAATATGTTTGACAAATGTCTACCATTTCTCGATTATTGTTTTTTATGATAACTCATCATGCTCCCTATCCTCTATACCAGTTCATTTGCCCCTTGTACTTCTGTTCATTGGGATGAAAATTCACCCAATCAATATTTTTACATACCGTAAAATTATTCATCCTCCTATGTCTACGTCGTGAGATGTATTTCTTTAGAATGTGACGCTATAAATGAAACATATTATAAGTTATGTTTTATCGATCGTAAATGTTAAATAAACAATGTGTGTTGGTATCAGCGCACAGGTCCGATCCAAATAAAAAAATACAAGCAATCGTGCAATTAACAAAATCCCAACGTTTCGATCCGCATGTGCATCATTTTCAAGAGAAAAATTTTTAATGCGTTTGATAAATTAATATCACTGTAATACGTGTTAAACAAATCAAACAATATGAAAGTAACACTTTGCCATACTTGCTTTAACAAAAGGTTATATATGAAAAATTACAGAAAGAAACTGGCACATTGCCGGTAGAAACTGTACTAAAACCATGTGAAGGTGAGAAATGAAAACAATACATACATATTAGGACCAACACACTTCAAAGTGAGCCAAATAGAACATAACGATCAATGCTTGCACAAGTCGATACTTGGCGGTAATATTAAAACATATTATGTTGATTCAACGTATAAAATGAAATTATTTAAATAAAAATAGATTTTTAAAAATACCACGTTTTAAAAAACGGACTAAAAAATATAAAATAATTTTTCCTAGTCCCATACAGATTCCTAACCTCGTATAGATAGTTCTGAAAATTTGTGATTGTGAATTTTTAATAGCTATGAAAATACTTTTAAGATTTCAAACGAAAAACGTGGAGCGCAAAATGCATCGATTGTCTGTTGAATGCGCCCCATAGTAATAAAAGCGCCTTGAGTAATCGCTAAAATAAATATTATAAAAATTAAAATTTCATTTACACACACTTTTATTTAGGTAAAGTATCACTGCCGATTGATGTATTTTCACCATTTGTATAGGCAGTAGAGTTCATTCGAGGCTTATTTTTCCTATCTGAATGCGATAAAAAGTTAAAAACAATATCGATTCTGGGTTACGGAGGTATTGCTTTCAAGGTAAGAGTAAATTCGCAATTTTTAAAAAATGTTCAATTTCGGAATTAAACGATCCTAAATGATCGAAACGTCACACTGTGCGTCGGTGCGAAGCGGGTCCGTGGAGTGGGGACGAGTCAGAGTGCGCACGTATAGTAAAGTAGAGTGTTGTCGCGCGGAGTGGGGATCGCTGAACGCGACAGCGTTTCGCGGGGGGATGTAACGGTCTAATTATTTAATTGTTATTTCTCTTAAACGGATAGACTTTTTTAAAAAAATTTTTTTGAATATGTTCTATTGTCATCCAATTCATAGCTATGTTTCCAATTGCAAGTCTCTAGCTCATCAGGAAGTTAGTTTAAAATCAATTGTAAGATTTGTACCGAACAAACAGACAGACAAACGAGAAAACGAGCTAATAAAAACGTGGTAAAAATGGGTGAATTTTTATCCTAGTCTCTTTTATGTAGCTATTTTTGAGGAGTGTACGAGGGTTAATAAATTGCGCCGTATACGGCAGGTTTAAATAGGTTACAGATCTAAAGGGTACGTCACTAGCTGTACTTAGCATCGATACATAAAAATTCCTGTAGGATCCTTTCTCCGTCATGTCGGTGTGTTTTATGGTAAGATGACCGAGTCATACGCAGCGCGGTGTGTCTCAATACAACTCTAACGAGCGGCCAATAAAGTATGAGATATGGATAGGATTGGAAAGTGCATTCTTCGAATTTTCCTCGCGAAGCTTCTCTCGCGGATCCGTTCGATTATCGAGAGTCCGCGTAGAAGGAAAGTTTTCTCTTTGAAGTGGAGCCTTGAGATTTTAGTGGCGTGGCTCGCCTATTGCCAGTTTTCCTTAAGGTTTCAGCGGAACGTCGCGCGTTGCGCGTTGCGCGTCGCACGTAGTATGTAATGTCCCGTATCGTACGACAACGACGCGTATCGGGTACAGCGATACGCGGGTCGATGCTGCTCGGTAATGAAACGGCTCGTTCGGGTATAATTCCCTCGTAAAGAACACGCAATATCGGGGACAGAATAATAACGAAGCGTGGTACGAGACGCACGGTAGCCAGTGGCGTGACACGGCAATCGTTGCCGGTCGCGAGCGGCCGACTCGGCCAGGCCGGTGGAAATAGACTTTCCAGGTTTAAGGTTCGTCTACGAGGTCGTTAGATAGATCCTCGATCCGTATGCTGCGAGCGTAACTGTCCGGGCCGATCGCCGGCGTGCCGAGGAAACGGCCGGTTAAGCGGACGATATCTCCGGAGTCGCCGGTCGCTCGGAGATCGAAGAGTCGTCGATCGATTTTACTCCCACTAAATACGGGGATTTACGTTTCACGCCCCGACCCGTGAACGTTCGAACGCAATCGCCGCTTTTATTGGTCATGAAAACGACGAGAATGTTGCCAGGGCCCCCCGTTTCCCGATCGGCGCGGACGGTGTCGGGAAAACGAGCGTCGTATACCGATCGGTCAGGACGCTACTGGCTGGCTCCAGTCATAACGCTACTCCAGCTTTCAATCCATCGAATCTCCGGACCATAAAACTCCGGGATCGAGAATATAAATCGGTCTACGGGAACCGTAAACAGGTCACCGCGACGGAACGATTATTACTCTTTAATTCTCCCGGTGGTATCGATCAGCGTTTCACGATTTTTCGGGCGCCGCGCTGGTCTACAGGCGTCCCACTCACCTGCTGCGCTAAGGGCTGCCTGTTGCCTTAACGACGCGCTCCGTGGACAGGTAGTGAACCAGAGTAGCCCGTTAAACTATCGAGTTTATCGTCCACGGGATCGTAAAATCCTTCGCGAGAATCCTCGCCGACTCTCCGACTCTCCGACCCCGCCTGGGATGGGACCCACCGACAGGATGAATTGTGACCGGTCCCCGAAGATCGTCGGGCCCCCTTCTTTTTTATCATTATCCCGCTGCCGAAAATAAACCGCGACTTGATTTTTATTGAAGCTCAAGCTACGCCGATATCCTCTCTCGCCCACGGACGATTTATTATGTCGAGGACCTTCCTACCACGTTCGTTTCTTTCTCGTTTCTTGCGTTCCTCGATCTCTCGTCTTGCTGGGAATTAGATCGACTCGCGTACACGTGTAACCCGCAACACCTGCCGGCTGCGTCAAGAAGTGGTCCAAGTCTAGCGTGAATTTCACCGGGAATTTTCGTGAGAAAATCTCGAACCGTTCCTGTGTCGGCGGACACCTGCCCGAACGGTCAACAAGGGAAACTGGACGCGACGGGGTTTATCGCGAACACGAATTTGCGACCGGAGAGGCGAAGCTTATCTCGCAAAATGGTCCGTTACTTGATCTTCTCGTTCAATTCATTCTCCGTGGTCTTTTCTTACCACGCGACTTGTTACTCCCGTTACGTCTATCTTGAAATTTCTACGATTTTAGTTTCTGCTTCTAGTCCCTTTGAAACACCCTCGTGAAAAGTATTTCGAGTTGAGCCTGTCTGAATAGACCAAGTTACAAGCGTCTAAAGTTCATGCGTTTTATCATCAAATAACTTTGGTTTATTCTACTTTGTCTTTTAAGTACCCAAGGTTATGCTGAGGAATTTCAATATTGGGCAACATTTCGCTGTTCGTTACGATAACGCTACGAAACTGTAAAACAGATTGCAGATTTTCACGATTTTCGGCCTATAACTGCAGCAAATCTAAGGATTCATACATATTTGAATGCCTGTCGTACTTCTCCGCATCAACCGATTTCGGTGAAACTTTCACAGTGCATATAATTGTAGGAAGTCGAGCCTATAGATTCAAACGACGACGGTTAAACAATGTAAAAACACGTTTTTCGATCTAACTGGTCAGCGATTGACCGTCGATAGTTAGATCCAAAAAGGTAAATGCGCGATGGGTGAACGACCGAGCAAGCGAGTGCGAAT
The DNA here is from genome assembly GCA_028455615.1 of Lasioglossum zephyrum. Taxonomy (NCBI): domain Eukaryota; kingdom Metazoa; phylum Arthropoda; class Insecta; order Hymenoptera; family Halictidae; genus Lasioglossum; species Lasioglossum zephyrum. The sequence goes on along the minus strand of CM052323.1, from coordinate 14,415,271 downwards.
GACAAATAAGAAAGAGAGAACAATAACATATATATATTGCGAGGTAGGTCAGGCGAGGCAGTCTTCAGAGAAATTGACGAGTAGAGACAGTTTTTTTTAAAAGAGAACACACGAGATAAGGAGATTTCCGATTCTAAGAATTAAAGAGTTTTAGATTAAGAGAACACGAGACACGAAGTAAAACGAGACAGCGCAAGTTACCAAGTTAGATGTATTTCATTAATATTTAATAAAGGATTCTCAATCAAACCCACATTGAACCGTGTTCTGACTCTACATAATTGACACAGACAAGATTTGATACATACAACACGGCAAGATAATATAAACGTGGTAAAATATACCATTTTTTCATTTTGATTATGACACAAGCGAACATTCAGAATTTTTTGAGTTACGATGGTTATCTTCTAAGGTAGCGATACATGAAATGTACATACTTTCCAACAGGTAGAACACCTTGATTTGAAACAAGCTCTTTGTGATTCAGAGCTCATGACTAATTCGTTACGCGATAAAGGGAAACAGATGGAGCCGAGAACTTTCGCAGCAGCAGCGTTTGCTCGAAAATTGTCATTCTATCGTGCTTTTGTGAGCTGCCTTTGCTCATAGTAGAAGATAGGACAAGGCTGTCGCGCAGTTGTCGTTGATCGCTCATCCGAGACTTGCACGCGTCCAGGTACAGCAGCGCGAACTCGACGGAACGTAATTAGTGCAAGTGCTGGCGGGCACGCGCGAAATACACAGCTGCCGAGCGGGGAAAAGAAAGAATTTGTACACGGAGTCACAGGCGTCCAAGATCAAAGCGCGTCGCTGAAGTTATTTGCGTACGTCCCGCGTGCAAGCAGAAGAGATCGCGCGGCAAAAGCACGGCGAATTATGCCGCGGCTGCTGGAAAGTCCGACGTCATTTCTCACATTGTGTTACGCGAACGATGACACTTCCGAGAGGTGAAACTTTTGCTTGGGACCTAGTAAGAAGAGACAGTGCTGCTGTTAAAGTTTTCACGAATGCCCTGCATCGGCCTGTGCGCGCTGTGCACGCGAGAATTGCAATTGTAGTCGCTGGCGTCCCGTTTGTTCCTCTTTTAAACGGCGCAAAGAAATTTCGCATGTTCTTACAACATAAAGTTGACGTTTTTGGTGCACCGGTTCGATCACTTTAATTGAAAGCAATTTTGCAATGTTGACATATTTCAAAAAGTATCTAACATGTTCTCATCAACAAAATATTACTTTTATGTTGTTTTAATAATTCACAGATGCAATCATTATTTTCTTGAAAAAGGTCTAAACAAAGACCGAAACGTCGAAATTAATATATTGCAAAATTGCTTTCAATTAAAGTGGTCGAACCGGTGCGCCAAAAACATCAACTTTGTTTAAACATACGAACGACAAACAAAAAGAAAAGTTCTTACAACATAGTTGTTTTCATTTCCCCGAAAATTGCGAAGGTTAACTTACTTTTCAAGACGACCGTGTACAGGGTGCAAACGGAGAGTGCCCAAGACTTGAACGGCTTACAGTACTCACCAAAGGGAGCAAAGACTGTGCTGTCGATGTACAGTGTGTTCGCGGTAAATTGTTCCAGGGTTTTTCTCATAAACAGTAAGAATTTCAAAGAACTGGATAAAGATAAAAAATTCGAGAACATGGTTATGTTCTTTTCAACGTAAAAGGACTGTTAAGGGGTGAAATGGATATTTATTTAACTTCTGCTTCCCGCAACCGATGCAAAATAGCCTGCGTCAATTGCAAGAAATAAAAATCAAATTGGTATTCAGAAATCATATATTGACATCTTGAGTTATTAAAATTTTCCAACAATCTTGTATTTCATTTACTCAATTTTGCTATAAATGCATAAAGATCCGCAGTCTTGTTATTAGTCACTGACCCTCGTGATTTGAGAATACCAATTTGTTTGATGGCTTGGAGGCGACGTTGGCCCGCCAAGGGTTAAAATCATGTCGGAGTATGGCACACGGGTCTGAGGACGTGCTAAGAACACTATCAATCAGTCGGGAGAGGAGAGCAAGGCCAAACAAGAAACGTTACCCTCTCGGCCAGAGGTCCCCTGCTAACCGGCATTAATTTGGAGCGAATCGTCCACGATAGGTGAGAGACGAGGGTGTCTCGGCTCACCCCAAGGCGTCGATCCGTGGAAGGGCCAATAATTTCGTCGGTTTCTGGGGATCTCGGGCGTAATTTCACCGAGGCCCTAAAGCGGCAGCTGTGCCACGACGACGATGACGTCGACGACGACGGTAGCAACGGAGGCCGCGGGACCACGGAGTCACGATAAACTCTCATAATTCACTTACGCGATATCCCGGCCCGTATAAACCCGTCGCTTAGGCGTGCGTGCGCCCGCACGCCCCGGCAAATACTCTATTGAATGCGAATGCCCGTTTCGCAACATTTGTATACGCGCGTATATACGATTATTCATTCGTAACCATTGTACTCGTGCTCACGCGGATCTATCATACGTCGTAATATTCGCCGAGACGGACAACAGATGGAAATTTTGATACACCGCCGAGGCAGCAGAGTAATGAGTCGCACACGCATTTACTTTAACCCTTCTCGGCCCTGTGTCCGGTGTGACTCGCCAGAAGAGCTTATGCTTCTTTTTAATCGGCAAAGAATTGTCGTACATGTCGGGACATGTTTTGTTTTTAGCTCTTAAATTTCATAAGTTGAGAATTTTGCAAAAAATCTGTAGCATTGGAAAGGTATAGTTGCCAGCTACATTTTCGCTGGAGAAATTATAATGATAGCGTTAACGGACAAGAAGTTGTAGCCAATTTTCTCAGGACTTCACTTTGTGCACTTGTAACATTAACAGTAAGTTCAAATGTAATTCTAATATTATTCTACAATTTTAGCACATTTTTTGGCCGATAAAAAATAACGATCACTTTGAAAAAAAAACTATGAAAAAATAACCGGACAAAAAAATTGTTCTTCTAGGATATTCCTGCTTCGATACCATTTAAATTATGCCATAAATATTTTTTGTGCCATTGAAAATAAAGGAGACATTTAGGTGGCCTCCTTTAGCTGAGACTCTTTATGCAAATTATTAATAGCAACGAGTAAATTATTCCGATACTACAGATGATGAAGGTGGTAACGTCAGCAGACCTGGGTAAAAAATATTTCAGCTGAGAAATACAAATATTTGTAAATAATATTTCTCACAACTATGTTACATATGTTTCATTTGAAAGAGTAATTTAGCAATTTTACAATGAACTTTTCTTCTTTCCTAACGTTTCAGTTCAGTTTTGAAGCTTTTTCAAAGGAAAAATTGCGTCTACAAGAAAAAAAATGTATTCTTTCTTGTTCATTTTCAATTCATCTATTCTACTTATGTTGTTGTAGATGCAATTTTTACTTTGAAAAAGGTTCAAAACTGAACCGAAACGTTAGGAACGAAGAAAAGTTTATCGCAAAATTGTTAGATTTATTAAGTGATCGAAACGGTTGCGCCGAAAGCATCATTAAATTAAATATCTAACATTTACCATCGATAATCGGGATTATGTTAGAGATGAATTATTCGCATACAGCGAAACTGTACGATGCTGTGCGGAAATGGTCAAATATAAATGCGGAATAGCTGGAACGATTCAGCAAAAATTGGTGGGATCGCAAAGGGTTAAAATCCTGTTGGGAAAGATTCTGCAGATAGCTCGTGAAAAGCTCGTGAGAGTGTTATAAAGCCGGACGATAAATATCGAACGACAATAAAGAGAGATTAAGAGTTTATTGTGGTAATACAGGCACGCCTGTATGAAACGTGTGTCGGATATTAGCCTGAACACGAGATTAGGGGCGTTACGGATGTCGAAGAGGCTGCGGGGGAATTCCACCGTGGAGGACAGTAAATCTTGTTACCTTTTTAGTGGGAACATATAGAGCGTGGTACAGGAAGTATAGTATCAGTTATTACTATACAGTGACAAATATAAAAATATAATCGACACTCTTTCCTTAGGCTTTCAAGTAGTCCGTGGACGATCAACTGTGCTTGTCACTCGAACTTTACAAACTATGATTTCTATATTTCCATCGTGTACTTACAGTAAACTGCCACGCATTTATGCTGTCAATGAGAGCGTAAGGCCCTCCACACACGGGTCGATCGTCGATTTGGTCGACGCGATCCGAGTCGCATGCGACTCTCCCCTCCACTTAACTTCCTATGCAATTATATTTGAATCCGCACACGGGTCGATTCGTAGTCGATTCAAATCTCCGCAATTGAAATCGCCTCGATTCACGTCGTATGCGATCGGTAGCGAAACAAAACTGTCGACTGGGTCGTACGATTCGCGCGATTCCATCATGGAGGTAAGTTTGTGCAGTTCTTAATAATTATTCAATATATTATTAAATAATATATTTCAATATTATCACTTTATTCTCTACCTGTTCTCTGGTAAAATGATATTAAAAATCAAAAAAAAAAATCTTAAAAGTTTTCTTTCTTGCAATGTGCGCTATGTAGTGTCGGAAAGTAAAGGAGGCTTTTCAACATCTGCGACTAGTGATGGGCACCATCGACTGAAACTATCGACTAAATCGATAGTAGCCAACTACTATTTTCAGTCGACTGATTTTTTAAACTAAATTCATTTGAATCAATCGTCGAATTATGGGTTGAATTTTAACGAGCGGGAGTTTTGAATAGATTTCCGTAGATTTACTATCAAATACATTCACTCATTAATACTCATTAGCGATGACGAATAATTCGTTCAATAAGCATAAATAGCAATTATTATACTAGAAATATTATACCATTATTATTAAATAACAATACTTAAAAATTTTAATCATAACCTAAAGAAAATGTAATATTTTATAATTATATCTCTTAATAACAGATATTTTTTTAAAAGTTCATTAACACTTTGCCTTTATATTGCATTATTATTAAAGGACAAATAATAATTTGTGAAAGACGAAACGTATAGACGTAGGCATAGACTATATCCCGTAATCTAGACGTAACCACTAAAACAAAATTTCAGTCGACTAAAAACTATCGACTAAATATTCGATAGTATGTAGCAACTAAATAGTAATTAGTCGATAGTTGAATTTAGTCGATGGTGCCCATCACTATCTGCGACGCGCTAGTGGCAAATGAGGAGGACGTACACCGATTCGCAGGATCGGCTGTGCCCTCTGCGTTAGGGTTTTGTTTTCTCGATGCCATCGATCTCTTTAGTTAATTTTCTGACCACGCAAGCGGCGTGACGTTCTTGTTTCTCCTATTCACATATCTTTTCGTAAAGCAGAAAATAAATTATATCCTATATTTATTTAAATATAGAAACGTTATTTTCAATATGTAGTATTCGGCTTTAATAGTCGGCTCGTAATGACAACCAGCAAAACGAGTCGAGTCGAGCCAACTGATCGCCGACAATCGATCGTCACTAACACCAACCCATCTAATATTTAACACCTATAGTAGTTATTTTGCGCATAAAAACCAAAGGAATCGAAGCTCGAGGATTTACTAACAAAAATTAAAAAGCACTATTTTAAGATCACAAAACTCGAATGAATTGAGAAATTGAAAGGAGTTCCTAAAAATCGTACACTTGGACGACATGTTTCGGAGACGGTAAATATTCGAAAGAGGCGAGAAAGATAAAATCGATTCTCTGACGAATTGGAAAAGTGTGAAAGAGTGTACGTCGCTTGTTTTTGAAATAATTTATGGATCGATGTGACTGAGATGACGTGGAAGCACGCGAAACCAATCAAGGTCCCGCAAACGGTGTTCGCGTGGCGCAATGATCTCGCAAAGCCGCGATACGCGTTGTTATCGGTGTCCTAATTGCGAACTGTTCCAGCGTGTAGCACGCGCGACGTACAATCTGGCAGAGAGCGGCGATAGTCGGCGACGTCGGTGGTGGTGCGGCGCGGCGGTCGAACAATAGATTCGGTTTGATGCAGTTTGATGCATTGCCGGGGCACAGGAGACCGTTAATTTGGTACTCTCCGGAGCCACAGGCGGTCCCGCGCGCGGATTGCCGCTCTCTGTCGCGCGTCGTTCGCGTTAATAACTCATCGAAGTAAATAATAGCATTTGCCAAGGTAGACCGGAGAACGCCACCGGTCCTCGGTTTGTCACTGCCGAGATTCCAAATTCCACCGCATCGATCGTCTCCTGTCGTTAATGGATGTCCAGTTTGTCTCGTTAACATCGGCACAGACTCATCGATCTATGTATTATGAATTTGTAACCGGACGTCTGAAAACGTCAATAATACTCGTCCATTGTTCCCACAGATTTTTCGAAAGCCCTAGCTCTATTAGGATGTTCCTTAGCTAAAGGAATCAACGTTTGATTTTCACAATTTTTTCAGTGAAAACTTCTTTGGACGCACCGCGTACACACTTGCTGGCAGAGTTGGGCAAAAAAATCAAAGTTTGACGAATAAATTTCTACTTCAATCGTTAATCGCAATTAACAATTAAACTCCTATGTTAGTCGTTAATTGCGGATAACAATTACATTCTTTTTAATTATAATCGTCAATCGGGTAATTGATTAATGATTGACTGCTGAAATTTCGATATCAAACACGAAATCAAAACTGTACGCATACTTAAAATATGTAAACTGAATTTAGGTATATGGTCATTTTAATACGATCTCTATGTGCCTACAATTACAATTTATGGATAGACCGTGTGGCGATTAACTTCAACAATAATAGATCAAGTCAGTTTTAGATTTTTCAATCTGTTTTTTTAAAATCAACGATTCACGATTAATTTCATCAATCGATTGAATCAATCGTCGACTTTTCAATGATTACCTTTTTTAATCGTACACATTAATCAATCAATCTTGATTAAAATTCTAATTGATTAATGCTCAACTGTGCTTGCTGGGCAGTGAATTAGTCTAATTCGTCACGCTTCGAGGTGAAATTCTCTATTCACAGAAACAGCATTGGCCGCACAGTATTGGTCTGATGTTCTGTCTTACGTCTTTTGTCTAAAATTATTTAATAGTAATGACAAGTTCACCAATCCCAGATAACTATATGACAGAGGGAATCTTCAGGCTCGATCTGCGTACGGGCATATGTAAAAAATGAAAATTTTAAGGTCTACTTCTGTTAATATTCTGTTCATTCGAAAACTGTGATTCACTGGCGTCCGGGGTCCGGTATGTATGAATTCGATCTTCTCACTTTTGTGAGGCAACGCACACCAGTCAGTCGTAATGCTCGGTAGGTTTGACGTTAGGGGGCTAACAACAACGTCATGTAGTTTCCTTGTAAACGTTCGTCACGTGAATCGCTCGCAGCAAGGCGACGAGAGATCGTCTCGATCGCTGTCATCGCCGGTAATCACGCCCACGACCGTTTGTACGGCAGTCACGATCCCAGAAACGTTCGATGCTCACGCTGTTGTTCACGCGTTTGTTCCAGAAACAATGCGAACGTCGACGCCCCGCCCGTCGTCCCGCCGCAGAAGAAAGAGCCGCACGAAAACATCGCCCGAATAGCGAAGCGGTACCTCGACGATAACATGCAGCAGGCGTGGATCAATCCCCGGCTAATATCAATGGTGAGTGTATATAAATGCGGTGATTATACGCCGCGTTAGACGAAGCCAACGTTCTCACCTTCCCGCCGCGTGATATCTATTATCCTTACGGGACGGGTGTATCCGTACCTGTAATTTCACCCGGACAACAAATTAAATCGCGCAACACGACAGGATGCTTTCGAAAGCCTTCCGTGCACGATGAATCCCGTGAATCAACTCTACGGGAACCAGTGCTGGATTAACACTCGTTTGTCCCTCATTTTCGCGACTTGAGGGGGCAGACTCGTTTTTCCAGGATTGCAAGGATGTGGGAATCACAAAAGTCCTACTTTTTCGATACCAAGGCGTAACCTGCTTTATTCTGCAGCGTGTAGCTATGAAAATAGCCCTCAAAAGTTCTATTTTTTTAAAAAGAGCTACACGTGCAGCCGTATGCTTTCGAATAATGCAAATTACGCCTCGTATACGAAAAAATAGGACTTTCGGATTACTGAAAACCCCTATTTTTGTGATATCGAGAAACGAGAACGTGACGATCCCGTAACCTTGCATTCCTGGAAAAAGGAGTTTACTCCCTTAATGTGTCCCTCACGCTTCAAATTGACGCAATGGTAAAATATCAAATTAAACGCAACGATAAATAATTTACTTTCCTAATTACTTTCTAATACGTTGCTCGCATATTCAATTTTGCGTTGTTTCGATCTTATCGTTCTTACCTTTGTCTCACGGCGAAGTGTCTTTCTTACTTGTTAACTTTCGGACGGCAAACCTGTTTCCCACTTTAAAACTTGATGTTGCTTAACCAATTGGAACTTCGTTTACCAACTTTTCCAAATACATTGTGAAGATATATCTTCAAGACTCATTGGTCTTTCCGTTGTCCTTGTTGCAACAATTTATACTTATGGTTTAATCATCAAAAGTTGAGAAGATCGTTCTCAATTTTCAGTAACGTAGTGAGGAAGACTAGGTCCTGATGCGGGATTAAGCCTTCTTCTTTGTTAGGTGATTTCACAATTTTGTTGTGCTAGTATCATCATCATTTGGGCTTGTACTAAATAGTAATTTATTTAATTTCGGCCTCGCGGCCAAAAAAATGGTGCTTGGCTTTACATATCTATTGTCTCACTCATCCTTCCATCCATCTATCCATCCATTCTTCCATGCATTCATCACTCTATTCTAATCTATCCTATCTTACATCTAATATTGCCTCCCCTCTTTTCTTTTGATTATCTCCTTCATTTTTGTCTCGACACTCCTCAGCCAGTCTATTGTCTCTCTCACTCTTCTACTTTGTACAATCCTTTCTATGCTTAAGTCTGTTCTTATCATCTCTTCGCAATCCTCCGCCAGATGTTTCAGTGTCCTCAGGTCTCTCTCATATTATGCACACTCTCTCTTCCTCCTTCCTCCAGTACTTATTTCCTTCCTCTATATTCCCACATCTCACTCTCGCCATCAGGCTCTGACTGTCTCCCTCACC
>CM052323.1:14355568-14406087 GCA_028455615.1 Lasioglossum zephyrum | reverse complement strand
TTCTCCCAATTGCTCTCCAACTGTTTTACATTTCATTTCGCTCTACGATTTCGTTTATGAATCCGGTCGGCTATCTTGCGATGGCGTCGCCGTATCTTTAGGACGCTGAGGAATCGTTTTAGTTTAAACGGATTCGCGGATGGCCAGCTGGTGTAGTAACGAGTGGTAGGCGTTACGATATGTTCGGAATAAAACTGCGGCAGTCGGGGCCGGCTCATTAAAGTCTTCAGAGTGACGTGCTCGCGGAGACACAGAGCTGGTTTCCTGGATTAAGATGTACACTTGCCGGACGTCTAATCGCTCGCGTGCGGCTTGTTACTGGGCCCTATATATCTTTGCCCGCGCGGAATACCTGTACCGATTGATCGAGTCGAGATAAAGAGCTGGTCGGTGGAGAGAGCCGGCCTTCGACAGTCGTTCGAAATAGCGAATTGCTGTTGGTGAACAGAGAGCAGAGCGTGGCTGCCCGGGACACACACAATATACGCTCGATTCGCTCGGCGCGGCACGGCTTCTGGTGTGTCGTGCGCGCGTGTTTTCGGCCAATGGCGAAAAGATAGGAGGAGAATTCGAACGGGAAAAATTCGTCGGAAAATCCGATGGAACGTTGCAGCTCGCTCCGAACCCGGCCACCTGGTCGCTTGTCCGCGGATAGTTATTGAAATTCCGCCTTACCCCGTACCATTTTCCACGGGGGGGATGTATTCGGATCACGGCATACGCCACGCTCGCCGAGCCGTGTTATATCGGTGTTCACGGCAGATTGGCGACCACGGCTGCAGACAGGTAGAACGGCCGGACGAGTCATTAAGCGAGCCAATAACAAACTCGTGATCCACATAACCCTTCGTTATGTCCGCGACCGCTATTAGCCTATGGGGGCCGGCAATCATTCGGCCGCGTCGGCCACGACGGGTCGTTTCGTAACGCGTCGGGACGCGGCGCGAACTCGTTATTTTCTTTTCCTTCTTCCTGCCCGAGTCCCGGAGATTTATTCCCATACCCACCTCCCCTCTTTCTCTCTCGCGCTAGCTCTTCTTCTTTTCCTTTTCATCTTCTATTTTGCCTCTCTTCTCCTTTTTTTTTATTTTCGACACTACCTTACGTTACGACTTCGACGAGTTTCCCTGCGCCGCACAGTGGAGTATTTGACTTGAAAAGTTTGCCAAAATAAGATTTTCCAAATCTTCCGTACGATGAAAAATTTTGTTGTCTTCACTATCGGAATATATAAACAACAGAGAGTACCAGTTTTATTGTTCTTATTCACGTACCTCATGTGAAAGTAAAGTCTTTTGTAATACTTATTTTTCTCTTCGGCCGTTTCTGAAATATCGCTCGGCTATTGGAATCATTTATATGTGTCGAAGATGTGTTGATTTTTTTACAGCCACTTTTTAGACAGGTATACATTATAGTTTTCAGCCATTCTCGTCAAGCATCGTTCAGCAAAATTGACACAGATCTACAAAATGTATTTTTAAAATTTTCAATATAGGCGCACATGAAAAGTTTGAAACAACAACATTGCATGCGCCCACGTTTTTCGTTTTAAATCTTATAAGTATTTTCATAGCTATTAAAAATTGACAAATTTTCAGAACCATCTGTATGTGGCTAGGAAAAATTATTTATACTTTTTAGCCCGTTTTTTAAAATTTATTCTCTGTAATTCCAGTCAATTGTAATTGTTTTAAAGATCTAAAACTAATTGTTCCAACTTCCCCCCCCCCCCCAAAAAAAACTCCCAATCGTACGGTCCAATATTAATAAGTAGACCACGTATTTTATGCATTTATGACAAAAAATGGGTACGTACAATTTAAAACAGTGGATGTATTAAAAAGATCTAAGACCATGAGTGTATTAGTTCCACCTTGACAGGATCATCAAAAGAAGAATGAAATTATTTGGCTCCTGTGTCGTGCAATCGACGCAAACATTTTTTATTTTGCACTAGCTAACCCGACAGACATTGTCTTGTCCAAATTTCAATAAACAAATAAATGTAATTTTATTTTAATTTAGGCTGCCGTGCGATTCTCTAATAAAAATTCGACGCTGTGCTTGACAACGAACTCGTTAGGAACCAATAATGCATAGCCAAACATGTCAAACTGCCGCTTATACCGTTTCAAAAATTAAGATTCTTGCAGTTTGTCCGAATTTTCCGACTTCCCTTTGTAATTGTCCCAAATTTGTTTCCCTGAAAACTTTTCCAGGACCATAACGAACAAAACCAAAAAAGAATTACGCATATCCATCGCTCGAATCGCGAGTTACAGTCTTGAGTTCATACAAAAATCCCATAGAAAAAAAGCACTTTCATTTTTTCCCGAATTTTCCATTTCTCTAGGCAACTTTATCAATTTTTCTTCCCCTAAAAACCTTATTCGGACTGTTACGAACATTCGTTTTTTTTTTAATTAGCCAAACGGTCCAACGAACAATATTTAATTTTTATTTATATAGATAAAAATCCGCAGTCTATTAATAAGAGTATTTTTGCACACACAATTTGCACCGTGTGCAAATTACCGGTGTTCGAGATCTTGAAGAACGGATGCACCCGAACCATTTGTATCTGAAGCACGGAGAATATTCTCTTTGGATAAACGCGGCTTATGCGATCCAGCGTCCGCGGATGAATAATGGAGACACGAAAACGATGAGAGTTACATAAATTCTCGACGGTTGGTAGATAGGAAGCCGGTCCGAAGTGACGTCGTTCCGTCGCCGCGAACAAAGTTGTCCATCACGGGACACGAGACGTCCCGTCCCTTGTCAGGCAATGAGCTACAAGGAAAATAATAAATATTACTATGCCGGTGACTATTCGCAACGCTGTCGCGCATTTGTCAAATCGGTTCTATGCTTTGGAGGGCCATAGTCTCGTGTGTCGAGATTACGCTACCGTCGTCGGTGCACTTGCGAGAGATCCCGTGTGTTCGCCAGCATCGACAGGATTTACGATCGTTCCACGTTACTTATAGCTGGCGGCTTTATTAGCATGATCGGTCGCTCGGAGGATAGATTATCCCGTGAAACCGGATCATCCTTCGGCTGGCAATCCGATCGTCCGGCAGCTATGCACCGCAGAAGGACCCGTTCCGAGTCGTACACGACAGTAGTCCTCTTCCGTCAGGACTCGACGATGCCATTTGTAATTTGCTACGAGGGTGCCTCGTTACGACCGGTTCTGAATTCCTACGATTCTCTTACTGTTCGCCGATACACCGTGCGCTCCGACTCTCTACTCGCTCGTGATTTAGGACCAGCTCTGAACACTTGCTGAAACAAATAACGAATCTGTAATGCATTAAATGCGAAACTTGAAACGGTTCCGACGATAACTGTTTATACCCAGATAGCAATCGTACGTCTATAGGAAGTCCGTTCCATGCTCAGTTTGCGTCAAAACGTCCTACGTCTATTTCGGACATCTCTAGGACATTCGCAAGACTTTAATATTTCAGTTCTTGGATGGCCAACTATTTACAGGTCCCGTGGAAATCACCGACACGGTTTTCACCGACAACTACTTTGGCCGACAACGATTTTAACCGACAACGAATCTAAAATCGTTGTCGGTCAAATTCGTGTCGGTCGAAATCGTTGTTGGCCAAAGTAGTTGTCGGCCAAATCTGGAGTCGGTGAAAACCGTGTCGCGGAAATTTGTGTCGGTGATTTCCATGGGACCCCTATTTACTCTATGATAAATAGTGACTAAGATCTTTTTTTTGGACAGTGCAGCTAAACTCAAAAATAATGTAACAGTATTTTGAAATTCGTCTAACGTTTTTACCATTTTTCTTTTTTATGTAATGCAATTAGAATCTCAAGGTAGAGATTATTTTGCCGTACAATATTTTTCAATACATTATCCTACTTTATGAAACACAAAAGAAATTACGTATAAATAATCGTAGGCCAATTCACAAGCATTTTGAAAAATATACAGTTTCCTTACATTTCTTTTACCGTATTAAATTACACACCTACTCGTTTTCGTGATAAGTGCATAAAATTCGCTGTCTAATCATGAGAACCCGATTGCTACTCCGAGTGGTACTCGAAATCGACGAAACGATGCCCGGACATCGAAATCGCCTGATTACATATTGAGTGTGATCGCATCCCTGGTCATCGGAGATAAAGGTTTCGGGTTATTATAGGGGACGCCAAAGTGAGAGACGTCTCGTGAATGTTTCATCGTTAAATACAATATAAAACGAGAAAAGGCCGCGACGCTCTGACAGGAGGGAGTTCGAACGATATCCACCAATTTCGTCGAACGTTACGAAGCGATATCCGGGTGACTGGTTGGAAACGGTAAGAGGACTGACGGCGCGATACTACTTAAGAAGTCATCGTACATCGGTGTAATTTCTCCGCGGAGTGACTCTGCGGATTCTTTCACCTCGGAAGAAACCAGTTTCTTCCGCGCCATCGGAGCTCGTGGCCCGATCTCCCTCCGTCGAGTCGTAACAGGAGAAATATCGAAAGGTATTCCTACCGAAAAATTTCGTGCTCGACAAGGGCGAACGCGTGCGGGAGGGAGAGCGAGTAGACACGAGCGAATATCGCGAGCGAGCGAACGACTCACCCGATTGCCGTGCGACGGTATTTACTGCTTCGTAAGTTGCTTGTCGGTAACAAGACGCCTTGAAAACCCTCAGGAAAACCTTGTTAATTAGACGTCCAAAGTAAAGCGCGAGACGTAAGGCGGCAGCGGCCTCGGAGAAGAGAAATAGCAGAGACGTTCTCAATGCCGGGACCCCATAGACATGACTTTAATTCCGGGAAGAAGAACGACGTCTTCGAGGGAAAATCTTCATCCCTCTCATTTTGCTCTCCATCGGGAGAAGGCTTGACGTCATCCTCCTCCTCGTCTTCGTCCTCGTCGTTCCCGTCGTTTTGAATAGCACGCATAATGCCATTCATCTTGGGGTCTTCTTTTGAAAAAAATTGTCGACAGTAAAATCGCGAACAATAGACGGTATCGCATATGATTATAATATTATACACTGCTCGGATCAAGTCCCGCGGAATCACATACGACAACATCACCTCCAACAGGTAAACACTATTTTTCACCATAAGACGCTGTTGGCATATCGAATGTCAGAATTTCCTTATGTTTATGTCTAATGGGGTGTGGCAGTACCAATTACTCCGGCATTATGCTTTGATTATACTTTATTTTAATATTATTTTTAATGGTCATGAGATTGAAGCATAATGTGTTCTGAATACAAAAAAAATCCGTGGTCCTCAAAACCTAATACTACGGAAGAAAATATTTTTAAAAAATACAATTGATAACATTTTGTTGTAGTGTACGTTCATTTTCTTATTAAACAAGGCAAGAGAAAGTTTCTTTTTATAATTTGACTGTGTTGAAGTAGGTATCTAAATAATAATAAAATTTCCACCTATGCAATTTTGGAACAACATAAAGAATGTATGCACAATCATGGAGGAAAAATGGTCCTTTTTTACCTTCTTTACAGAATGATTTCTCAAATCCTGAGATTATTAAAATACCAGAATAATATATTTATTTTTACGTATTTTTAATCTCATTGGGAAAAAATACCGTAGTAAACCCTACACCCGCAGTATACGTACTAAGTTGTGATTTCATTATTATACATAATTATTACTAAAATCATTTTATTGTTTTTATACATAATTATTAGTAAAATCAATTTGTTTGGAATTTTGACTTACAACATTTACATAATCACCGTCACATATGTGAATTCACAACCTGATAATGAATAATGTTGTCCACAGTGCTGTTAAATGTATACTTGTAATTTTCGAACAATAATTCATACAAAAATGATGAGAAATCAGTGTACTTCATTCGAAAATTGACTGTTTTAATATAAAATTGTCAACTTGTACGAATGATTCTAATAATTTGATCACCCACCATAAAGAGATTATAAAAAAAAGTATAAAACTCGCGAAACGTTATTTTGCGACTCAATATGATGGAAATGCGATATGTTTCACGAATAATACCAGTCTGCTGCGTCGTTATATTTCCGAAGATTAAACCGTCCCATCGCCCCGTTTTTCAATTCTTCGGCGTTTTCAAACCTATTCGATGCAAACCATTGTTTGAAATTCAACGGATAATTCCATAACTCGACGATTCTCACGAATTTTTCACTATTTCCCGCAAATCATCCGCGATAACTATACGGCTTCCGTTATGTGCATTCTATGAATATTCATCCGCCGGTCTGGTCTGGACACGGACGGCATCACTGTCATATCTTACTGTTACTCGTAACGTTTAGCGCATAAATCTCGCACTTGTGAATTTCAGCAACGTTACTGTTTTGTTTATCTGCAACAATGGGATTACTATTTACACGTCACAGTTACCGGGATTATTTCCTTCAGTTCTAATTTTTACACTGGGTATCGTTACACGTGTATGCATATATCAAATAATAATATCGCTCTTGCACAAGATAAGCGTCACAACCCTCGTTTCTTTTGTTCTAGAATTTCAAGAATTTCGAGAATTTCAAGAAAAACGTCACAAGTCTATTTTTTTAGATTTCTTTTGGTATTCAATTACTGGGTTTTATTTGTTTTCATTTACAGCCACAGCTCGTTAAACTATCGAAGGACTTTGAAGCGCTCTTCTGTAAAATTCTTTTTTATTTTTCTATGCGTGACGATTTCCATGTGCTTGAGCGATATGCTCATTTTGAACTAATGAGGATATTTCAGTGGTTACATGATTCACCCTTTCATATACAAATTAAATGAAATTCGTCGTGACTGAACGTGATGAACATTTCAAACAAAGTTCGCTAAATCTGTACGTTACTGCTTTCTGTTATAACGAAATAAAATTCTGTTCTTTTGTAACCAGTATTTAATTATAAAAGTAATTGTAGACAAACACTAAGCTTTCTCTCGCCTCTCGTCAAATTATTATTCAATATAAAAAAAGTTTATTCATTCCATCCGTGAAGAAATTCATGTGACAAGGAATTAATAACGAATTTTCGAATAGAATCGACACAGATACGTTCCTGGGATAATAATAAACATGGCTGATAATTAGAGAACGGATTTTATGCATTTATGATAGAAATTAGTAGGCGAGAATTTTGAAGTACTATTATATTATTTTCAACCTGTTAAACATACCGACGAGGAAAATAAATTTCTACTTTACTTCAGTTTCTTGCAACTCGGGTAAAAAAAGTTTATTTCGCATAGAGACCCACGGGATCACATCGATCAACGACGTAATGGAATCACTAAAAAGTTATTATCATAAAATTAATGCCACTACCTATCAGTTTATGATTGCTGAATTTGTCTAGATTATAGTGCAAGGAAGGAACTTTAATATTAAGTAACAACAAATATTATTAATAGACTGTGGATTTTATGCGCTTATGACAAAAGTGGGTAGGTGCAATTTGAAACAGCGAACAAATTCGAAGAATTCAAGAATGTCAACATATTATTTTGAATATGTTAAAATTATTAAGAGAGTACATAAATGTTTACTAAGCTCGTGTACCTTGTAATCGACGCACACAAAGATTTTGTATATAGACTCGCAGTCTAGTTATTAATAACGCTGCTGAAATACGCGACACTCGTGTGAAACGCAATAAATTCGCACGACAGTTAACGCGTTAATATAAAGCAATATTTTAGTTGAACGTATGTAACGGCACAAGGCACACATAACGCGGAGTCGTGTTTGTACATCAAAGGACTAATGTAAAATTGCTGTAATACAAAGCGGTCCTGTCATGAGCAACTCCTAAGAAATGCTAGAAGAAATCGTACAAAGCGACAATCGTGTAGAGAAATGAATGTTGATAAATAGTCTAGCGAGTAGAGTGTTGAAAAATTCATCGACGCCAGATAAGCAATACGGAAATGCGTAGCAATATTATTAACGATCCTCCGCGCGTTGAACAGGTAACGACGGATAAGCAACAGCGCTCTGGCATAACAGGTATTGCCAACAGCTGAACATAGTTAAAAACAAGTGCGCTATGCAGGGGTCATCTTGCCGTCGAGAATAAATTAAAGGGGAGTTTAAAAGAGACCGTGCTGGAAAAACGACGCGCCTCTTAATTTAAACGTCAGACAGGATTTAATTACCCGTTTTTTCACTTGCTTAATCTGTCCGTCCTCGCGCGGTGCCGATTTACGAGCGTGCCGATGGAACTGGCTGTGCATTAACATAATACCCGCGCTATCGCTGTGCCGGGAAACGGTCACGACAGACATAAAAGAGGACAGTGGAAGCGTTCTCTACTATAATAATTGTGTGGGGTGAGATCGCTGGCCGGTAGTTACGTGGGGCAACGAGGTGAAAAAAGGGTCGTAGAAAGAGAGAGAGAGAGAGAGAAAGTTAGAGGCGGAGAAGGTACAAATCGACCGTGAAATCCAAGATTCGAGACCACCGGTTCTCTCGGCGGAGGCGACGAAATGAAGAGTCCTCCTTCCCTCACCCGTTGATATGATAAACACCGAAAATGACAGCGGCATCCAACCCCCGCGTCTTTCTCCCTTTTTCCTCCCCTCGCTCTCTCTCTCTCTCCCTCTCTCTTTCACGTCTTCCCTAGGCTCTTCGAGTTAATCACGTCAGGCAGGCAGACCCTCTGATTAAAACGGGCCTCCATCCCTTCTTATTATTATTGTTATTAGAGGAACTGAGTGCAGAGCACTCGGGGAATCGCGCCGGATAGACGGGATAGCTCTTCTCCTCGTAGCGCGTGTACGTGAACACGTAGATGAATGCGCGAGCGCGCGGGACACCAGTGTATGCACACTTCCTAATCGTCAGAATTTTCGACATTATTAAATGGCTGATGAGACCGGGAATGAATCTTGTTTCGTCCGTTCCTTAATTAACTTTCCTCGCCGCGCAATTAATCGTCCCGGCAAATATATATCGTTCCCGACCGACTAGGACTAGACTATGCTGCGTGAATGAGTTTACTGCCCCCCTCCCCCCACCTCCCCGGCCCGGCCGACCGGCCGTCGTCGCGAGGAAAGCGATTCGCGATTTATTCCCATGCCCAGCGCCGCTTTCATTTGTACTCTGACAGTTGCGAAACGATGTCTACTTTCAGACTAATACTTCGACGCCGGAACGTCGAAACACTGCTGATCAAATCATTATACTGTAGACTCCCTGTAGGGTTGTTATCTACGAAGTCAGGAACCGAGGGCGAACGGCATAAAAACCCCGGACTTCTTCATCTGAAACCCGGACTTTTTCCTAGTGTTTATAAAGAAAAGTTTTGGACGGGAATTTCGAGGAAAAATTATATATTTATTAGAATAATTATCACTGTAGAGATAGGAATCATTTCTGAATGGACTTAGTCAGATGCTGTATATCGCTGCGCAGCGTTCACTCAAAATAATTTTAAAGTGTCCACTTTTTAAAAAACAGGTCCGTAAAGGGGACACTTGGAGCTATATACCCATTTTTTCAAATTTTTGATAAGTTCTCTGCTATGAAAACATTGCGTTTCTTTAAAATGAATGTTGAAAACAAATATTTTTTTCAAATGACAACATTTTTAGTAGATACTCTTATGTTTTAAAAACAGTGGATCTCATAAATAGCTTTTAATTGAAACAAATATTAACAATGTATAAAGTGGGATATGTGTTAAAAATCTAGTTGAAGTTCCGAATACAGATGAAATTATATGTTAACTATTATGGAGGTTTGAAAAGTTAATGAACCATAGTAATGTGGATAAAAGAAATTTGCAAATTTATCTGCAATAGTAAAAGATAACAATACATGTATTTTTAATATGTATATCATATAGATTATATTATGCAATAATTTCTATATTTCCTGGTTAAATGTGATTTCATACATCTGGATGATTATGAAAATTGAATTGTGTCCAACTAGATCGTGGAAATAGCTGAGTGTGCGCTGTATCACTCGCACGAGATTGGCATAAAAATTGGTTGCGTGACACGAATACGTTTCCTTGTCGGTTGACGTGGGAACACTCGAACACTAGCGGCCATCTCCGGCTGCTGACTCATTTTCGGGAAGCTGCGAGATCGCGACTGCGGAAAAGATTAACTTGTATCGATCGTTCGCGGCGAAGTCGGGGATTATAGGAGCAAACGTGGCCGCCGCGCGTGATCGTCGGGGACAGATAAGCGAGGAAGGATTGGCGGTTGGTTTAATATTCCGCTTTGTCCGCTTCATTAGCGTGGCACAAAAGTGGCTTAAAATAATTGAGTCTACGCCGGGTATAATGCCTATTCTGATGTTCCATTGTCGGCCGGCTCGGATTCTTGACTCGCGCAGCGCGTTATCAATGGCTGCTTATTTCCTTCATTGTGATCGCGCGCGCTGTCCCTTTGTTTTTGTTTAATTTTTCAACCCCTCGGATATCTTTCGACCACCGTAGACGAGAGATCGTGTACGGACCAAATCTCCACCCTCCTCGTCGGCATTCACCTCCGCCTCTCTCTCTCTCTCTCTCTCTCTCTCTCTCGCCGCGAACGAAAAATTCTGATTTATTATCGGCGGTTGCGTGCCTCGAGGTTTTTCACCGAAGAACGTTCTTCCACGGGATCTCGCGTCGAACCGGTCATTCGTCATGAACAATTCCTTAATCGCTCGGCTCGTTACACACGCGAGCCGCAACGGAATTTCGATTCGCAAGAGAAAAAAAGAAAAACGGGACACTTTTAGTCACGGTTAAGCGGAAGCCTCTGTCATAATCGTTAGCGACGAAGTATACGATCGAACCACGTTCTCAGGCATAACTGCGACTGCCGTGGAATTAAAAGGGTTGCTTCACCCTTTGCTCACGCTGCGATACTCCATTCGCGACATCACCGCTGCTCTAGCGAGATAAAGAAAAGAAACAGACTTTGCTCTATCCAGACTCTCGACGAAGGAAGGTCGTGTGCTTTCGAACCGTTAACGTGACCACTCGTTCGATAGTTACAAGGACAGGTCAGGATTCACAACCTTTTTAATCTTGACGCGTTCCTCTGCTAACCCGTATGACTTTCTTCGCGGCTGTATTAATTAGAACTTCTTCAACTTTCGTAGTTTCCGGAAAGATTGGAAAAATTGATTTTTGTTCTGTATCCATGTTTATTTTAACCCTTAGCACTTGGGTGATGAATTTGAGTCACCAACAAACATTGCTGTATTATTATTGGAGAATATTGTCTACATTATTATTTATGTTGGTGTCTAATTAATTATTGAACATTCAGTTTCATATGTACAAAATGAACAAAGCCATATAAAATGGAATTATTCTAGGTCGGAAGAAATATTTCATATTCGAGTTAAAATAGCTCCGAGCGCAAAGGGTTAATCTCGAGATAAAAGAAAGGAATAATATCCAGATTTCATACATTCTGTTCGAAATCTTTATCAGGAGTCACAGTTGTTATTATACTGCAACGGGTTAAGCGGTTGATATGTGTCTCAATATTATGACGTGAAAGCGCGACAGTTATCTATACACAAAAATAAAAAATACAAACAAATCTCATTTATTCATTTGATGATTCATTAACCCCTTACCTTACAATATCGTGTCCGACACGTGATGAAGATTCTGAATAGAGTCTAATAAATGTGTAATTAATGTACACCAATTAGGGAACGGGTACCATGGAAATCACCGACACAAATTTGCCCGACACGGTCTTCACCGATTCCTGATTTGACCGACTACGGATTTAACCGACAACGATTTTTACCGACAACAAATCTAAAATCCTTGTCGGTCAAAATCGCTGTCAGCCAAAGTAGTTGTCGGTGAAATCTGGAGTCGGTGAAAACCGTGTCGGGCAAATTTGTGGCGGTGATTTCCATGATTTCCTTCGGGAACATATAGGCGTAAAATAGTTATAAAGATTCTCCTTTTTTAGGACATTAAGAATTACAAAAACAGTTTTAATCACTGAAATCGTAAACTAAATCGTAAGGCAAGGGGTTAATAATTGATTTAAATTTTCATAAGGTCTGTAGCAATGTCGAAAAAATATATCACGATTGTGCTAGCGATTTGTTCGAGGAAACTCTCAAAAGTAGACCGTTAATCATCGGCTGGGACGCGAATTACACGTGCAAGCCGTTTTGCAGCTCCGCGTCGCGTCGCGTCGTCTTAGCGTGGAGCCTACTTGTTGTGGACCGTCGAGAAAAACCGTCGTGTGCTGGCGAACCGTGGAATCCGAATCCAAAATTAAATAAAGCATTCATAAATTCTCGACGAAGGGCGACGGGGTTGGGCAACGGCGACGTACAAGTTTACGCTTTCCCGCGCCCAAAGAAAGTACACAAGCCGGCGTTTTAATTCCGTTGTTCAACCCCCATGAGCCACGACCTTCACCCCCCTGCCACGTTTTCATTCGCCGAACATTTCTTCTGTTCCCCCCTCTTTTTTTCCTGTCTAATATTCTTATCCAGTGGCGCGATACCGCGGTTCGCATTTCTCGCGCTTCTTCTAGTAATATCCGAGCTACTTTCCCTCCATAAACCTCTAAGTTTATGGTAAATTGGCCAGGGATCCTTATACCTTTTCGGACTATGTTTCTCTTCTCCCAGATGCACACACCCTTTTTAGCATCGCTTTGTTCCGTCCGCGTTTTCCGTGCAACGTGCTCGTGTTCAAGGACGTTGAAAAACCATTGTTCCTTTTCCCCTTTCACCTGTCACGTCTTCTAACGGCTGCTCGCTTTTACGAAAAATACCTGACAGGTTGGAGACTCCTTGCTCTTCGATTCGAGAATGCGAACGTACTTAGTCAAGTTGCTCTCCTTCATTTCTTTCAATTTTATCGGAAAACAGTTTTCCTAGAAATACATCTTCGTGTAGTTTAACGGGGAAATTTTTAGAGAAATTTGGAAATTTTGTTCATTTTATTTTATCGTATAGGGTGAGTCACCTAAGACGGGTGCCATGGAAATCAGCGACACGAATTTCCCCGACACCAGATTTGACCGACAACGATATCAGATTCGTTGGCGGTTCAAAATCGTTGTCGGTTAAAGGCATTGTTGGCTAAACTAGTTGTCGGACAAATCTGGAGTCTGTGAAATGTTGAACCCCCTAAGACAGGCCACCTGAATAACTTCTTCATTTTTGAGATAGGAAAGAATGTTTCAGACAAAAGTTGTTTGGTTTTGAGGGGTCCATAACTTTTTTCTGGTGGAGGTAGTAGCTACTTTTTTAAAGTACAATCACAGATTTTGTGAACTCCCTTTTCGGGACAATTTCAACGATATAGTAATTCAAGGTCATTCAATATAATTTAAGGTCATAAACGTAAAAAAGAATGGAAGATACAAATTCACTGTGAATGCTAACATAATGGGATATTCTCAGCTATGTTTTACATTTCCATTTGCATCTTTGCAACGAATGAAAAGCTGTACCAAATCGCGATCCTATCTAATAGTGTTTGTTGTTCCAGAGAGGTTGAGGCTCGGAGCTAAGGGCGGCTTTGAAAAATTATTCGAAGCCCTCTGAAAAATGATAGGCCGGTCTACCGAACCATTTACCAAGACCGCGGCCTCGTAAATCCGCGCTAGATTGCACGAGATTCGTGTCGGGGTTGTTTTGATGGGTGTATGCGGCCCGAGCTGATTCCCGTTGACAGGCCTTGAGTTTTCGAGTAATTAATAACGAGAAGTCGTATACACGGGCTGGGGGTGGCAGGTTAACCCCTGCCGCGACGTCAAAGAACATGGGGGCGCAAACGAAACTTACGAAAGTCTCTTCGAGTGTCTCGAACGCCGCGAGGATTCTTGTTAATACATATACCGCCGTCCCGCGAACCTTCTTTCTCCCAGTTAAACTTGTCGTTAACTCGGCGTTCGGATACACGAATTCTACATTAACGGATAACATTAAGCTTCATAGACTCGGAGCAATGGTACCGCTCGACCCGCGGCCTTTCAACCAGACGGCACTTCTCACTTTTTTTAACACGCTTTGGTTTTTACTGATGTCGTCCGGTCTAGACACCAAAATTAGGTTTCCGCCGGGACATATTAATATTAATATTAATTAAAAATGTTTTATCTTTCTTGCATTATATGTAAAGAAGTCATTTTAATTTTAATACAATATAGCCGAATTCTCATGATATTCAATCATGAATTCACAATTCTCATGGTAACTATGCCGAGCAAAGTGTTACTATGTACTATCGTAAGTTTATTAACACTAAACCTACCACCGCC
Organism: Lasioglossum zephyrum; assembly: GCA_028455615.1. Taxonomy (NCBI): domain Eukaryota; kingdom Metazoa; phylum Arthropoda; class Insecta; order Hymenoptera; family Halictidae; genus Lasioglossum; species Lasioglossum zephyrum. The sequence continues at coordinate 14,391,828 of CM052323.1, read as the reverse complement.
GATCTAATAACCGGTTTCAGATTTTTTATTTTTCACGGGAATTGATTGAATATACATATTTCTTTTAATGCCAGTGTATAGGAATGGAAGGAGATATAACACAAGGCGTTGTCCGTTATGGTCCTGGGAAACTTTCCGGGAAAAGAAATTCGAGACAATCACAGAGGAAAGTCGGAACATTCGGACAAACTGTAAAAATCGTAATTTTTGATACGGTACAAGTAGCAGGTTAACATTAATAGATACAATGACCACTCAGAGATACGTTTTTTTCTCATTTTTACTTTGTTTACAATAGCTTTTCACAAATTCACAAAATAATCACAAACAAATGTATTGAAATTTGGACAGGATAACGTCTGTCAGGTCAGCTAGTGTAGCTATAAAAATCGTCCGTTGTCCGAGGGTTAACACAGCCTCAGATTCGTCGTGAAATATTTTCAGTCGATTTTGGAATCGTTTGTATGTACCCGCATCTCCCGCAAAATCATATGAAAAAATCCACCCTTCTGCTCACCCTCACTCTTCAAAATCAATCGGCTTCTAAGATACCACACCGAGCAGACATAAACGTAGTCGCAGCATAATTTCCTGCATTGTGTGAAGCGCGTGTAGATAGCCACTGTGTGTACATTCGGTTGAGTGTAAGTCTCCAAGGCTAAGGGGCAATATCGTAGAACGAGGGATGCCCTTCGCAAATCCCCGTGATCCCTCTTCAATGCACGGCCTGACGTCTTCAGGTTATGATAGCTTCTCGGGGTCCCGTGATACTCTCGGTTTAATATTTATAAACCAGATATACGTATACACAGTGTCGGATACCTGGACTCTTCGGACGTAAAACGAACTGTTACATTTCTCGGGGTGCGAGAATTGACGCTGGAACGTCTCTAGAACGCGGAGACTACCTTTTCCACCCCTAAATCGTACTCGCTATTATGAAAATCGCTTTGTCTACCCTCGACGATGCTCGTCGAGAACGTTCTCTGCCGTCGATCGATCTCTCGATTTTTTATTTCGACCCTCGAAATTAACGTTGCCCATTCCTGGCAACTCGTGCGCGGATACAAGGCCGATGGGGCGGTTTCAATCTCGGAGGAACGAATTTCCGTTCGCGACTGCCGCGATCGTCGAAGGTGCCGGCTGCGCCCCCAAAGAGACTCGGGTCATTTGGCAAAGTGCTACTTTGTGTCACATAAAGAAAGCAACGCGGTCCCTCACCGACGCGACGCCGCGCCGGTTATTTTGCAGTCAGCGTTTTCCGTCACCCCCGGTTCCGCTGCCTACGGAAACTTGGCTATCGAACTGCGTCTCGATTCATCGCCTTTCGATGCAATCTTTCACCGATCTTCGACCAAATGCCACGGACTCGGTGCGATATTTGTCGATAAGTTTGCGGCTCATTTTGCATAGTCCGCAGAACTTGCTCCGGGTCTTAGCTGTTTAATTGGTTGCTGACGAGTCGAAACGCCTGACCTACATTATTGGTTTCTTTGGACGGCTAATAACTGTACCATTTTGTCAATTTCACAGATTGCAGGATGCTGCAACTTGAATATGGCTCATTTCGATGGTAAAGAAAAATAGCATAGAGAAATGTGATTCTGTTAGAGGGTAGGAAATATTTTTCTCAAAACACGAATTAATGATTGAGTTGTTATTTTGACTATTATGCGACAGGAATATTTACTCACGTTTAAACAAACATACAATGAAACACCGCAAGACTCGGGTACTTTTATGAAGGCCTATATTGTAGATCTGTGCGATTATACGTATTCTGAAGATTTGCGATAAGCTGCAAACGTTTAAACATAATGACAATGGCAGTTCTTCACTATTTTTTAGCCTATAACTGAAATAAATTAAGCATTTTGTCATCTTTCCAGTGATGTTATTTATTATTGTGGAATCAGAGGTGGTAGGAAAAATATTAGTTACTTCGAGGAACGTGAAAACACAAAAAAAGAACTTTATTTAATATTTTACGATGGAAAAGAAAAGAACAAAATTTATACGTCTAGCTCGCGCTCGGCTTCTCGGAAATCACACCCGTCTCTATACGTCGATTAACCGTCTCTGATCGTCTCTTATTCACCGTCCTCCTATATTATTCTCGTTACGGTCGCACTCACTCTTTGTTTCTCTTTCTCTCTCGCACGCATGCTCTCTCTCTCTCTCTCTCTCTCTCTCTCTCACACACACACACACACACACACACACTCTTCGCGTTCTTATAATAATACGGCGCTTTGTCTTTCGCGATACATCGCGATGTTTACTTGTCGCCCCTCGCGAAACGGCCGTTGCCTTTCAAAATTCGCGATCTCCCGGACCCTACATTATTTGAATACTAAATATGTAGATCATCATGAAACTGTTTAATAACTAAATAAATATTTTAAGAAATTTTTTAATTCTTACTGTTAATTTTCATTAGGAAACACGCTGCAACTGATGATGCTAATTGCCCCTTAAATTAGTTTTAAATCATTAATGTGTGAAAATGTGGAACTAATGATGAAGAACTCGGATCACAAACCTGTATTGAAATTAATAATACCAGAAAGAGCACCTAATATTAGTCAGTAGTATAACAAAAAAATCTGACGATTAAGTTTTATAATCGTAAAAAACTTACAGAATGATTGATTATATTCAAATATTAACCCTTTGCACTCGGAACTATTTTAACTCCAAAATCAAACGTTTCTTCGGACCTGGAATATTTCCATTGCCTATGATTTTTTAAATTTGATAGATATGAAATCGATATAATACCTCATATAATACTTAAATGTTTAGCAATTGGGTAAATACCGACATAATTAATAATGTAAACAATATTTTAAATAACAGTACAGCAATGTTTAATAACGTCTCAGAGGCACCACTCGAGTGCTAAGGGTTAATAACTATAATAGTCTAGATGATAACGAAATGAAATCTGTGCGAAACTGCGCCCACTTAAAAAACCTATAAGAATACGACTTACGTAAAATTTTGAAATCGACCTTTCGGCTCAAACACCCTCCTGTGTACTGTAACGGGACTGCAAAAACTGTATTAGCAAACAAATAAATATTTACTTGTACGGGCTGTCGTTCAAGGATACCGAGAAGGGAAAGCAAAGCTCCGGAGCCTAGTGCCACGCTAAAAATATCATCGATGTCGTTCGCGCGAGGATAATATTGGAAACAGCACTAAAAGATATGAAGACGGTTGCCCGTTCGAAGTTGCAATGGATCGTAAAAGATTAACTTTCACATTCGCGATTTGCATATAGCGAATTCTTAGAGAGACACGTATACCTTTTGTCTGTAGGTAAGTAATCGAACGCCGTCTTGCGTAAAACATGACGGTGGCGGCGATTCGATCGTTGGAGACCAATAATGGAAACATTTTCCGACAAAGCGTCTGATGCCGATTCGAACTACATTATTGTTGCGAGATCGTAATTACACGACGAAAGTGGATAAGGATGAATTCGTTATCTCTCCCTCCCCTTCCCTGTTCACCCACCCGGATCCCTTCATCCACCGTTGAAAACTCCTCTGCGAGAGAGTTTTCCGAAGTTCTATCCCCGAGCGTAGTAAGCCAATGGGAGCGAGGGGCGGAAAAAAAGTCGGGAAACAGCTTAATCGCTTCGGAAATGCATAGTGCGTAGTCTGGGCAATAAGTTATACCTGGCAAGAGAGAAAAGATTGTCGGTGCTGGCGCGGGGTTGGAACAGCAAATATATACAGGGTGTCTGCTCGAAGTGTGTGTAGTTGATTATTCTGGCAACTGTCATAAACACGGCACAATTCTTTTTTATGAAAATTCAATGGCGGAGCGCGCGAACCTCTTACCGAGGAGAAAAATTTCTTTTTTACAACGCTTGCCGAGTTGTCGTCGTCGTTGTCATTGTCGTTGTATGCGTCAAATCTTGAAATCGAACTTTAAACCACTGTCCGATGAGCTAGAGACTTGGAATTTTCAACATAGCTCAGAACTGGATGACAAGGCAATATTCAAAAAAAAAATTTTACACGCACTGTGCATTCAGGATTTAAACAATATTTTTAAATGTTTCCCTTCGCCCCTCGCCACGCGACGTTCGGTAGTACGTCATCGCGTGCAGCAATCCCCACTGCGCGCGCTCCCTACTCCACTACGCGTTCCCACTCCGACTCCGACCCTGCTCCACTGGCCCACTTCGCACCGAAGGAGCTCAGTTTACTTACTGATTGATTTGGTTTGGATTAGGCCGCCGGGCGGGAGAAGGGGGCGACAAGGACCGGCGGTTCTGCTCGGTAAGCGGGCCTTACCAAATACACTCGGTAGTAAAGACTAAAAAGTAGAAAATAAATATATATATATATAAAAACTTTTTAAAAACCACGCTTATATTAGAATGCACTAAAAATGAGAAAATAACATTTTTAGATATTAATGACTATAAAGAAAGCGTGGAGCGCCCCCGAAGATTACGTTAATATAGTTTAGCACTCCATGCTTTTATTTATAGTCATTAATATCTAACAATATTATTTTCTCCTTATTAGTGCATTCTAATATAAGCGTTTGGTTTTTAAAAAGTTTTTATATATATATGTTCAAGACTGGCGCTCCCAAACGCCATGTTGAATTATTTCGTCATCGCGATGCGTGCGCAATCCCGCTAAGACACGCGTAACAAGCGTGTGCCGTCGAGACTCACGCGGGTCGAATTCACACGCATCATTGGCTCTATTCTCACTCGATCTTTCTGGAAGGTTCTCGAACGCCAAGCCGGAACCGTTCTGGCATGACGAACTTCCAGGAAGATCGAGGTGATAAAAGAGAGAGACAATCGCCATTCCAGCTCTCTCAAAGCAAATCAATCAGCTGTCATACATCGAGTGTCAAAATCTTTATTTCAATCGTTTTCATACATTGTACATTACAGTTCATCTCTTGTAAATTCATTTTGTGACTCTCTGCAAGCAGAATAAACTCAGTTATTTATTGTAAATTCATACTACAGTGCTCACTTCCCATTTATACAGTCCACTTCTCTCCAATTTCAAATCCATCCGTTACTTTCACATCTATTCCATTCTCGCTCACATCTTGTTCCATCCACACATCATTCAGCGATCCGATCTCAGTCATTCCAGTCTTCTCAATCACTCCATCATTCTAACCTTTCATTCGCGGTTACCAAAACCGAATTCAGTACAGTTCCGTACAATATATTTTTCTTATTATTTCACGCTGGGTTTACCACCAATTGTCAAACAATAGATCTTTTAAAGTTTGATTCCTTGCTCTACGATATCGTGTCGAACTGGTGGTGAAGAATCTGAACAGAGTCTAATAAATATGTATGTTATTAACAGACTGCAGATCTTTATGCAAAATAAAAACTTTCTACTTAAACTACAACAAGCCGGGGCGAAATGAATGTTTAATTTCTCTTTGAATATGTTTAATAGATTAAAACTAATATAGCAGAGTATATTTAAGTTCTTGAAATTTTTTACTGTTAGAAATTAGACCTACTCATTTTTATCATAAATGCATCAAATCCGCAGTCTAGTTATTAGTTTCCTTTAAACTGAAATTCAATTCTTCTTTGGTTTTGTTAATGTTCAGCTATTGAAGAACATATAGGCATACAATAGATAAAATTTTTCTCCTTTTTTACGAATATTACAATCTACAGAAAAGTTCTAATCATTGAAACCGTAAGATAAGTCGTAGGGCAATGGGTTAAATGCATGTTTTAGCTTGCCATTTTTAGAAGGCAACATGTGTCAGTCAATTTTATCGCCGACCCTATTACTGCCGGTCAAAACGACCGGTTTTATATTTTTCGTTTTGCAATTATTGAAATTATGAAGTTGCTTACATGGAAATTGATTCAATGAATTTCTTTGTCGAAGCACATATTGTGATAAAAATTGAACAACATATAAGTAAATAGAGCCTTGTCATTTTATAATCTAAAAATATTTTTATCGCTTTTAGTGATCGGTGGATTTAGTTTTAGCCAACTTGGCTCGTAGAAAAGTCAAATATTGAAAAACGAAAGTATAATTGAAAAACTTTTTCTGAAAAATTTATATACATATATAAGTACATACATAAAACTATTTTCTAAGATAGCTTCAAAATTTCAGTATTTTGTCACAATTTCAGATGATTCTATGAAGAACCGAATAGACGCTAAGACGGTCACGTAGTTGAATAATAATTAATATGTAGAAAGAACCCTCTTAAATAATGTCTTTAATAATGTCAACGATTGTAGTGTCAAATAAAATGGCAAAAATAATTAATTGAAAAGTTCCAAGAACTGTCGGTTGATTCGATGGTAGGCTACCCTTAGTTTCTCTGCGGAAGCTTTTCTTATTCCCTGAATGGCTCCGAAATAATTGACTCGCATACACTTTCATACTTAGCGCGGACACACTGTATATCGAGTCGGCGGGATCAGGGATACGAGGTGGAAAAGGGGAGGATGGTTGGCGAGGGGCAGCCAGTCCGTCGAGCGTCGTTAATTTATGGACTTATTTTTCCCGGCGTGCGGTCGCAATTAATCCTGCGGTTTAATTGCTTCGTAACGCGACCCACGGAAGGATCTTTCGATTTGATTAATCGGATTCGACGGATGTCGCCGCGCCGCGCGACTTCGGCCGCAGAGACGAATCGTTATAATGCTCTCCCGGAAAAGAAGGAGGAAGGGACTTCCTCGGTTTTTCTGCGAGTCGGCATTTGTCCCGACGACGACTTGTCGGGCCGATTAGCAACTTCGCGACTCGAGAGAAACGATGGGGAACGCGCGGTGCAATTATGGCTTTTTCATCGTCGGAGAATATGTACATGTACAGTCCGGGACAAAAACATAGCACACATTAAGATGTACATAAATTTATTTCCATGTGGCCATTGAAATTTGTTTCCATGTATACAGGGTGAGTCGCCTATCGTTTTCACCTAAAATATCTTTGTCGGGGACCAAGTTGAATGGTAAAATGGGACTCACACGATATAAAAAAACTTTTGTTTTTGTCACTTTTTAAGATATCAAGGTGACTTTCATCTTTCTTCAATGGAAAAACCCTTTTTTAAACAACTACAATGATAGTCTCTTCCATTACAAATACAGTGACTATAATGACTCAAGGTCATTCAGGGACACGGACAGAAAAAACGTATAAAACTAAAATATGGAAGCAGAATACCTGTATTTCATAAGTGTACGAAATGTTGGCCATCTACTACGTCGATACATGCCTATAAACGGGCTTTCAGAGAATGTCATTGATACGACATGTAAAAAGAATTTTTTTCAAAAATTACAATTAGTCGGAATTGTATAGAAAATACTGAAAATTGCATTTTATAACTTTCTATGTGAGCCTATATTGTAAATTTTATAAAATATGTCTTGTAGATCTGTGTCAATTATATGCACTCCGGAAGTTTCATCGAAATCGGTCGATGTGGCAAAAAACGACAGTCATTAAAACAGGTAAGAATTCTTAGATTTACTGCAGTTATAGGCAGAAAATCGTGAAAATCTGCAATTTTTACCATCTTTAAAACGTTTGTAGCTCACCGCAACGTCAACCGATTTTGACGAAATTTTCAGAATATGACTAATTGACATAGATCTACAAAACGTGTTTTATCAATTTTCAATAGAGGCCCACATAAAAAAGTTGTAAAATGCAACTTTTAGTATTTTTTCTACAATTCCGATCAATTGGAATTTTTGACAAACTTTTCTTTTACATCCTGTGGCAAACTAATTGCTCTAGCTACCCAAAAAAGTTCAAATCGTATAGTGCAATATTTAAAAAGTTGTCTCTTTAAGAGTGTCGGAATATTAGTGGGAGTCACTGCATCTCTGCTGAACGCACTACTGCACGATTAAACGTTAAAAGTGACATCAGAATAATGGAATGAAGATCCGAATTATAAATTACAATATAATTGAATTACAATGTATTTTATAATTGTACTCCACTGCATTTACGAATTACATTGTAATTTAATTGAATGAAGATCTGAATTATAAATTACAATATAACTGAATTGCGATGTAATTCAATTACTTTGTAATTATAATTCTGAAGTAATTTAATTGTAATTCTGCACAACTCTGGTTGATACAGAGACGGAGAAAGTGGGAACCGGTGGCCTCGGTTTCGCTTATCCGTCACGGTTTTACCCCGGGGTAGGAAAAGATGCCGGTATCGGACTCGACTCGGGGGGAAAAAAGGGACGCAGTTGGCTGAAACACCGGCAAATGAGACAGCCGACGGATTCCTGCAAAATTCTTGAGCATGGAAATCCGACGAGCGCACGTCGATCCGAGACCACAATATATCGTGTCCGAGGGTAACAGCCACGCGAAAGTTTTGTCAATAGCCGGCCAACCATTCCCGACGGTTCCTAACGAATTCCGATAAACAGTTCTGACTTTAATACCGCCACTGTCGGTATTAACACTTTCATATTAACGTGTTATAACATTATGCATAGCGCCGCTCTACAATTTCGTTCACCTACGACGATTTACAAGTGATCGCGACTAACAAAGGAAGACTCAGGACCATTCTGTATAATTCGCAACTAAATGGCACCCTGGTGGATCTTTGTTTTTTTTATTTAATGCAATTAGAATATCAAGGTAGATATTATTTGTTAATACATTATTATTACTTTACATAGTACAATACAAATTACATATAAATAATCGTAGGCCAGTACACAAGCAGTTTTAAACATATACAGTTTTCTTAACTTTTTAATTCATAGGCATTTAGAAACGAGTAGATTACTTTACATATTTTCATTATAGGTCTGGTAAGTAGAGCATTCCATGAAAGCACCCTGGTGGATCTGATTCGTTCCGAGCAAACTCCAATTTGCTCTTAGACCGTATGTGTATGTATACTTATAAACAGAGTTTGACAAAAATTTTAATCAACGATTTACGAATAAATGTCTACTTTAATATTTAATAAATTAAAGTCCTACTTTAATCGTTAATTGTGGTTAACATTGATTACATTTTTTTTCAATTGTAATCGTCAATCGGTTAATTGATTAATGATTAAGGTAGTAGACTCCAACAGACGACACTTGTGCGTGAATGTGTGGTACACTCACACACCGCTAGATCCCGTACACGCACACGAGGATCGCAAGCTCTGGAATTCGCGATCTGACTTCTCGATAATGCAAAGATTGGGGGGGGGGGGGTGATTAACTTCAACAATTGATTAAATCAGTCTCCGATTTTTTGATGATTTCTTTTTTTAATCAACATTTGATGATTAACTTGATCAATCGTTGGAATCAATCGTGCATTTTTCAATGATTGCCTGCCTACCTTTTTAAATCGCACACTATAACTATAATGTAAACTATGCTGGGTCTGTAAGTATACATATGTGGTCTAAGAGTTTGCCGAATTTTCTGCGAATTACTAGAAATTATCCCTTGTTCTTTCGGCCATTTCTGCGCACACCGGTAGAAAAGTCTGCGTGTGATCGACGATAACGTCGTCTTTGCCGGGAACGATCTCGACGATGTTGACGACAACAACTACAGCGAGGACGACGATTATTTTATTCTCCCGGCAAATGGCACATAAACACAGCCACAGGGGCGTGGAGAGAGAGAGGCTGTCTGCAAAAGGCTATGCGGATTGCCAGGTTAACCAACCGAATAGAAGTATGATTTATAAGAAGAGAGAGGGTCACCCCACTGGGAGACGAGAGTTTTTGCCGTTCGGATGCCGAAGCACGAAATCCGAAGGAGATTTACTTCTCCGCAGATACACTCGTTACGTAAATGATCCTCGTTAACCGTTATATTTCGTTAACCGTTAAGTTACAGTCTTGCTCATCTTGCTCTGCTTTCGAAATTACACTGTTGAAATTAAGGACATTTTACAGCAATTTAATGACGACTAATCGTTGGACAGTGGATGATCTTTCATGGCATGGACTATCGTGATCATAGCAAAATGTTGTATTTTTACTATTTGAATGAAATTTGCAAAAATTTAATAAATGGGGATATACTGTTCATCCAGTTTTTGAAACAAATGATAAAATTCTTCTTATTAATAATATAAATAGAGATGGAATAAGTAATCAAAATCTTATATTATTTATTCGAGAGAATGTTATATCAGAGGCTCCAATTATTAAAGGTATTTGTTTTTATAATAAAAGTGCGTGAAATATATATATATATATATATATATATATATATATATATGTATATATATAATTAGTAGTTTAATCAACTTATTTTAAATATTTGGGTTTCAAAGTCGAACTATTTAAGAATAGTTTGATTTTTTACAGATTTTTCAATATTCTTTCACGAAAAGTTTTACTGTTTGAATAATATCACGAGGTAAACGTTTGCCGAGTTAAAAGTCAAAGGGATGTAATTGAAATACTAATTTCAGTTTGCAATTTCGCAAATACACGGCAGATATTGGTATTCAAACAGTGGGTGGAATTATGAAAGTTTATGAACGAACCATGTATTAATAACAAAACATATTATATCTAACACAAACGATGTTCTATCAACGACTGACAAATGTTCAAACATCCGCTCCTTTTGCCTCTCACTTATTATGTTTCTTCCTCATTCTCACCACACATATCCACACAGCAAAGTTGGGTATTAATCAATTAAAATTTTGACCGAGATTGATTGATTAATGTGTACGATTAAAAACGGTAATCATTGAAAAATGGGCGATTGATTTAATCGACTGATGAAGTTAATCGTCAATCGTTGATTAAAAAAAGAAATCATCGAAAAATCGGAGACCGATTTAATCAATTGTTGAAGTTCATCGCCACACGGTCTCACATCCATAAATTGTAATTTATATTTTAATTGTTAATTGCGATTAACGATTTAGGTTAGTCGGCGATCGTTGATTAAATTGATGCCTAACTCTGCCACACAGTTGGTAGCTGCAGAATATTATCAGAAATACAATAGATCAATAATTGTATTTAACCCTTCGCTGCACATATAGTGTATCATATCTTATACAGTTTACAAATCTGGCATATAATAAACTAAGAATGTGTTTTTTTACTATGTATATTTTTTTAATTTTTTAAAATATTTTTCTCTTAAATAAAACACAAAAACTGACCTTCTTTCAATTTTTTCATCCCAATGAAAAAACTAATGCAGTGAAGGGTTAAAAGTTCAATACGTACGGTTTTATCTGTACCATTTTACGAGTTGAATGTTTCTAAGGTAAGGGCCACCGAGTTTGTTGCGAATATAAAATGTAGGGGCGCTTCTCCCAAGAGTTCCCTTTATAAAACGGCAGTAAAGCAGGATAAGAAAATTCGGTTCAGGCCTATACGCGATTCCGCGACGCGGATAAATCGGACGATAAATTTTTGGCGAACACAGACGGTCGCACTGCGAAGCTCGTCTCGCACTTTTCACCCTCTCCCTACGCGCGCTTTCTTTTTCACCGTCTGATGAGAAATAAAGTGGCCGTAAATCCTAGCATCCTCCCGCGGTGCAGCTCGAACGGCTTCTGTTTCAGTGTCGTACGAGTATTTAGGCTGTTGGCCACCATTTACCAGGAATATCTGAGAGTCGCGTATCTTTCCGCCCCACTAATTTCAGGGTCGGGAGAGAGAAATAACCGTGAAACAGCGAACGATGCTGCACGGGGATCATTAGGACGCTGTTACTTCTTCAAGAAGAATGCTACGTCGCAGATGGAACGACCCGGTCGCCGTGCCGAGGAGATAATGGTCAGAGGGACGACGAGCGGTAAACTTCCTGTTTCCAGGTTCAATTTCCTATCTGCACACTGCGCCACGAACGGAAACCAATTTAATGCAATTCGTTGGACTACCAACATTTCGTTTTACGAACAACAAGCGCGGACTGACTTTCAAAACATATACAATCAATAAAAAAAAACCTTCATATACCATTTAAAACAAAATAGCTGTTTAAAAACTATTTCAAAACGAAATGGTTGTTTAAAAACTACAGTATTTTATCCATATAAGTCCCCAGCACGGGTCTGCCGAGGAACATTTATGCGCCAAGAGAGCCTGAGAGGCCTCGGTCGCCGAGAAATGTAAACATAGCTAATCCAAATTTTCAGCTGGTTTATTTTTCATTATTTTTTAATGGGACTTGGATGACCATATTTGTGGCATTTTTCTAATTAAAATCATACCAAATATGATATAATTCCAATGATATTTACTTGTATAATAGACAATTAAAGTTTCGGGCGCGAGGAAGAATAGCGTATGGGAAAGAAAAAGACGCAGAGAGTCGCAGTCGCCGCGACTGTCCTTCCTTGCGCTCGGAACTTTAACGGTCTATTACACAAGTAAATATCATCGGAATTATACCATATTTGGTATGATTTTATTAGCAAAATGCGACAAATATGATCATCGAAGTCCCATCAAAAAATAATGGAAAATAGGGAAGTTGGGTCAAGAAATTCTGATCAGGCGGGTTCACCGATATATCCGAGCCGCATGGTGTCATATTTCTTTATATGGGAGGTCTAGGCAAAGACAGCGGGAGCCCAGTTGAATACGGTGGTGATCCTGGGTGCCCGCAGTAAATGTCTAGTGACGGCTAGTTGGGTTTTAGTCGAGGCGGGTCCGACATTCGCCATCCTTATCTTCGACGATAGGGATGGTTATCCATAAGGGATTTCCCAAATTAGAAAAAAAATGGTGTCATATTTCTCGGCGACCGAGGCCTCTCGAGCTTTATAGCCCCTCAAGGGGGTACACCCCTTTACAGATCAGACTTTCGGGACACATTTATGGATAAAATACTGCATTTCAAATATTTAATATGGTACGTTTTTCGCAAAAAGATATCTGAAGTTATAATAGCTATCCCCTTTAATCTTATCCTGCAAATTTGAAGTAATGCAAGTGACGTGGACAGCTATTATGACTAGACACAATTAAAAGCGGTGGTTATATCAAAAAAATTTAAAGACATCAGTTTATTAGTTTCAATTAAATAAAGGAATTAAGAGAACAAAAAATTGGTTATTTGGCTCCTGTATCTTGGAGTCGATAGAAACATTTTTTATTTTCCATGAAGATCCACAGTCTGATTATGACATCAGGCATCTTCTTGCGAAAAACAGATCCTGGAAATAATTACACAGGAAGATCATTGTCTTTTTTCGACAAAATGCATTTTACTTGTAATTCATAAACTATGGATTGTTATGCGGAATAAAAGTGTTTCGCCTGAGTTGCAACAAACAGGTGTACACAAAAACTCGTGTGACTGACTGCACGTCAAGTGACGCTGCGATCAGAGACGAACGGGTGATGCTACGACACGTCGGAACGAAAACAGTAACATTCGTCATAGAACGAGAGTGCGAGATTTAAATAAATTTTCGCGGATCACAATTTGCTTTCTCGATAAAATCATACAGCAAAGCGATACTCTGTTTTTACGCGGCACCGGCAGCGACAGCGATAAATGTCCTGAGGATCGAACTGTTTTACGGATTTTCCGGCGAATCGCGCGCGTCGCGGATCGTGAAAAACGCGGAAACAAGGGTGGCGGGCGAGGAATATTTCGCGCGGTTGGGGATTTTTCCAGACAACCTGGGACAGAGTAATTATTTTTCGTTCCAATGAAAGAGGAAAAGCCTTCGCGCGCTATCGACTCTGTCAATAAAAGCACAAAATCCGACGGACTTTAATTTTGTATAGTACACCAATTCCTATGCCCCATAAAACCTAGCCCGGCCATTGTATCTGGCTGGTATTTCAACGATTTAAATGTCCGATATACGTCGCGCGGCCGCGGACATGTCCAAGCGTCCGTGTATTAATTTACAGCCGGTTTTGCGTTGGGGGTGATTTGATGTGCCTGGAATTTGATGGAATTTCATAAATCCACGTTCCTGGCCCTCTAAATATTTGGATTATTTTTTCTCGAAAGGTCACGTCGCGTCCACCGACCACCGAATATCTGGTTTTCGTCTCGCCACGTTGACATTTCATAGACTCCACATACTGGCAAAAGAGACAGAATATGTCACGAGTTTTTAAAAGGTTTCTTGTAAAACCTCGTCAAAACACATATGCCATCTTATTACTGGTTTTGTTATAACGTTTAGTTATAACGTGCTAGAACGTAATTCTAAGTATTGTGTTTTTTCTATTAATTTTTTTATTAATCCATAAATGCATATTTTTCACAATTGAAAATGGTGGTATTACTTAAATTAAAACCTTTAGTGCACGAGTCAAGGGTGGTAACCTTTTTTTTGACACTTCTTCTATAAACTCACACCGTTAAAACACGAATTAATTGATGATTTCCAAGATAATTCAAAGAAAATTAAAACAGTACAAGTTGGAGAACAACAGCGCACTAAAGGTTTAAAAAGTAAGGATATCCGATTCAAGAAATTATGTTTCAGTGCTTGACACGAAAGTATACGTTCCAAGAAATATTATGAACATCTGTGTATCACGGAGAGAGTATTCAGTTGAGTCGTGGTACTGTATACATTTTTGTTTATGAGTATTCGGGTAATTTTCTTTATCTACATAGTAAACATAACATAACAATGTATAGATGGAGCCGGGTAATTGGTTACTTGCATTACTATCAACGTTGATCGATTCGGATTGCCGTGGCCGAGAGTTAATCGACGCGACACCACACAATCCGAGCGTTGGGTCGATTCGATCGGGATTCGGGGGATGAAACCGATATCCTGCCGCGACGAAGCGGAATACAAGGGTGCGCGAATAATTTCCAACGGGCGGAACGCCGCAAATCGATCGGCGAAATTGAATATTCTCGTTAAGAAAATATTTCCACAGGCTCGGCCGTGCGGATTAAGCCGGCTTTGAGCCACGACGCTTTTCCGGCCAACCCCCTTTTCACCCTCTTGCTTTTCCTGCCTCCGATGTCCGACCTGTGCTTGTGCAATGAGCCTGCGAAATCTTTCGAACTCCCAAATTCGACGTGCCACAATGCCTCAAACGTGGTTTTAATTGTTCAAGTCTTTCGTTAGCTGTGTAGGGGTGAATCTATGCCACTGGATTCGTGGACATTTGAAAAAACGTTTGTTAAGTAAAATTAATTTTATTATGAACATAAGAGTTAAATATTTGTATGACTGCCAAAAATTCCCCATCCAACGACTCAAATTTGGAATCAACCCGAACACGGTCCTCACATCCGAAAAACATACAACGAACACTATTGAATTCCTTAAAGAAATTCCAAAGAAAGAACCACCTCCAGAAAAACTAAAAGCACCATAGAAGTTCGTCGTTAATGATGTAGATGCGACGTTAAACTTTA
The DNA here is from genome assembly GCA_028455615.1 of Lasioglossum zephyrum. Taxonomy (NCBI): domain Eukaryota; kingdom Metazoa; phylum Arthropoda; class Insecta; order Hymenoptera; family Halictidae; genus Lasioglossum; species Lasioglossum zephyrum. The sequence continues at coordinate 14,376,456 of CM052323.1, read as the reverse complement.
ATTTAAAAAAAAGAAAGATTTAAGTAAGTGTCCACGTACTTTAAGCAGGGGTGTATGTGTGGTTTTTCAAAAAAGGTTTTTGATCGCGTTAGGCCTCCATCGGCTTACAAAGTTCCACGGCTCCACAGCGAAAAACTTTTGTATAAGTTCCATAATCGAAAATGGAAAGTTTTAAGTAATATAGCGTTAATTTTATAATCTAGGTAAGAAAATAATGTTAAATATCAGCGTGCGAAATCAAAATAAGTAGATTATAAATCTCACAATAAAAAGCGTGCGTAAACATAAGTATGTAACTAGGAATATACATATAAGAATAATATATGAATATAACCAGGAAAAAGGCTTCCATCAGCTGAAAGAACTGTTGAGGCATACGGAGAGACGCGAAACAGAATTATTCTGCAGTTCATCCCCAAAACGTTAGCCACATGTTATCGCAAAGTGTGTATACAGAAACGCCAAAGCGATTCGTCGAGGGTACTTGTGGCCTGCAGCGGTCCACCCTCCGCGACCGCGGACTTGACGGCTGATTGAAAAGTTAGTGCGCCCCCAATCTGGAAGATGAGTCCCCGAAATTAAATCACTGCTTTCGACGGGGTGGGTTTCGTTGGGGATCGAGCGATGGGAACCCTGGACCTAGCAGGGTGCGTTCTGGCATTTGTTTCGCGGACCATTAGACAGAATTAGGGTCTCCTTTCTTCAGAAACGTGAATCTTTCGGTTCCCGCATGAAGAATTACCCCTTACCTGTAATAGGGTTATTAATGACCGTTCATTTTTCACATGATGCGCAATTAATTCCTCGAATTGGTCTTACCAATTTTTTCTAATTTTGACTTACCGACGATTAAAATAGTAGCGATCAATTTTTAAATGAAAATCTATGTACACTGATTTCTTGTCATTTTCGTATGTAGTATTGATGTGTAAAAGTTACGAATTTATATTTGGCACACTGAAAAATAAGTTTATTTATCTCTATATATTAATTAGTTTAACCCTTGTGTAGCGAACCGGATACCCATTTGCTGCATTTCTTTCAACAACTGAAATGTAATGATGATGATCATGAAACAATGAACTGAATGTTCCTCTAAAAACATTACACAATTTCTCTGAATGTCCTGAATGCGAACGTCATTCATTGCTCACTAATACATTAATTTATAGTCTTAGAATGAGAATTTATGCAAATATATGTATTTTGGTTGATTACACAACAGGGTTAAGTATAAAATTTTTAAAGAAACGCTGAGACCTCGGTAACGAGAGTCTCGAATCGTTCTCGAGTCGTTGATCGGAACTTGTATTCCGCGAAGACGATTGACAGTTGACTTCGTGACACACGGAGTCTCGAGAGATGATCAAGGTGAGGTGCGTGTCACTGTGCAATTTGTCCGAAACAGTTTCGAATCGCGACCGGGAGGGGACCGCCCGGGTCGATCGCATTAACGACATTTTTACGTGATAGCGTGTCGGACACGCGATCGAGCGCGGCCAGCGGTCCGTGTACGCTTGAAAAAGGAGCCTGGTCCTGGGATAAAAAACGCGGAAGTCTGAGGAACGCATTTAGGTAATCAGATCGAGGGTGTAATTAGCGGGGATCCCGAAGTTGGAGTGGGTCTCCGACACAGCGTATCAATGCGTGGCGCGTGTAGGATGCCACGAGTGACGTAGCCCCGCGTGGGTAATTAACGATCGCAATTCGTTAATTATACGCATTAATGGAGAGGTGCCTCAGCGCTGATGGATCCACGGATCGCATGGCCGAGGGAACAGGCCACGGTCATTAATTGTCGCGGCTTGAAGAAAAAGCGCGCGGACACTTGTCGCCACGACCCGAAGTGGCGCGATGGCGTCGGGATGCTCTTTCCGGCCGAAGAGGAAGGCGGCTCCTGCTCCTCTGCGGGACGCCGCGCCGCGCCGCGCCGAAAGGAACGGCACTAAACAAAGGGAGATCCTCCTTTTTTGTCCGAGGCAATCGTTCGTCTCGCGCTGTTCATCCCGTTGTAAGCTGATTTCGCGATCGTTGAAAGGATTCTCCTTAGGGGAAAGTTTCTTTGGGACGACGTCTCGGCGACGTCTGCCCGCGCGTCATTTTCTCGACGATCTCGAACTTGTCCACGGAAGTAAAGAGTCGGGACGATCCGAGCGCGAGCAGGGCAGACACACTCTCCTTTTCGTAATTAAAATCCTCTTTCCCGGCTTTCCATTACAGAGAAACGAGTCCAAACGAGGACGCGCGAAGCACCTCGTTACAAGAGTTGTCCGCGGCGCGCGCGCGGCGAGCCCACGCTTCGCCCGAGAAACGGAGAACATTCGGCCCCATTATGCCGGGGTCACGCGTGTTAGGCCAACATAATGTCCGACGGCCGGGCCTCGTTCTTTTTGCACTCTGTTGTGAGCATTCTGTCGAGCACTCTGTCGGCCTCTCGAGCCACCCGAAAGGAGCCGTCGCGGATGCGCTCGCGAGCTCGGCCAAATGAAAAGCCGTCTTTAGAACCGGCTAGATCGCCACGCTGGCTTACCACGGACACGAGAACAGAGGGAAGAAAGGATGGACACATCTTAGGAGAGGGGCGAACACTACAATCGCGGAGGAGTTACGCTTCTTCTCTGTTTCTTGGGGTTGTTACAGAAAGTAACCGACGACCTCGTTATTTTCTCTACCCGGCTAGCCGGAAATGCGAAAACGTTGATGCAGAAATTCACCCGCCGCGAGCCGCGTCGCCCGGCCACCGCGAACAGTCCCGGTGATACTTGAACCGGTCAAGAATGCCTCTGATGAAAATGGACCGTTTTCAAATTTACGAGAAGACGCAGCAAACATCTTAATCGGAAGAATGGCCCGGTATTTTTTCCGTGACGCTAGCATTTGGGTTAACCTGCTGCCGAGCTTCTACCTCTTCGCTAATGCACCGGCTCTACTTTCAACCACCTTCCGCGGAGTCTCCGCATTAAACCCCGATAGGATTACTTAGCGAAACTATTATTTAGTAAAAGGATTAGGTATTTTTCATTAATTAGAGACGAAGAGTCGCCCGCAAGTGGCGAATCTTATTAGGATACCGCCAGTATAGATCACGTATTAAATCTCGATGGGATTGCTTAGTAAAACTATTATCTAGCAACAAGATGACCCCTGATTATACTGAAATTAACTGGATTACAGTGTGAGGTGAAAACTCTATTATCAAGTAACTAACAATTATTATTAACAAGACTATAGACATAGTCCTGTTGTTCTTCCTTCTTCTTCTAATACTTTTACAATAAATAAATTATGAATCACATGGAGGTAATAACGGGTTAAACATGTGTACCTCCTATTCGACAAACCCTTGTAAATTATATCGGTGAAATTTGTGCAAAAATTCTTTAAAATTTTTGGGAATAATAACTGTCCTCAACATATCAAGTGATTAAAGATCGGTTAATTTTGTACTGCTTGCAAATTTTTTCTTCGGAAAAATCATGAAAATTAGAACCACCCTCGGCGGCTCCCGCGCCTGTGCTGTTTGCACCGAGGGGTTGCTTCCAGCATCCCAGCCACGTCAGTGCAATCTTTAATTAAGATTTACGAGCGGGTCCTGCTCGCCGTGGTTTTCCACCCTCGATCGGTCGAAAGTAATCGGAAGCAATTCCCTCCTCCGGCTGGGTGCGCAAGACATAAACCATTCGGCTGCGTTCCGAGAAATCGGACGCAGTTCATACGCACAGCCTAGCGAACGACCACAGAAGGGACGCAGCAACGTCGAACGGAAACTGCGAGCGGACAGTCTCATCCGCAGCCCGCTTTAATCAATGCTAACGATCCGTTTATTATTCGAAGGGTCGCAAGGGGCCGAGGGACAGGGACGACCTTACGTGGACTTGCGAGGGTCAGTTCTCCTTCCTGCCCGATGAAATTGCGTTACTGCGTTCCGGCGTCGCCAAACTGACCCGGCCGGACCAACGCTTGTCCAACCCCCGTTCACAAGGTTCAAAGGAGCACGGGGGTGCCCATTGAAATCACTTCCAGCGGAAGTCCCTCGGCTAGAACTCGTGGTTCTGGCTAGGAATGCTTCTGCAGGATACAATCGAAATCGTGACCTACTTTTTTGAAAAAACATTCAATTCGAACGTTCGCAGTTTTCATGAATTTTTTCACGAGAAAACGGAAAAATTCCCTCACCAACTACAGTATTTTATTCATATAAGTCCCCAGCACGGGTTTGCCGAGGGACATTGATACGCCAGGGACAGTATTCTTTGACTTTTGCCGAACGTAGAGAAGGACAGCTGAACTCGAGAGACCTCGGTCGCCGAGTAATGTAAACATAGCTAATTCAAATTTTCAACTTCTTTATTTTTCATTAGTTTTTTTTATAGAACTACGTTGACCATATTTGTGGCATTTTTCTAATTAAAATCATACCAAATATGACATAATTCCGATGATATTTACTTGTGTAATAGACAATTGAAGTTTCGGGCGCGAAGAAGGATAGCGTATGGGAAAGAAAGAGGCGCAGATATAAAATATAAATATTGTAACTAGACTGCGGATCTTCATGCTAAATAAAAGTTTTATGCATTAATCACAGGGTGCAGGAGCTCAGTAAAAATTGACACTCATTAATCATTTTAATATATTGAAAATTGAGATTGCCTAATGTCCAATTGAAATAGAAAGTTTGTAATCAATGTTCACTATGCTATTACAAAAATATGAATTTTACAATTGATTTAGAATGTATACAAGACCCAGTATAATAATTTACAAATTTTTTCTTTGAAAACATGTACTGATAAAACAATACCGGAACACTGAACATTTGGAATGGTTTCGAAATATTCTCGGAAAGTACAGAGGATTGAAGAAAAGAATTGTTCAAGTAGCTGTGAAAAGCTTGAAAAGTCTCCATTACCTGAAACACATGATTCTTGCATCCCCAGCATAACTTGACACGAGACGCATAGAATTTAAGAAAATCTATGTATAAGAAAAGGGGAATGGAGATCTCAAAAGGGAAATTTTTTCCGAGGAGCATTAGAGCTCGCCGACGCTTAAAAGCAACGACTCCGAGGCTCTAAAGTAAATGACTCCGAAACTCCAAAGGAATGACTCTGCTGCGAAATTGCATCGAACAATCGCAACGATTATTGCCCGCGACGAGATCAACTAACGAGGTGTTTTTGATGGGCAGAGGATGCGCTAGCCGCGCGTGCACTTTTCGCGGCCGCAAAAGATGCCGCGCGGTTTTAATTACAATGTAATTTTCTTTGCGGCGTTCGTCCCTTTGAAATGCTGTTAGACTTCCACTCGAACACACGAAGCAATCAGCCGGTCGGTCGGTCGTTTCATGGCGACGCAACGCGCCGCGACGCCGTGTTTCGATCCGCGAAGATTAAAGGGGGATCCGCCCTTCTCTCCCTCGCACGTCACCCACGAGTTTGCCATGAGCGCCGCAAGTGTGCAAATATCCAGAAGATTCGCGACCATTCTCTGCGATCGTCTTCACCCGCAAAAAGCGATGCGAGCGATTGCTCGCTCGAGATTCCCGCCTTTGATCCGGCCCGGATGTTGCATGCTTTAACGAATTGAAACAACCTCAGATAAAATTTAAAACGAAAAACGTGAGCTGCATGCAATAGATAATTGATGCATTTTGCGCCTCACGTTTTGTGTTTGAAATCTTACAAGTATTTTCATAGCTATTAAAAAATCTCAGGACTATCTGTACAAGGTTAGGAATCTGTATGGGACTAGGCAAAATTATTTTATACTTTTTAGTCCGTTTTTAAAAACGTGGTATTTAGAAAAAAATTTTTTTATTTAAATAATTATTTTCTGCTTTTTAGTCTTGTGTTAATACTAAGCTTACTGTAAATTACCGGTTTCAAAGCACCGATAAAGTCAATGTAATTCACACGCGTAAATATCGAAGAGAAACGCGAGAGGTTGCGTGAACGAACAGCGGATGGTTGAAATTATTTATTATTATTTACCTCCACGTACGAAAATACACTGAGCTCCTGCGGCCCGAAGTGGGTCTAATTAATTAGCTATCGCTTACCGCGACGGCATACCACCGAGCGTCGCGCGGCGAGGGACGGAGGGGAAATATTTAAAAATAGTGTATAAATCCTAAACGCAGTGTTTTAAAATTTTTTTTTGTAATATTGCATTATCATCCAGTTCTAAGCTATGTGGAAATTTTCAAGTCTTTAGCTCATCGGGAAGTTAATTTAAAATCAATTGCAAGATTTGTACCGAACAAACAGACAAACAAGAAAGTGAGCTAATAAGATTACTCCCTCTGTTCCATAATAATAGTAGCAAAAGAAAATAAATATAGTACATAACATTTATTATCAAAAAACGAAACAATATATTAAAAATATTAATCCTAAGTTTTATTTTCAGTGTTCAGATAGTTTCTGGATTTTTCAATAATTTTAATTCCCATTTAAATATTCACTTGCTGCTATTATTATGGGACAATGCAATCATTAAGAAAGTAATTGGAACGATTAAGCCGATTATTATTGTAAGTAAAAAAATTAATGTTTCCCTTGTCTCATCCTATGAAATTTGATAGCTGAAAAACAAAACGTGTCCCAATCTTTACGACAGTTCTTTAAACTGTGGACCTTCATGCAAAATAAAAATATTGTTAGAATTGTGTTCTGGAATGCAAGATCTTAACAATGACGCAATCCTCTTATGGAAATAGCACTCAGGAAATGAAATAACGATTTGCATATGTTAGCGTCAACAGCCTTGCAACTTAAGGGATCATTCATTGAACTGGTCACCCTAGCTTGTGAAATGGTATATGCGTAGAGATTCGCTAGCTGCTTGTGAGAAACGAATTCGAGAGTGTTCTCGAGGGATACGATCGAACTCCGTGACCATCCGAAATCATCTCGCTCTGGGTCCTCTCGGCTCGTTTCATCCGTTAAATGACTCGATTCGATGCCGCGTTAGTTTCCCGCCCACGCGATGCTTTATCACACGGTCATCGCTTCCACGCTTGTCAACTTTCTGTATCCGCCCCACCCATACCACTGAAAATTCCGTATGAACCCCATTTGCGATCCAATCCGGTCTGATGAATTCCAGAAAACGCACGAGTCACTGACGGAATGGGTATCCGGCGTAGGGAGGACGCAAGAACTATAATGGATTATCGAGGGCGGCTGATCGGTAATCGAATATCAGTGGGGGTTAAAATCCATCAAGTCTTCCTCCTCCGTTGACGCGACAAGTTACTCTCGTTCTGCTATCTATTCGATTTTTCTGCCTAAGAGATGGCCGACTGTTTCGCTTTTACCATAACACGGCTATTATAGTCGGACGAAATACTTTACCACGTTTTTATTAGCTCGCTTTTTTGTCTGCCTGTCTGTTTGCCTTTTCGGTACAAATTTTGCAATTGATCTAGGTGCACCGTAGTGCACCAGCCAAGTTCTCGCACTACCTCCTTTTACACGACACAACTTAGCCCTTTTTTAAGGATTGTAACTCGGAACTGGAGACAGATGGAGAGATGTAATTCCGTACACTTGTTAAATGCTATCATGTCTCAATATTGACAAAACATTAATCTTCCATCATTAGTAGGTTCCGAGATATAGGACCTCAAAAATCGCTGAACTTCTCACTGACTGACTGACTGACTGATTGTAACAGATCGTCAAAAGCTTTTGGGTACTTCTCATTGACCTACAACCTTGAAATTTGGTACATAACAAACCATGAAAGGAATAATTTTTAATTCAAAGTTTGAAATTTTAAACCTAAAAAAAAAGTAGCTGTATCTCGGAAACGGTGCATCCTACCGCAAAAATAACGAAATTTTCGAAAGGCTTAACACAAGGCATATACGCTATGCCCAACCACGTGACGTATGCAGTCTTTTGAATTATTAAAAAAAAATGGCGGTATCACGCGAACAGTGAAAAAATGTTTAGGATTTAATGAATTAGGGGCATAAGAGTAATACTTGATAATTGATAAAATTTCAACAAAAAATTGATGAAATCCCAACAACAACTTCCTGTAAACGGGAGCCAAATTCTCTATGGCCGTAAAAAGGTGTGAGATCAAAGAAAATACGACCAAGTTCGTTAGCTTAGAACATGGATCGTTAGCTTTACATGGAGGGCTAAATTATTCAAACTTGGCCGCTACCTAACACCTTTTATGGCCATTGGTTTAAAAAGTAACGGCCAAGTTTGAATAATTTAACCCTCCATGTAACTCTTTAAAAATTAAATACCGTTCTTTTAAACTAATTGTTAGAAACACTTTTTTCAGTATTGCAAGAGGTATCCCTTGCTATTCTAAGCTAATGAACTTGGTCGTATTTTGTTTGATCTCACAACTTTTTACGGCCATAGAGAACTTGGCTCCTGTTTACAGGATGTTTTTGTTGGTTATAAACTAATTTCCCGATGTTATGATTATGGTAGATTAAGAATTTTGTGCCTTGATGACAAAACTGATCAGGGGCAGTTTGAAGTAATTGTCAGATTAGAAGAATTTAAAATCACTAATCGTTCCAGCTTAACAAAATAATTAAAAGAAGAAACGAATTTTTATTTGTCATGAAATTCATGCAACAAATTTCATTTTACATAAAGATCCGCAGACTAGTTACTATACAATATGGTCTAAAAATTAGACTTCATGTGGTTTCGCTGAATACGAACTCTTATGATGATATACGACTCTACATTTCATAATGTAAAACCTATAACAGATACATGAATTATACGTGAAAAGATATGGGTAGAGGGTTAAGAACAAGGAAATTCTAATCACTATAGCTGTGAAGAAAATAAAATACATCAAACAGAGAAGAGTGACGTGAATCAGGACGTCGTTTTTTTGTCGCAGTCAAGTGGTCCTTTCTCCCAGTTTCCACCCCTGGCAGTTTTCAACGCCGGCTGTACCGACGTTCGATCTCGAATCTCTGCGACCGCAAACGATGACGCACAGTGCGTCGACAACGGAGAAAAATAAAACAATGTACTTTCATGTTGGTATTTGTGTTCGTGCAAGATTTAGCAGACCCCCATCTGCCCGCTAATTTGTAACCATTTGTTTCATATCAAACAACCCGAAAAAGAAAATCTAGATAATTATTTTAACCCTCATACGTTCCTCAAAAATAGCTGCATAAAAGAGAATTGAATAACGATTCACCCATTTTTATTTTACACGTTAAATCAACAGTTAAAGAAATATATCTCGCGACGTAGACATAAAGGGATGAATAATTTTACAGTATGTGAAAATATTGAATGGGGATGAATTTCCACCCTGAGGAACGTATGAGGGTTAAATCTTGTACTTTCATTAACTATACAATAGTGGTGTGCAAAGTCCAATTGAACAATCGGACGCTTCTATCTCGGTAATATTTCATGCAAAAACAAAAGAATTAATAGAGTTGTACAACTAGAATTTTTTCGAATAATGAAATTTTGTCTATAAAACGGGGGCGTTTGAACGCACTGTGCGAATTTGGTATCCCGAGCTATAGATTGCGGGACTTGATACACTATTGGCGGTTTGATTCGCGGTCGATGCGATGTCTTTGGTTTTGCCGGGCAATCTTGGACGCTCTCGGTAGCCGATTGCTAGGGGATGATCGATGAGGATGAAAGGATCCGCGTAACGCAAGAGTGGCGGAAGTGGACAGTATGTTGCCTCGAATGAAACATTCGTAACGTTATTGTTTGAAGGCGAATGGGGCTCGCCGCTGCGAAGGTTGACGTCCCCATCCGTCATGATGTCGTCGGGCATCCAGCAGCCTTTCAACCCCCATAGAAGCGGTCCCGGAACCACATGTGTGCATGGTGCCGAGCGTAATCGTGCACCAGGTGCCTCGCTAACGTCTCTTAACGAAGGACACAACCCCCGCCGTGCTTTTCGTTCTCTCCCTTTCACCTGCCTCCTCGTCCCACCCCCGCGAGAACCTTCTCGTCCCTTCTTTTTTTGCTCTCTTCTTGCTCACGAGAAGAGACGCAACACTCGTCAAGGCGAAAGAGAAAGCGAGAGCGTCTCTTAACAAGCGTCGAGCAACTCGGTCTCGGTACTCGGAACGTAAAAGGGACTTTTTGCTTGTTAGATTGTTTGCTCTCGTCGAACGAGAGAGGGCAAAGGATTCGGTTTTTCAACGGAGAGAATAACGGGTTCGTCTTCTTCGAGAAAGTGCGCCCTTCCCTTCTCCCCCTTTACCAAGGAACCGCAGGGATAGGCGGCTTTTTACTATGTCGATCATCGCGCAAGGAGCGATCTTCGACCCGTCGAGATCGTGAAAGGTCGTGCGATCCTCTGATGGTATCGCGACATTCGATATCGTTATCTGCACCGGCGCGAGAAACGTTCGATCGAAAAACTGACCTCTAAAATAATATTTATTCGAACCGTTATTGGGGATCCTGTTCCGATGGAATTGCTGGTACGCGTCCAGATGCAGTATCCGCGCAACAAACGACAGTTCTTTTCAGCATCAAACTCGTGAACTGCAGTTGACCTTCATTCTTTAGTATAGTTGTTTCATTATTGCTTAATCTTCCTTATTCTTAACCGTGCCACGTGTTTCCTTAAAGAAACTACTCTGAATTTGCATGGTTCGCACTCATCAAAAACGAAAATCGAAAATTTACACTCATTACTGGAAGACAGGAAGAAATAGAGAAGTCGGAAAATTTTCTTCTGCAGTTAATTTTAGGACGAGATGTGTTCGTATTCGATCGTGAAAAACTTACCCCTAGACATAAGTTAACTTGTCTATCGAACGAAAATCGAAATTTTATATTCACTACTGGTAGAGAAGAATAAATAGAGAAGTATAAAATCATGAAAATACACAAAACTCTAATAATAAAATGCATAAAATCCGCAGTTAATTTTAGGAGAAGATGTACGTCGCCGTCGACGTAAGGGATTGCAGGCGTCCCGATCGTATTCGATCGTGAAAAACCTACCCCTAATTTCTTAACGTAACTAGACTGAAAGAAGCAGCCTTATTCCGTCGATATCTTTTACAAGCGGACGTAAGTACCCTCGCGGATATCTCGGCAGATTTTACAAATCCGCTGGCCAAACAAGTGGCGAGGATCTGGCAGGTGCCATTTGCCATTGAAATCCTGCTGCCATTAGAGACGTCCGATCTAAATCCCGGTGGCATTTGCGCACCGGATTGTCGTCTTATCCTGCTGTCTCTGTCCTCGGCACGGGTCTCTCTCCGTTTAGCCATCGTTGCGACCGCGTCTCCTTCCTTCCGTCCTACACCCTCGTTCATCCTCGTTCACCCTCGCGCATTTCGGTCTTGTTATTTCACTACTGCGCCTCTTCTTCGGTGGTTGGCAGCCGCCGACCGGCAGCCGGCCGGTTACTCGCCAATGGAGAATTTCCCGTGGACCGATTCTGGCGGCGAACGTTATCCTGGTAAGATCCGCAAAGCAAACACCCGGCCGGAGATAAGAGTGTCCTTCGGGAGCTCGCCAAGCATAACAGAGAGCTTTAAAAGGTTCGTGTGACGTCCTCCCCGACCGTTTTTCGTCCGGACATTTTCCAAATTCGATTTTCCTATTCGACCCTCCTCCCAGGATCGATTCAACGCTCTTGGAAACGTGTAGGCAGAAACGTTTTACGATGTAATAAGGTAAATTCAATGCTAGTATATATTTCGATTTCTATACACGGGAGCCGGACTTCTGATGTCTGAAGTTTCTACTATCTCAACATACTTCAAAGATCAAGGAATACATCTGGAGTAAAACTGGTAATATTCTCAGCGAATAGCGCGAATGCGTGTGACTCTGTGTCCGCCTGGCCAATCACACGGATTCTTTGTGAATTCCTTTTGCATTCCTTCCGAGCACAGTTGTCGTATTCCGGATGAAGGGTTAACAAACGTTGTAGCTTTACGATAAATAAAACACTAGTTTATTAATAAAACTACTCAACTCCAAAGATTGTATTACATACATAGAATGTAATATTATCGCTGAGAATATTAAATGTAAATATAATATAAATGAATTAAAGAAACTCTTGTCTGGTGACTCCCAATTCTTCTGGCGTCTGGGTCGGATTTTTTTTGAGCAATTCCTCTAAATCACCGTCATCGAACTTTCTCGGTGCATCTGAACAATCGTCGTCTTTCAAATAAAAATTTCCCGTTTTAAATCTTTGGTGCCACGTTTTGCATGTTCTGTAAGATACATCGTTCTCTGCCAGTGTCGCGCGAACCATTTCGGTAGCTTCAACAGCTGATTTCTTAAGCCTGGAATGCAAAGAGTAAAAGCAGTGACGCAAATGATGCTTCCTGCACGCCATATTGCTTGAAATTATTGCATAGGACTGGAAACTCATAGAGCGCTCATCACGATTCTTCTCAAAACTAAAAGAACGCTCGGTAATTATTGCGAAAGGGTGGCCAATGTGGCTATACTCCAATTTTGATGAAATTTAAATATATTATGCAGCAACATATTTTCAACAAATTTTTCCTTTTCCAATATAGTCTGGTCGCTTTTAGTTTCCGAGATATTCACAAAACCCTATTGCTAATACTGTATTGAATTTTCCGTATTCTAGCACGCTCCGTGACAATGTAAGGCTGCTCCTACGCGGCATCTGTGTACATTTTTTTTTGTATACACGTTGTGGGGATGACAAAAAACATTGTCTCACTCTATATAGGCTGATACATATATAAGGTAAACTTTCAATTTTGAAAGGCTACTCCTGAATTTTCGTATGCGTGCTCTCTGTCCCCTCGACGACCTAACCACAACTCATTCTGATCGCATGATTTCTCCATTACTAGTTCAAATTTCGGATTACAGATGCAATGCAAAAATTATGCGATCAGAATGATTGTGGTTTGGTCGTGGAGGGGGCGGAGAGGGCCGGCATACGAAAATCCAGGAGTAGTCTTTCAAAATTGAAAGTTTACCATATATGTATATGTATCACCGTATATAGAGTGAGGCCCTGTTTTCTGTCTTTCCCCAAAACGTATTAGCAATAGTTTTTTGCGAATATCTCGAAAACTAAAAGCGACTCCCCCCCCCCCTCTATATTGGAAAAGGATAAAGTTGTTCAAAATGTCGAAATCTATAACATATTTAAATTTCATCAAAATCGGAATATGGCCACCCTTTCGCAATAATTACCGAACGCTCTTTCAAATAGCACAAAAATTGGGAAGTAATTAGAATTCAGTCAGAAGTTATGATCGCAGGAAAAAGGGGAAGGAACATACTTGCACATCTAACAAAAAAGGATGAAAAATAGAAATTCATTGTGACTGCTTATAAAATAGAGTACTCTCGGCGTCGTTAATGAAATCGAACTAATAAACGTGACAAAATACTTGATGCCGAATGTTGTCCACAGAGATTAGCAATCCGTGACACTGTGCCGGGCTCTGCGTAAACAGTCGATATACGTGGGAGGCAGATGCACGCACGATTTCCTCGTCATTCATTCGTGCAGACCCCGTTCATTGAATTTCCAGTAGCGACGAAAGGGATCCCTTTGCCTCGTCGTCGACTGGGCGTCCCCATTGCCAACTACGCTTTTCAATCCGGCTTCTTGTTACGTATTCAATTAGTTCGCGAATCTTGCGGATCGCGGCGAACCGGATACGTCTCGAGCTGTTTTTCGTGGCACGGCAACCACGGGGATAAGAGACCGCCGCGCCGCGCCGCGCCGACTTGGCGGAATACGAGAATAATTTCAATCTTGAACAGAGCGCGCCCGACGAATCGTATCGTCCCGCGATTCAACGGCATTGCATTAAATGGGATTGGCTCGTAACGAAATCGCTGTCTCGTCTGGCCATCTTACTGGTAAAACTTACTGCGACCGCGTTATCAATTCGGGTAAATGTACCTATTACTGCGGTATTTTTTCCCAATCAGATTCAAATACGCAATAATAAATATTTTGCCTCGAATAAATTTCTACATTTCAACGAGAATGTATTCTCGTCGGCGAGACAAGCAAAATTGTCAATCATTCTCATATTTTAATAATCTTGGAATTTGGAAAAACATTGTTCATGAAAGGTGAAAATAAGACCATTTTCCTTCTATCTTGATCACCAAAGAACTGGTGTTCACATGATTGTACATCCTTTATATTGCTTTATAAATACTTACTCAATTATGTGTTAAAAGAATGTATTTCGTTATTTATGCGATGTTACACTACGGTGTCAAAATGAATTTATTCATTTAAAATACAACGAATAAAGAAATTATTTGTTACTATACTCAGGATTTCAATTCTTCCAGCTAGGAAAAAGTGAAGTCGTTTGATCGATTTATAAGACAGGTTTATAATAGATTTATAAAATAGTTCTGGTTTAAAGTTACTTCTTTACGTACAAACAATGTGGAAGTAACTTTAGCATTTATGTCTGTTTCTTATTTTTACATTTTGTAATACGGTGTGCCTCGCCAAAAATCACATCAGGCTAAAACTCGTGTCGTTAAGGATTTCGTGTTCCAGCAACAACATAACTCGAGCGGAACAGAAGGAACTTGATCGTAAAAAATTCGTTTCCCGCGGAAACCGATTCGGAGAAGTTCGTTTTCGTGTTCTGCTATTCAACGGCGTAGTCGATGGACCAGAAACATCGGGAAGAGGGTGGAACATTCTCGGGTAATGAAAGAAAAATAACCCATACCGTTGACGGTGGAACATTCCTCGAAGGGTATAATACGCACGATCATCACCCTAATCTATTAATTGCGTGATTTCCCGTCGACGGATTAGGCGTTGAATCCGACTATGCAGATGGGAAAAGGTTGGCGGATGATAAAACTTGACTTAAGGAAGATTTACGGTTTTAAAGCTGGGTGTTTTCAAATATTGTTCTGCAGAGGGTGGACACCTCTTCAGTATATTTGCTTAGCTTTTTATCCTTACGTAATTGAAAATTTTTTCTCTTTAAGTTGGTCATAAAATATACAAAAAAAAAAAAGAGAACAAAAAAGCACAACACATTAAATAGCTTTGAATTACATGTTTGAAATTACCGCCATGGTATACATAACCAAACAGAAAATCGATATCGAACAACTTCTCTACGCTTTCGCTGATCCATGTGTTTACAAAACTGTTCGCAATATATCTATCATGAGGTTAACACATTATCTCAGTCCAATACCTGCCACCATGTGACACACACGTTTTGTTGAAACTTATTAGTGATGTTTAAATATAATAGTTTGTTCTTTTTTGTTCACAGCATGTAAGTATAAATATCCTTATTGACAATTAATGATATATTCTGATTATCTATATTAAATACATTCTTCTTTTTTTTTTCTCATTTTCTCTTTTAGACGCAATAGATATTGTTCTTTTTGAAAATGATCCACATTGGGATCGAAACGTCAAGGATTATATTTTAATGATTGCAAATTTGCTGTGATTGTTTCATTGATCGAACCGCGCCGATATTAGTAATATAGTAATTGAAAATATTCGATTTCATAAGATTAGCATTATTTTCTAATACCGTTCATAATATTAACAGTCTTTCTAATTTTTACGTTTTCTATTCTTTCTCTTTCACGCAATGAAAGTCTCTACTCCATAGTTGATTGTTTCTCCGCGTGCTTAGAAGAATTTTAACGAATTAGTTCAGTAAATAAATAAATAGATACAATTATACTTATATATAATATTTATTATCGTTTTGCAATATAACATCATATTATCCTTCTTTAGTAAATGGAGTTTGAGTTTAAAGGTATGTATTCGTCGTTTCTTAATATACATGTTGTTTTCTATTGACGCTACCAATTTCACAAATTCAGCTGACGAAGGAGTTAAATAAATTACTTTGAACTTATTGAATTTTTAATGTCACTGGGGTGACACCAGATTTGGCCAAAAATTTTATGTAAACAAAAATACAAAAATCGAATGAAGTGTTTTTTAAAAGGCTTTTTTCCAAGACGGTTTAAATCCATTTCATTCGAAATTTTTGCCACACTCTGGTTGGCACCCAAACAACTATAGAATGAACTTGTTTCAAAACTCTGAAATCTTTCAGAGTTTCTTGCGGGTCGGCCTTATTGCGAGTTCATCAACGCCGTAGCTGCTCCACTCGGATTTTTTGTCCCATTTCCCGATCTCCGTCTTAGCTTCTCTCATTTTCGCAAATGCGATGACGCGAGTACTCGGAGAGCGTGCCCCGCGATGATTATTCAGAGTGATCGGGAGTGGTTCAACAGTGATGGTTTCGTTGGACAAACTCGACCATAAGAGATTGCTCGGCCTCTACGTTTTCTCGCCCGCTTTTCCAACGTCGCCTGTTATCCTCAAGTTTTTCCATTGTCTGTCCCTGTGCTCGTTTCCCCTGCACCACAGCGTGACAGTCTGTGAATCAGTGAAATCCCGACATTCTATGCGCCCTTCGGAAACCATCGACGTCGATATTACAAAAAAATCCCTTCATCAAAACATCCCTTCAGCACTAGACCGCAAGCGATACTTCTTTGGCAACCTTTTACGTTGTTGCTTACAATGTTGGTGAGCTTGGAGCACCACTTACAAACAGCGTTGTCACTACTTTCAGATGATATTATCACCAATTTATGTTTATGAAAAAATTTCAATTCGTTAGGCAGGACGTCATGAATAACAGGTTAGCCTTCATTCTCTAAATTATCGTCAAACACATTGAACATCAGGTGTACATAATTGGCTGATAACTATAGTGTGATATTTTATTATTAGTACAAAATTATTTTACAAGATTGCTTATAAAGATAATATGTAATGTTAATCTTTCTCTTATCCTTCAAAGAGGAGAAAATTAGCAACATCACAGAAGTTAACAACTTTCTTCATGCTTATCAACTTTACTAAGAAAAATATATAGAAAAACTTTTTTAAAACCACGTTTATATTAAAATGCACTAAAAAGGAGAAAGTTTAATTTTTCAGATATTAGTGACCATGAATAGAAGCCTGGAGCGCTAAACTGTATTAACGTAATCTTCGTGGTCGCGCTCCACGCTTTTATTTATAGTAACTAATATCTAAAAGAACTACTTTCTCCTTTTTAGTGCATTTTAATATAAGCGTGGTTTTTAAAAAGTTGTTTTGTATATTTTTTTATTTTCTATTCCCGCTGAGATATTTGTAATCTCCTAAACGCACGGTTTCTTTTTTAAATTTTTCTTTTAGTATTGCATTGTCTTCCAGTACTGAGGTATGTTTAAAGTTCCAAGTCTCTACCTCATCGGAAAGTGGTGTTATCAGTCACTTTCATAGTCCAAAAAATAGAGTACGTAATAGAGAAACGAAATTCAAGATTGAACAACGTTCGAACTTATACTAAAATAAAATTACGCCATTTTCCGGTTAAACAAAAAGAGTCTTGCTTCGGCGTAAAAAGCAAGACACAAATTAGATTTATTCAATCAAAAGAGAATAATACACAAATTACATCGTACGAAAGCTCATCACTTAAACCGCATTTGAAATAATTACGCGACCTTCGGGAAATCAGAGACACAAATAAACTGCATACTAAACGGCCATTACAATTTAGATCTAAGAGAGCTCTCTTACAGTTTATAAAGAAATTTCACCGCGCAGTGATCCATAGCAGAGTTCCAAGTTCCACTGGAACTCCCTGTACAATTGCCGGCTTGCCCTTCGCCGGCAGCACCACGGTTAGCCTTGCGATCCGTTCCAGCTTCGGTATACTCTGCAAGGAAGAATCAACGCTTCCAGTGCACCAAACTCTCAAATGTGTAACCGGCCTGGTAGAAGCCAAGTCTTGCCGAACCGAATGCACAAAGATCCAAGATCCACATCTCCTATTACCCGTGATCACTGGCGAAACACTCTGGCTCGAGACAGTACTCAAATTTATAAATTATCGAGGAAAAAGCTCGCATCGTCCCACACATTCACTCAATCGCTGCCTCATCTTGGCAACCGTCACTACAACAACCTCTGCTTGTCAATCGCGACCAGCTTGAATCGCTCGCCAATATACTCGCGTATATTGTATATCGGTACCATAGACGTATAGAGATAGACTGCGCCGTCTTATGGGCGAGTTGAAGCTCACAATGGCGGCACGCGATACAAAGAGTGAGAGAGAGAGCAATAGCCGTGGGGTATTGCGCTCTCTGTCTAATTGACGTTAATTAGAAAGAGAGCGCAATACCCCCCGGCTATCGCTCTCTCTCTTTCACACGCCGCCATTGTAGGCTTCAGCGGTTCGTACAGGCCGCGCAGTCTATCTCTATACGTCTATGATCGGTACAGCCAAACTATCGTTTTCTATCACGGTGAATACGATCGAGATTACAAAATCGCGAACAAGTGGTTTAAAATGCGATTACAAGATTTGATAGAAACGACAAGGCAAGCTAATACAAGCGTGGTAATATCAGAAACGTTGGAAACCTCGAATTATCCTCATTCCTTGACCTGCTTTTCGAGTTTCCGAAGATTACGTCTAGCTTTAAAAATAGCACAGTCGGTAACTATACAAATTTTTAATGAGTTTGTTACACTCCGCGTTTTTCGCTCACGAGAGATCGATGTACCGGGCGATCTGGAAGTTAAGCGTGGCTTCGTGCGAATGATTGGCATAAAGTGTACGGGCGACTGCACGTATCTCGACGTTAACGAATTAACAGTTCTCGTGACACTTTTGCTCATATAATTTTTATCTTTGAATATTATACGAAGATAACACAGAAGGTTCGTGACGCGATAGGTCGCGGGGGCCGAACATATTGGGCCCTAAATTGCATCTTTGCGGTAACAGATCAGCTTATGCGGAAACAAAACACGCGAAAAAAAAAGCGAACAAAAGATTCGTATTCGATCGGCCGACCGGCCGTCTCTAATTTGATTGCTGGGTGAGGGAGACTGCATTGAGAAAGATCAGTCCGCCGTGAAAATCGGATAGTTCTCCACTGTTCCCAATCTAACCCCGGGGAAATGGAAAATCCAGTTATGATCTCGTGCGAGCGGATTCGTTTTGTGTTTTTAGCTCGCGGTGACCGTCGAGTTGCTCTTCCGTTAATAGCCACCCACTGGAGAAATCGATTAGCCACGCGAAACAATAAACCAACAATAAATTAGGTTGCGAAACAATCACGATTCCTACGATTTCGCTGCGGGCCTGCGCTCGGTGGTTGCGTCAGTGTATCCACTCCGAATAACGCTTATATTCATCTCTTCCCTTCATTTTCTTTTTTTGAAGCCAGATCTGCCAAAGCGATTATTTAACTTTCCGGCTCCTCAAGCAGAAAGGGACTGCCGTAAAAATAGGGACACGTTCTGTTTTTTAGCGATAAAATTTGTTGGATGAGAATTACACAAAATATGTATACCGCTGGAAAGGTAGAGTTGACAGCTACGTTTTTACAGCAGAAAGTATAATGATAGCGTTAACGGATAAATAGTTGAAACCAATTTCCTAAAGACAATATTTTCGGCAAAAAATTTGCCATATAAGTTGGGATACTCCAAAAACTCTGAAGAGTAAGTGTTGAATTGAAGTCAAAACGTCTTATATTCGATGTTTATTACGTATATATTTATTTCTTAGATCATCATTTGATACAATAAATATTGTTCACTCAATGATAATCGGCTTAAATCATCTGATTCTCTTTCACAATGTTTGCATGTGAAATAACTTGCAGGCGTATTTAGCACATTGAACTTCTACGGCATATTCTTCATACAGACAACAAAAAAATCTATGTGTATCTTCTGAAGTAGATGAATCCGAAGAATCAGATGAAAATGACAAATGATTTTTTCTATTATTGTAGAATATCGGAAGCATACAGTTGCAGATGTAGCTATTTCCATATAGCGATTTTCATTTTGATGGCGATCGCGGTCTAGATTGATATTTTATCTAGCGCTTTTAACTACTGAAAAATCCTATCTTTGTACAGTATTTTATCCATACAAGTCCCCAGCGCGGATCTTCCGAGGGACATTTATGCGCCAGGGACAGTATTCTTTGATTTTTGCCGGACATAGAGAAGGACATCCAAGCTCGAGCCTTCTCGGTCGCCGAGAAATGTAAACATAGCTAATTCAAATTTCCAACTTTTTAAATTTTTCATTATTTTTTGATGGGACTTCCATGACCATACTCGTGGCATTTTTTTTATGCAAAATGATACCAAATATGATATAATTGCGATGATATTTACTTGTGTAATAGACAATTAAAGTTTCGGGCGCGTAGAAGGATAGCGTCTGGGAAAGAAAGGAATGCAGAGAGTCACAGTCGCCGACACATTTCAAAGGCTCGCCGACGACTGTCCTTCCTTGTAGCCGAAACTTTAATTGTCTATTACACAAGGAAATATCATTGGAATTATATCATATTTGGTATGATTTTTATTAGAAAAATGCCACAAATATGGTCATCGGATTCCCATAAAAAAATAATGGAAAATAGAGAAGTTTGAAATTTTGATTAGGCGGGCTCAAGTCATACCCTCAACGGGACACACTCCGCAGTAGTGGACATAGATTTGGGAAATTAACAGGTCAAACTTTTGGGACATTTATAGATAAAATACTGTATTATCGAAAGAGTAGTGCGAGTCTACCGCCTTAAATATCGAAACGGCAAGTGCTGTCAGTGGGACAGCATTTGCCGTGAATCGTGCAAGGCAGAATCAAGTTCATTGCCCACCTTATTTCGTGTTTAAACACGGAACTTTGTTCCCGACGCGTTTACACGGTAACCGAAAGTTCGGTGGCGAGACCAAACGATCATCGCACCCACACCAACTACCTTAGCCCTCTACCACCTTCCGTTGCCACTCTCTCTATCTCTCTCTCTCTCTCTCTCT
>CM052323.1:14315527-14355468 GCA_028455615.1 Lasioglossum zephyrum | reverse complement strand
TCCTTCTCGCGCGGCGCGGCGCGGCTGCCCAGGTCGCGCTCTGATTGGTCCGTGTTTTTCGTTAATAACTCCTAAACAAAGCCGCGGACGCCATTTTTGTAAAGGAAAATGTCGCTTCAAATGACCCAAGGAACCTCCCATTTCCCGGTCTGGAAGGAATTTTGGGACACCCTGTATATATATATATATATATATATATATTTCTCTGTTGCTCGTTCTTTACTTAAGCTTTTGTCTTCCTTCCCTGGCAAGTTCCATATCAACCCTTTCTCTCGTCGCGACTCCGGGGAAAATATTAGCCGCGGGCGCGGCAGTGTTAAGGGAGAACGGTTAAATTAATAATTCGCAAATTGCCAAGAGAAATGCTGCTCGTGCTTTAGGCCCCCTTCCCTTCTGTCCGCGTTGCTCTTTCCAGGGTGGCCAGGCGAGGGCTGGCACGGATCTCCTCGAATGGCTCAGTCTACCTTCACCACCCCCCTACCCTGACGTCGAGAACTACTGTCAATTAAATAGACAATTAGTCGAACAATTTCGCAAAGAAGATTCGTTAGCATTAACCGCTGCGTCGCACTGTCTCTCAATTATGTTTCGCATAACTTTTGATCGCCTCTGTTTATTTATTCGTTCATGAATAAGTCGCGACCCTCGTAAGCATGGTTTTATTATTTTATTCATACTTACCGCTGAACTTTGTCAAAATCGTCTTTCTTATTCAAGTATTCGAAGCTTTTGGCAAGGCTTCTTAAGCTACGCAGGTGAATTCGATATTGCAGACGTCCGTGCCTGTTTTGAAGATAATATACACAGTATCAGTTTGTACAATTGACTCCTAACGTGTTACAAGCTGCTGGATTCCTTTTTAACCGACTTCGAAAACGAAGGAGATTACTCAATTCCATCTGTATGTGCCTTTTTTTCGTTTTTTTTCTGTATATGTTCACCGATTACGCCGAGATGGATGGACCAATCAGAGCGAAACCTTTTGCATCTTGTAGAGTGTCCCCGGGGTGGTCCCTTGAAAACTAATTTCGCATTTTATTTATTCTTTGCGATTTTTATATTAATATAAATATTAACTTAATATTAATATAATTACATTATATTTTACATGAAATAAAACGCATTAGAAGGGTAAATTTCCTTCTTCTGGGCAATGTAAGTTCCCTTCAGTCTTATTACATTACAGAAAGACGAACTGATCTTCCCTGGAGGGGTAGGATATAAATTAAAAGGAAAAAATTATTTCATACTTTTTAATGCGTTTCGAAGTCGGTTTATTCGTGGGCACTGTGTGGTTCTTTGTATTTACTTGTTTAATTCAGTAGAGTCTCGATTTCTTGTATTAATCAGTGGAACATGTGTTCGGATAATAAGTTATCTGGCTACAGTGCTAAGTGAAACCTTGGCCGATGTGTACAGTCAATGATACGTATACTGCGTACACATATGTATGGATCGCTTTGGATTGACCTGAGGCATACGGAACACATATTCAGATAATGAAAAAATAGATAGAAAAATAGATGAAGTTTTCTACTGTATCGTCAATTAAAAAACGTAAACACTGTTCCAAATGACACTGGATCCAAACTGTGTCGTATTTGGATTCATCTTAAAGTGGTAAATAAACCCGTTTCCAGGATTGCAAGTGTGCGGCATTCGTATTCTCATTTCTCGATAATACAAAAATGAGTTTTTTCAGTAGTCAAAAACACTAGATAAAAGATCGATCTAGAGCGTTATCGCCCTTAAAAGTTTTATTTCTTCGTTTACAAGGTTTATTCGGCAGGATGTAGCTATGGAAATAGCAAAATGCGCAGTTGTATGCTTCCAAATAACACAAATTAGCCTCGTAAACGAAAAAATAGAACTATTGAGGCGATAGCGCCTTATATGAATCCTTTATCTAGCAGTTTTGATTACTGAAAATCCCCATTTTTTTATATTATCGAGAAATGAGAACGCGAGTCCCGCATCCTCACAATCTTGGAAAAAGGAGTCCACTCTCTTAATTAGAAAAATTGTGTGAATATTTCGGTGAAAGTATCACACACAATATAATTTTCCGGGAGCTAAATTATTATTCCACGTTGAACAAATCTGAATTTTTTTTAGATATTTATGGATGTCTCTAAATTAATGTCCAAGTGAAGTGTTAAATACAAAAATGTTTTATCAGTAACTTTGTCTTGCTGGTAAATTGTTTATATACATCATTACGTGTAATTACTGTGTTTACGATATTTCGTGTTACCTGCAAAGTATCAGGTCTTGGTAAAAGCGACGAACCTTTCCATAATCTTAGCGGGTTTCATAGTAAGATGAGCAAATAATGCATCCGTGTTCTCCACGTGGCGGCGACTTGCGCTTGCGATAACACGCTATACCGGCCACGTCCGAGATTAATTATGCTCGCTCCGGCTGCCATTTTATCATGGCTCGATTTCTCCTGCATCGAGGGAATTAGTCCCTGCGTTGCCCACGCTGCAATCAATGTTTTTTCTGTCGGGTTATCTCCCTCCCTCTCTCTCTCTCTCTCTCTCTCTCTCTCTCTCTCTCTCTCTCTCTCTCTCTCTCTCTCTTTCGCCGCGCGTAGATTCACGGGCGATAAACGGTGGCCTAACACGTGCATTATCGACGAGCGACGAACAAAAAGAGAGGCGCGATCCAGACGATTTCGCCTAGCGTCGCTAATAATACTAATCGACGGTGTTGCCTTGTGGCACAAGGTGCTCGTTTCCTCTCGAGACACCCCGTGTATCTCAAGGACCGATTGCCCAGGATAATTTTAGCGGCAGCCATAATTACGGGGCTCCGTTCGCAGACCCGGGCTCCTCTCAATGGCCCACAACCAAGCTTATTATTGCCAACGCAAACAACGTCATTATCGTCTACCGGAATGGAACTTTCAGAAAGAATATTTATTGATACGTACGATCACACATCTCGGGTTCTTCCGTCCACCGTCGTCGCTTTGTCTTTTTGCAGATTCTTGTCTGACTAATTTGGAACCTACATGCTGCGTACTCCGACTCGCTCGAAACACACAGAAACTACTACAGGGACTTTAACTCGTTTATTTAACAGATATTTTCACTCCCGTTCTGTTCTGCGGAAACAGCTTCTACTTCTGAAACATGCCAGGATTATAATTATTTATTATTGTTGTTTTGATATGTTTTAGTGTTGTTATACTACAGGGGAATCATAACGCGAGAGAAAAATGTTCTGCATCAATAGCAAAAGCGGTTTCGCGACAATGTTTAAATTTTTACATCCACGCTATTCCATTGGCACATCCCTCATGCACAAGAAAAACCTTACACATAGTACAGTAGAGATCGCTTCAAGGTATGTACCTTGATAGCTTAACCCACCTGTGGCTGCAAGTGTAAAAATAAATAAAACAAAATAATTATATAGAAAAGCTAAAAAAATTAGAGTTGTGACGTTTTTCTTCAAATATACTGAATGAGTTACCTAACGTTTGTACCTCAAATATCTTTGTTGTTTTCCAAGATACATTAAATGTCTTGAGGTTTAAAACGAAAAACGTGGAGCGCAAAACGTGGAGCGCACACGTTTTTCGTTTGAAATCTTACAAGTATTTTCATAGCTATTAAAAATTCACAATCACAAATTTTCAAGACTACCTGTACGAAGTTAGGAATCTGTATGGAACTAGGAAAAATTATTTTGTTTTTTAGTCCGTTTTTAAAAATTTATTTTTATTTTAAATGGAACCACCCATAACCATCCTTAAACACCTGCAATGATAATCCCTTTTACTATGAATACAGTGACTATAATTATTCAAGGTCATTCAAATGTTTAAAATTAATTAATTTTATTTTAATTTAATAGTATTTTGATGATATTTCAATGAATATGATCATTATAAACTGTATCTAGTTTTATTCAGTGCATCTAGTTTTAACCGACTTCTAATCACAGGGTTCTTGTAAAGAAATTAGGCTTTCATATCGCAAAAGTAATCTAAATCGTTGTATGTACTTCTGATATTTCGCTCTTTTCACTAATCAGCTTGCCGACCATTGCTCTAGCCGATTATGCTGCGATTTATTTACTAACAGTGTGGATGCAAACGATTCTGCCATGTGACAATCTCTACTCATCGACATTCTACTCTCACCGACAACCTGAAAGCTGGAACTTAACCTGATTCGAGGTAACACGACAATCAATGTAATTATTGAAACTGTCACAGACAAACAGCATGTCAAAGCTCATAATGGCGTCAGTCGAGAGTTTCAGGAGACTGTGTCTACCTCTAAAACCTCTTTGCAGGTAAGAGAAGTTGATGAGAATCCGTAAATACGATAACCCGTCGACAATGGATTTGCTGATTTGCACCGGAACGAGATTACACCTCTGAGGTACCATTAATTTCGCGGGATACATTCGAGTCAGAGTCATAAATAATACCGAGAAAGCACACAGCCGATGCGTAAGAAAGTTTCTCGATCGGGGCAAGCCTTTTCTCGTGTTTTCACAAAAACGAAAAAATAACTTTTCCGCCGAGTCAATATAATATCCGTCTTACATCGGACTATTACTCTCCTCGATGTGCACTTTAGAAAACACACGGCAGCGTTGTTTTATTCGGGGTCGAGCGGTGTGGAGGGGGCGAGAACCCGGTCGATCAAGCATGTGTGCACGGGAAATTGAAGGATGAAGATAAACGAGAATCCTGACGCGGTGGACTATCAATATTGTGTGTATCATACGGAACACGGTGTAACCGAAGCCTTGACGGCCCGGATTCCGTGGCATAAGCGTGTCGCTCTCATTCTCCAAGTACTTCCTTATGCTCCCCGCCCCCCTGTGATCGAGATGTTTGATCTACGGCAAAAGTGAAATATCCGATCACCGGGAATTTTGACAAGATAGTTACAAGTCCTTTGTGATTAGAAAAAGCTTTTCGTTCTCTTGCAATAGTTATAATCGATTATTGTACAAGTTCATTGATTGTAACGAATACACTGCATATATTTATGCAAAATAAGAAATGTTTCCATTGACAAAGGAGCCAAATAATAATTTGTTATGCATCTTTTAATTATGCTATTACGCTAAAGCAGTTAGTAATGAACGACGCTTGAAATAGAATTTATTCTGCCAATATTTTGGGAACTACTCATATTTTAATTTTCTCTATTTGGTACAATACTTCTGGAACAGAATTGCTAGGTAGTGAATGAGGCTGATCCGTCACGCTCCGAGGAGAAACGCTATCCGAATAAACTCGGGGTACCGAGTTTAGTCGATCCAGCGAGAAACAGACATGTGTATAATCATCATAGAAATTGGATTGATGTTTAAGCAGAATTTGACGCTCCGTCCAAATTTTAGACAAAATATTGGGCATTCCATTGAAAGAAACTGTAAGTCACTCTCACATCTCGAGAAAAGAGCGAAATAAGAAAAAAAACAGCACTGTCCACTACCCTGAAAACTATGCGGCATTTGTTTGAATATTTTGTTCATACATCGAATAACAGTTTTCACCTTGGAAATTCCAGCGGGCAGTCTTCGATTCCGGACAGAGATTAATTCTCGCGCGACAGGGGAATGATCTGGGCCACGTGTAAACGTAATTGATACAAAATCGAGTCGCTCCGCTAGTTCCTCGGGGATACGTGCCGACCACCTTTCTCTTTAATTATATTTAATAGTGGTTGTAGCCGTGTATCGGCGGGAAAAGTCGTGCGGCAAGTACACTCGATCCAGGAGGGCCGCGACGAAAAATGTCTCGATCTTTTTTCGCGATAAGTCCTGGCCGGTCCAATTTCCGAGAGCTCGACCGGACCACAAGCGTCCACTTTTTTCGTCGTCGTTCGTCCCTCGGTTGTTCATCGTGGTCCCGGCGGCGGCTGAACGATAATTTCGGCAGACACGTAGTTAGAGGATAAGAACAGAGGGATTCTGGGTTAAGGATCCCAGACATGGTTTAACGAGGCCTACGGTAACAAGACGGAACACGGGAATCCCCTCCCTCTCTTTCTCTCTCTCTCTCTCTCTCTCTCTCTCTCTCTCTCTCTTTTGTGTCGTTGCTAGAGCGAGCCAA
Source organism: Lasioglossum zephyrum (assembly GCA_028455615.1). Classification (NCBI taxonomy): domain Eukaryota; kingdom Metazoa; phylum Arthropoda; class Insecta; order Hymenoptera; family Halictidae; genus Lasioglossum; species Lasioglossum zephyrum. The sequence continues at coordinate 14,349,380 of CM052323.1, read as the reverse complement.
CGATACCGAGACACCCGGGGCGTGTTTTTCAACATGTTAATTGTACATTTGAGGCGAGGTGATAAACATGGCAGCGTCGGTAGCTCGCTGCCGTTGGAGTCTTCATTACAGCTGGTAATATATAACCGCGAGCCCCGAGGGTTCTCTCTTTCCCGATGCTCTAGAAGAAGTTATGAAGTCCGATGTACCCGGTGACTGCAGCAGCGGAGCGTCTCTCCCATCCCAACGCAGCTTGGTCAGCGAGATTATGTTTTAGGGAGAAGAGACGGTAACGATTAAGAGAATAATCGATCGTTGACCGAATTGCGCTCCACCATTTTAATATACACGATATTAAGGTCGAGACGGAATTAATCTAAGACCGGGGGAGTTGCGCGCGAGTACGCAATCTCGCTGGGATCGGGCTCTTCTTCCCGGGTTCAGCGAGTTGTCTAATCGCAGTCATGCATCTCTCCATGGTTGTCGTGGCTCGCGGCTTGTTCTGGATATAGGGGCTCGAACCGTAGAAAAAAGAAAGAGGAGCAGCACGCGTGATCTCGGGTGCACCGTGAAGAAAGCAGCTCGTGACGCGTACACGTATACACGGCCAATCGATTGACCTTCGGGGGACTCTGTGGCGGAGGTGCGAACCGGTTCCTCTGGGAGAAGTGGCTCGATTTTCGTCGTGGAATTCGGAGACCAGTCGGGTTCACCACTGCAACCCCTTCGTGGACACCAGGGTAGACCTTTTCTTGCGAGATTTCGTTAACGCCGCCCTACACGCATTGGTGCAGACGGCCGATCTAGCAGTTCTTTTGGTAAAAAAAAATATATAAAAAAACTTTTTAAAATCACGCTTATATTAGAATGCACTAAAAAGGAGAAAATAATATTTTTAGATATTAGTGACTATAAATGAAACAGTGACTATATCTTTGTTAAACATTTCTATCATGAATTCATAAAGTACACAGTCCACTGGGAAGGGCTGAAAACATAAACAGTGTGTACTAAACAATCCAAGGTGTATTTACAACAGAAAAAAGATATATAAAAAAACTTTTTAACAACCACGCTTTTATTAGAATGCACTAAAAGGAGAAAATAATATTTTTAGATATTAGTGACTATAAATAAAAGCGTGGATCGTTAAACTATATTAACGTAATCTTCGTGGGCGCTCCATGTTTTTATTTATAGTCACTAATACCTAAAAATATTATTTTCTCCTTTTTAGTACATTCTAATATAAGCGTGGTTTTTAAAAAGTTTTTTTATATATTTTTTTATTTTCTACTTTTTAGTCTTTACTACCAAGTGTATTTGGTAAGGCCCGCTTACCGAGCAGAACCGCCGGTCCTTGTCGCCCCCTTCTCCCGCCCGGCGGCCTAATCCAAACCAAATCAATCAGTAAGTAAACTGAGCTCCTTCGGTGCGAAGTGGGCCAGTGGTGTGGGAACGCGTAGTGCAGTAGGGAGCGCGCGGAGTGGGGATCGCTGCACGCGATGACGTACTACCGAACGTCGCGCGGCGAGGAGCGAAGGGGAATATTTAAAAATATTGTTTAAATCATAACCGCACAATCTGATAAAAAAATTTTTTTTAATATTGCATTGTCATCCAGTTCTGAGCAATGTTGAAAATTTCAAGTCTCTAGCTCATCGGGGAATAGTTTAAAATTCGATTTCAAGATTTGACGCATACCACAACAACAACAAACTAATATAAGTGTGGTAAGAAAATCACTTGAATTTAATGCATCTACATACATTAATTCCTAATGTTTAGCAATGCTGAAAATGTCGATATTAATAAAATTTAATAGAAATTATAATTAGAACAGACATTTAAAAATGAACATCTAGTGAATATGATTTTCGATCGAATAAACTACTAGTTTTCTTTTGTAAACCCTGTCGAACGTATTTAATATTTCTAAAAAATTCTGTTTTAAATGTAGAGTATTCTTTTATCTTGAAAATGTATACCTCAAAAGTTTCGTTTCTAGGATGCAAGGAAGGGATGCGCATTCTCATTTCTCGATAATGAAAAGATGGGATTTTTCAGTAGTCAAAAGTACTCAAAAACACTAAAAAAGATCAAGCTAGGCTGCAGTTTCCCTCAAAAGTCTTATTTTTCGTTTACGAAGCGTAATTTGTGCATTATTCTGAAGCATAATATTGCGCATGTAGACATTTTCATAAAGCTGCGGGAACTACACATGCTGTCGAATAATGCAAATTAAGCCTCATGTACATATTAAAAATAGGATTTTTTAAGGAAACTGCCGCCTAGATTGATCTTTTATCTAGCGCTTTTCACTGCTGAAAAACTGGATTATTATTTTTTAAAGTTGCAAAGATAATTCAGTGAATATTGATGTTTATCGAATATATTTTGCTGTCTAAATGTTCATCACCTTCAGAAACGATTAAATTAATATTAAATTATTAGGTAGATTATTTTTTCATTAAATGGAACAAATTCAGGGGGCAGCATACTAAGAATTTCATAGTTGAAAAGTGAGGTGCACATCGGGGTTCATTCGGTCCGGGACCTAAGAAAGAAGCGACCCTCTTTGCCCCGCGAAACAGAGGCAGACAGAGACGGCCGGCACGCCCCCTCGGTGTCAGATTTTATTTATCGCGGCGTGGCTTTTTGTTTCACGGTAAATACCCCGAGCATTTAAGAGTAAGACGTTTCCCCGATTTATGGTCGGCCGCCTGCTTCGAGTTCCTCTTCTTATTCCTTTCAACCTGGAGAGCACCCTTGACTCGTTCTCTCCTCGCCGACGCGCAGCGTAACCCTCCGGGGATATCCTCTCTCCTCTCTTTACTCTCTTTCCTCCCTCGTGGACCGTCTCTCGACTCGTCGTTAGCGTTTTCGTCGAGTCGTTACGGTCTGTTACACGCCGATCCACTCGATACAATGCGCACCCCTGTCAAAAGTATTGGGACACTCACTGGGGATGAACTGAAACGCCACAATTTATTTTACGACACGTTCCAATGTCGTGTGGCACACGCCCATTCTGAACTTTCTGTTCGAGCTATTTGGAACTTTAGATTTTAATGATAGGGGATCTGTCAAACTGCTACGATCGTGTATTCATAAGAAAAGTGACATAAATTAATGAAAGGAAATTTTACAGGAGAGTCAGTTAAAATTTACCTTTTCTCGTTATTTAGATAATGGGTTAATTGTCATATACAGTAGTTATAAAGTATGCACACCACAATTTATATATGTATTTATTATTATACTTGTCTAAGTAATATATTTTCAGTTGCGTCACTTTTCGTATGAATGAACGATTTGTGCAAAGGGGTCTCATTTGAATCACCGACACAACTTTTATCCGACAACAATTTTCAATGACAATCACCTCAGCCGACAATTATATTATCTGATAATGACATTGGTCCACGACAATAGCTATGTATTATAATATTCATCAGAAATGGTCTCCTATCAGTCTCATTGATTTTGCATTTTCTCCTTAGATTTCGAATATGGAAAAATTATTAAACAGATGGTCTTAAACAGATTGTCATGTTTATGAATCTTATCTATATACAAATGTATTATTGTGTCTAACTAAAAATACGTTTTATTCGAAAGATAATTGTTGTCGTATTTTTTAATGTTGATTGCAATAGTCCCTGCTGTAAAGAAAATGAATATTTATAACACAATACTAAACCTACAGATTGTACGCGACAAAGTACAAGAATCTTCTTTAAATCCATGCACTATATGCTCGATTAATTCTAAAAGACAAAGAAAATTTGTGCTTGTCGTGTGCCCATATTTAATCCAACTGTTAAATATTGGTAACAGACTCATACAATTGTGCTTCGATCTGAAAGAAGCGAATAACATACATATTTAGTAAATTCTGTTTGAAATCTTTGTCGCGCGTCTGATACGATATTATACTATAAATTGTTCAAGGATCATGTTCAATCAATAGATAAAAAAAATGTGCCCTTTGTGTATGAAAAAAGGTTCCACTAAAAAATATATTCCACCAAAAATATTGATAATTTTCGATATTACTAGACTCTATGGATTTGATCAATTTATTGATTAAAAGATTCAAAGAATTTAAAAATATCTATATAAGTATTATTTTGAGCTCACCGAAATTATTAAAGGACAGAAACATTTATTTTGCTTCTGTTTGTTCCCGACTTGAAATCGGAGATTCACAGAGATAATTTCTGCACTCGGCTATCTACAAATTGAATGACATCCACTTCGAAAAATGGATTTATGAGAAAATAACATTCGTTCAAATTCAACTCTGCAGTGGTCGCATAATTGACTCGACTGATATAAGCAAAATCAATATAACTAGATTGCTATGTTCAACGTATTGTAATGAAGATCAACACTTATTATGTGTACAGTTGGTACGTCAATTGACAAAGCTTTAAAGCCTTAAATCGTCTTTGTTTCGTGTAGGAATTATTAATGACCCGAAGTGTGAGTATAGACACAACAGCCAGGATATTAATCATATTGTTTAAGTTAGCTCATCAACTGCGTAAAATGTTCAGTTACCCTTTTATGCTTAGAAATGTTAGTTGCCCAACCCGACATTGAAGCTTATTTTCTTATTTTTAATTTCCCAAAAAATTGTAAACTACGAATTTAATTTGATTTAATATAGTCTATGTATGTATGAATTTACTGTAATTTACCTTCGTGCAGCAGAAACAGATCTCAGTTGAGATCTGAAATCTATATAAATAGAAATCAACTGCTGTTCGTTGGTAAGCACATCACTTGAGAACGGCTGGACCGATTTGGCTAATTTCTTTTTAAATGTTCGTAATAGTCTGAATACGGTTTTAGGGAAAGAAAAATTGTAAAAGTTGCCCAGAAAAATGGAAAATTTCGGAGAAATTAAAAGTGCTTTTTGAATCATATTTCAATACAACAAAAAAACGAACGTCGCAGCTTTTAATAAATATTTCAATAGAAATTTACACATTTCAATAGGAATTTACATTGTCGACAAATTTGCAGAAATTTGGATAGGACAATGTCTGTCGGATCAGCTAGTGCTTAATAAAGTATTCATATGAAACATGAATTTTCTGCGGAACAGATTTTAAACAATAACCGCACATCTCTAAATGCGCATGTTTTTTTTTTAAATCAGCTTTCGGTTCGTTTCAGATTAACATGGAGGCGGTGACATCGACGGACTACGACTCATCGAACCTGAGCAGGAACTTCAATCAGGTGGGCTTCAACACGTATAACTACTCGCAGTTCGAGGAGAAGTACAAGCCGCGTCAGGTTCTGAAATATGGTGACGAGTACCTGGAATACGGTCGAAATTCGGTGAGGTTGGGCACGGCCGAGAGGTTCGCGAGATTGTCGTCATCCAGACACCAGGACGGTGTCGGCAAGCCTGATCACAATTACGCGAGGAGTCACTCGCAGCCTGAGAGACAGCATAATTCGTCTCACGAGACGCGATCCAAGTCGCAGGACTCCCGCGAATTAACCTTCTATCAGATCGATCCGCCGGTTAAGCCGGAGACTGTTCAACACGTTCATTCGAAGGCGCATCGTTCGGGAACGGAGAAGGGTCAGGGAAAAAAGGAGCTGACCTTCTACGAGATCGACGGGCCGGCCACGCAAGAGAAGACGAAAGACGGGAAGTTCGAGAACTGCAAAGAGAGAAACGAGAAGCGGGACAAGTGTCACGTCGGCCAGGAAAAACAGAACATTACGAAGCACGGCAAACAGAGCCATCAGGAGCAGAAGACCAACGCAGCGCCGCCGAACTACCAGCTGAACAGGTCGCAGTCGGACCTAACCGAGTGTCAATTGCCCAACTATTACAGACACCAGAACAACCCTTACATCGACCCGCCCAAGTACAGACCCTTCGACAGGCCGCCCAGGTACCAGGAAACGCCACCAAAGTCTGAGCCACCGCCTAAGTACTCGGAAGTGGCCAAGAGGCAGGATGATTCCAAACGAATTCAGGTGAGTAATGGGATGGGTTGTTGGGTAACTGACCAGCGTTTTGGAATTGGGGTTACTTTGGAGCCGTTGACACGGTTAACTGATCAAGAAAACCGGAAAAGTTCTTAAAAATTCGTTGGGAGCAGAAACTTTCTTAGATTATGTGAACGGTTGCACTCAAATTTGAAGAGAATTGGATGAAATTTCGACTGAAAACAGGCTTCAGGTTTGATATTTTCGCCGTATAAAATCAGCTTTCAATTTGTCTTTATTCGGGGTGGCTCAATCTCTGAACACGGTTTCAATAGAACGTGGAACGAATTAACCGTGTTTGTCTCCTACTTTACTGGGAACAATCATTGTCACGCAGACCAACGAGGTCTTACTAAGACACTTTGCTTCGAAGCAGTCTGCGTGTATTTCCAATCTCGCTGTAGCCACTCTAAGCGCACGAATCTACGCTGATTAGCGGTTACGCGTAATGTTATCAATTTGACAGGAGGAGAGGGGCAAACGGCAAGGAACTAGCGGAGGAGGTGGCAGCGGTGTGGGAGGAGGAGGTGGTGGTGTTGCAGCAGGAGGTGGAGGTGCAGGAGCAGGAGGAGGAGGAGGGAGTGTAGGTATCGGCAGCATTGGTAGCGGTGGCAGTAGTGGCGGTGGTGGTAACTCCAGCAGGGGGACTGGCGGCACTCATGGCGCCGAGACGCCCTCTAATCTGGCCAGTATCACGCCAACTGCGCGAGAAGCAACACGCGGTTGTACGTCGCGGACGCGTCTCCCGTACAAGTCGTGTGACACGCGTTCCTCCACCACCGCGAACAACAACAACCACAACAACAACGTGACGAAAGAGGACCATCAGCAAGAGTCGAACGAGGATCCGGAGGTGATCTCGAGGTGTCACGTGGAGCCATCCAACAAGTCGCATCATCACCCTGTCCGATCGTGCACAATCGTTGGTGGTAGTGGTGGTTGTGGTGCAGTTTCCGGGAATGTTTGCCACGGTGGTTCCGGTGTGCCGTGCGAGTCCTCGACATGTGACAAGTACAAAGGTGCCGTGGACTCTCTGCTGAAGGCCAGCGAGGCCGTGCAGGGTCGTTTGTGCGAAAGATCGATGCTGAAGATCGAGAAGCCCTCCGGCAAAGGGGTTGCTCACGGGGTCGAAGTGATTGGTAAGTGCGGGGATAGGATGAAATCAACGCAGGAGATCGGTTACGGTAAGCACGAGGCGAACAAGTCGAAGGGACAGCAGCACGATGTCGGTCACGGGTTCAAGGTCGAGAACATCAAGTACTACGGTGAACTGAAGGGTTACGATTTCAAGTCGTACGGGACGATCGATAAACCGGCGACGGCCACGGCCACGGCCCACGAGAAGTCCCACTCGCACGGGCCGGAGAAGAACGGCCACGAGAAGTGTCACTCGAAGAGCTCGTCGTCCGCCGCATCCGCAGCCGCAGCCGCAGCCGCGATGCAGAGTTACGGCCTGGCCAAGGTCGCCGCTGGTGAACGTCCGCCGGAGAAGAATCTGTACGCCGACCATTATTATCACCGACCATCGCACTCGAAGCCGCAGAGCCCGTATCAAGTGTACCAGGAGACCAAGTACTCGTACAACGTGAGCGGGGTTCCCGGGACGCCGGCGCAGGCCAGCGCAGCCGCAGCTTTCTTCGCAAGGTCAGTTACTCAATCTACTACACTACTCGCGATCACGAGCGTCCACCTGTTCCCGCCTAGATTTACGGCCGTGCGACCACGACCACGACGCCGGCTATCCTTCCTCTTTCTACCAACATTGTCCCGAACGGACCATCTGTAATTGTCCCTCGTGGCTACTGTTTGTTTACGTGACGCGTCCACCGAGTCGACGTTCGCTCGCCTACTTGTCACGACGACTTTATCGTTCGCCGTTTCGCCGGTACCAACGGAGACCCGGCAAACTTCGTTTCCTTTCTTCTTTCCTACCTATAACTCCCGACAAGAATTCGCGACTTATTCCACCTTCGCAGTATTAACAACCCCCCACCCCCACCCCCTCGCCTTAAATTTTGTTCCAGCAACTTTTATTGCATTTACTACTATGTACCCGCTTCGGCTACTCGTCGTTACTCCTGGTTACCACGTTCCATCGAGTTTTCAACTTTGCCCTTTCTCGGCCACATTTTCACCCTCGTACCCACGTTTTGTTTCCTTTGAATTGTGCTTTATTCGACTTTCTACGACTGTTTTGAATGCAGTTTCGTGATACATACTCGCAGATCTGGACTGCAAGCAAACACGGTTTCTCGCAAAGCATAAACCTTCATACAAAGGTTGCAATTTCAATTCTTTTTCTGAATATTCTCGCACTAAGAAAATTTTATTTGTATTTTAGTAATATATGTAGGCAACGTAATTTGTCTCTAATAATCGATTTTGCTTATTACTATTCAGTTTGTTTTAATAATGTTTAATTGATGCCTTTTTACTGGTATTTTACAATTAATTATACTCTTACGCGGATTGGCTTCTGAATCGACTACATCTTTTTTCTTTCACATTCATACTCGTATGTTTCTATCGTTTTAAACTATGAATTTTTTATTTTTTGGAGTATGTGTGTAGTGCAAGGATTTGAATTAAAGCAATACAAGTTTTGTTCTTTTTGGCGAATGCAAATCAACATTTATTAATAGCACAATTAGAATTATCATATATACATACAATTCTGTTTTGCCCAGGCTGTAAATATCACGACGTCCCTAAAAATTGAAGTAATGAAAAAATAAGTGGTATTCAATCATAATATATGTATATTCGTCTCATATTTCGTATCGTTTGTGCTTTTACTGCAACAATATTCATAATTAATTCAGTATTAAATTATCCATAATGTAATTTCGCGTAGATATGCAGACAAATTTGTTAAGCTTTTGTATTATTCTTGATCGCGAATAACTCACTTTTCCCCTAAACACGCAACAAACGGAAATAGATTTACTACATGTAATTAATTGGAATGACGTCCCTTTGTACAATCTGCTTTCCAGCAGTGAACAAGTGAACAACAACAGTGGCTTTGATCAAATTTTATATATTCTCAAAGGTTGAAATGGTGCCGTAGAATTAATAAACGTTCCACCCCAATTAAACGTGCCTGTGTAAGACAGAGCTTTTGTCCGTGAAAAGGTTGAGCCGCCATCGAGCCTTTCATTCAATGTATACCACTTTTCATAATCTCCTTCAGCATTTCCAAGTCTGGCTAACTCAAATAATAGTCATCGAGGCAAGTCTCTCTGGTTATTACAATTAATGTCGTTGGAATCGTTTTTAACCAATACTTCCAAGATAATAAATTTACACATAAACGAAGACAACCCTAGATTAGGACACTTTTTATAAATTTCGTATAACCATATCATCATACGATTTGAATAAGTGACAAACATTAATGTACTATTTTCGAGTTATAACGTATTACTTTCAACTCATTCGAATTTTAACACTAAATATACCACCACCTGTCAAAATGACCGGTTCAATGATTTTATAAGAATTGATTGTATTGATATCTTTAGTAGAGCACGTATTATAATAGTAGCCGCAAAAGATCTAAATATAATCAATTTTGTCATTTTTATAAGGGAACAAGTACCAGTTACTTTTAAGGCTCGGTAGGTTCAGTGTAAAAAAAATACTTTTATATTTGCATAAAGATCCGAAGACTATAAATGAGTACCCAATTGCCAACATAAAGAGAGAAATCAAGTTTCTCCATTTTTAAAAAGCGTTGATACAATGCGCTATCGATCACTCGGGCCGATCGATAACATTTAGGGGGTTAACTGCCCCGCAGATTCGATCACGCAGCAAACAGAGCCCTCTCCCTATTGTTCTCGCAGCTTCAAGAAAAAAGCAATCTGTCCCGAAGAATTCTTGGCAATTCGCAATCGCCATTCTCTCTTTCATTCTCGCATCGGTTCGTGGGTAGAAAGGGTTTCGCGCGCACAATCACGGATTCACGGAGAACAATTTCAAAGGTGGTCGTAAGGCTTGGAAGTCGAGCTTTCCTTAAGATGTCTGTCTGGCTAGCTTTGATCTACGACACGCGTTTTCGACAGGCGAACCGCGGAATGAGAAACATCGGGGGCGGTCGCGTGAAAGCGTTCGGCCGAGCTTAAATCGCGTGCAGTTTGCGGGGTGGGATAAAGCTCCTCTCGGTGTCGGTGTCACCCCTCAGACCCAGAGCACGGGAGCTTACTCTATCATCTAACAAACCTCAGTCACAACCGGTGGGATGTTTCGATGCACAATAGCATTGTCCAGGTGTACCTCCCGCCCGGACACCTGCTCGATCGTTGACACGGTGTTTCGAGAGTTATTAGTCGCCCTATAATTGCGAACCGTTGCGTTTAATAACGATTTACGGCCACACGATTGCCATTAACTCTAGTATGGACATCTGGGGACACATGTATCCTCTTGCAATTTTGCTTGGAAGATTTGCATAGTCTCTGTTGAAATCTCCACGTATCAAATTGGAAAAATCAATTTTTCCTTTCCTTACATTTTCGTCAACCACACATGAATGTGTTTCTATCTTTTTTGTTAGTTCTCTCTTACTTCTTTTTTGGTAGTTTGATTTATTCTGAAGTATCATTTTTAATGTACGAACTTATGCGGGTCACTATGAATATTTGTGTTTGTTGATTATCGATCGTAGTGTAGTTTACAACAAGGAGTCTAGATGATATCGGTGCAAAGGTTCGATCAGGAATATTCCCACTATGAATATTCCCACGATAGTGCTAACAGAAAGAAAATGATTGTTTCTACATGTTACACATTAATTTAACTTATTCGCCACTTTTGTAATTTTTTTTTACAAACAGCTGATCTTTACGCGAAAGAAATATTTTTTACAACGCTTTAAAAGATCTTTCATTCATGAATGATTTTCACGAATTTGAAAATAGTATAATAATGCGCTTCTAAGTTCTTGTAATGTTTTGCTAGTTTCAAATTGCGCCTACTAATTTTTTGTCACGAACGCATAAAATCCGCCGTCTAATGATACATCGCGCTACTTTTACGAGGTACACTACAGGTTACCTTTTCTACCAGTTGCTTTTATCGCTCTGTAATTCCAGTGTTAAACTTCGAAGAACCCTTCCGTACGTAAATTTTTCAAGTTACACGCTATTGTCCATGTTTGCTCTCCACCCGTAAGTGCCCTGATGCTTACAGACGGCAGTATACAGAAGAGTTAATAACGATTTATCGGTTCTCGGTCGCGGCTAATGTGAGACCGTGAATTCGCGAGCGACTCGCATGCCGGGCACTCCTCGTTTTGCAAGCAAAGGAACGTCCGTTCGGAATGTCGACGGTGCGGCGTGTCGCCCGTTAATGAAAAGCAAACCCTCGATTTCGAATAAAATCGCCGATCGAACGGCAAGAGTAATCGCGACCGGGCTGTTCCATCGCCGATAAAACTGGCTGGGTTCGCGTACTTCGAGGCGACGATAATCGCAACCGGGTTCTCGCTCGCGATTCCCGATTCGGTGAGCTTTAGCCCGTTGCGGTTCTAGCAACTAACGCATCATTTATTCAATATTTGGCTCGTAGTCCGTTGCAATTTTTAATTAAATAAATCGGTTTCAGTCCATGAATACCACACAATTAATGGAACATAAAGACTATAATGTAATGGTGAACTTTTAAAATTCATTTAAGTAGGGTAACTGTACTGATTACTGCAATATCATCCTTCGATCGTACATTATTTTAATATTATTCCTAATTTATCCTGAAATAATAATATGTGTAAGAATTTTATGGAAGAATTATGTTCGAAATCTAACACAACATAAGAAGATATTGAAGGATGTAGGATTGTAGGATATATGTATTGTAGAATAGAGTATACGTATGATGATTGCATTTGTTTGACATTGCTGTAAGCTTTTCGAAAAGCTATGTACAGATTACAATTGAAATTTTTAGTGGAAACCAACCTATATTCATGTTTCCTTGAATGTGACAACCAAGATGTTTTCAATACGTTCGAATACTTTTGTCTTTGCATAAACTATTATCGAGATACAAGCGTCCAAAGTTGAAGCGTGCATTACGTGAAGTTGTTCAATTAGACTTTGATGTAGTGATGATCGAACCTCAATGAAAGTACAAAATGTATTTTGTCATTTTGTCATTAAACTGTTGTCATTAAAATAGGTATATACATTTACCCTATACACATAAAGCACAAAGAACTGTGCGTCGGACAGAGCACAGAGGAAGACACAACAGAGTCTGGTTTCTGTTTTAGCGCGCCTAGCACATTCTCTCAATTTTCGAAATATGAAAAAAAGAAAAGAAATTCCCCGCGTAAATCGTCGAATAACTAATGTATCGTTTAATGGATAGCGATGTACAGTTCCTGAACGATCGTGTCTCGGGTATGAATGATTTCAATGGACTCGTCTCGGTGGTGAGTGGCGCCTCGTTTCGTTCCACCTTGCTCCTCAGCGGCCGAGCGTCTCGGCTCGACCAGGATTCTTTGGAATCGGCGTTCTCGCAGTCTCGTAGGAAGTAGCCGTGCGGCAAGAATTGAAATTAATCGCGCCTCGACGATCCCCGAGACGTACACTTGGTTCTCCTTTGTACGACTACTGGTTTCACGCCTGGACAAGGAGCATATTCTCCTTTTTCTCTTTCTCTCCTCGATGGCCACGCGTGCACACAATCGACGCTAAAACACCTTCCAGAATCGGTTACCGGTCGCACGCGGTTAACAGGGGGAGCCCCGAGGGAGCATCAACGATTTTTCGCTCGAGTATTCCGAACGATCCTTCTCGAGACACGGCCGGTGTGTATACGCCCGGGCGAGTATCGTTGGCTTTTTGCGACGAGATCCCGTCCGAAGTTCCCGGAATACGAGTATCGTCCCGTTACTTTCGAACTTCATGAATATTCTCGAAACCTTTCCCGTCCGGTGGCAAATAAAAAAGAAACGAGCTCACCGTACACTGCTGCTCAAAAACCCCGGAACCATATTCGCTGCGCGCTCTAAGTCTCGGAAAGTCGATTATCTCCGAGCTATCGGGGATACAGGAAAGTTTTTATGCGCGAACTTTTCGACACAAGCGAATTTTTTTTTAAAATAGATTTTTTGCTTAAACGGTACGATGATCAAGTTTTAGTTTCGGCAAGTTTCTGTTTGAGAAAATCATTCGATAACGCGTTTACGAGGCAACCTCTGCAAAAGATACGTTTTGACGTCGCTACGTTTAATATTTTACCATTATCGAATTCGTGAATGTTCATGTTCCACTGAAAATCTCGTATAACTATGCTACTCTTTTAAAACAGATCCTCCGCGAATTTTAGCTGACCCAATTTCTAGTTGGAGCAATCGCGACTTCATATCTTCGAGCACTAACGAGAAGGTTTGTACCGGAAAAGTTTCACCATTTTGAGAAGCAGAGCTCTCAGGTCTGCGGAAATCATTCCGGCGTATCGTCGCGTGGCCTCTTCTGTCAGCTCCCATTTCGCTGGGTGAGATTATTTCGCGGAGGAGTCGAGCGGTTTGGGACTTTTGAACGACACTGTAGCCAGGGTATATTACCGAAGGAGGTTTTTGCGAGCGGCTCCATCCGTGATATCTCGGCCGCGTCTATTTCCCGATGGGTTTGCCGAGAGGCCAGCCACGGAAGAAGTTGAAATTTCAGGAAGTTTCGCGGTCCGCGAGCCGGTCGTGACAAATCAAATTGACTCAGGATGGGCTCGTTGTTCCCCGAACCACGTGGGACGGGAAAGGAGTAGGCTGAAGGGAAGACGAGAGAGGACATAAGGTGGTGGGCCAGGTCCGCTCGTATTGTTAGCCGTCGTGATTTTATTGCCCTCTTATATTGCCTTCGCGCATCTCTCTCTCTCTCTCTCTCTCTCTCTCTCTCACCTCTTCCTCGCTCTTTATTTTGGGACGGTTACTCGGCAGCTCTTCGTCTCTCTTCTCTCGTTCCACGATTCTTTATTTCACCCTCTCTCCCAATCTCCGAACGACAAACGGGTGCCCCGGTTGCAGCGCGAGAACCATTTTTACGAGGCGATTCACCGGATCCACTGGAAGTTGCAACAACGACGAGAACAGTGTGCTCTGATCGCTCGTACTCTACTTTTGGAAAATATGATCCCGTGTGAAGAACGTTACACGCTGCAAATTGCCGCGGCGCGTGGTGCCTCTTGGCGAGAATGTTTGTAGACAGATCTGCAGACTACAGTCTGCGAAATTTCCACAGTTATATTAAAAATGTGTTTTTGTTTCCTGTAATATAATTTTCTTCATTAACCCCTTGCCTTACAATATCGTGTCTGACACGCGACGAAAATTCCGAACATATTCTGATAAAAAATGTATGTTAATAATTTCCTTTAAACCGAAATAAAATTCTATTTTGATTTTGTTAATATACAGTTATTAGAGAAATTACTTTTATTAGAAAAGAAATTACAATTATTACGAAATTACTGTCTACAAGAAAAGTCCTAGTCACTCAAACCGTAAAATAAATCGTAAGTCAAAGGGTTAATTCACCATGAATCACCAAATTCTGCAAACGAGCGTAAAGGTATCACGAGTCGACCCGAGCTGGTTTTAATTTGGTTCTGGAATGTTCTAATGGATTCCAATCTTTTCTTTTTTGTTTAAGAACAGCGGGGAAATGCATTTTAGAGCCTGTTCACACACGGCGGAAACCGCGCGTTTTCGTAACCGCGCGCGGACGTAATTACATTAGCGTCAATGCATTCGTTCACACGTGACCGCGCGGTCGAACAATCAAAAACAAAAATTGTGTGAACAGGCTCTTACGCATAACCCCTCGCCGATGATGGTAGATTAGATTATTCGTTGATTATAGATGTGTATAAGCAAATAGCGTACATGTACACTCGATTTCGACACCCATCTTTTCCATTACTCCAACGTACTTACTACAATTTACGCGAGAACTAAGTGCTTGATCGATCTAATAAGTGCATGTCGCATCAGCGCGATAAGGCAAGCGGAACCTTACATTGGTGTAATGCGCGTGAAACTCGAATCCGTTGACTCGACGAAGCTTCCGGTGGAACAGTGAGTGTAACTATCGAACAATATGGCGGTTCGTCGATTGGTAAGCAGACACAAACACACACTCACACAGTTTGACTCTCGACTTTCTACGTTCCCGAGTGGATTCAGTTTTCTTTGGCGGCTCTCGGTCGCCGACCAGGATCGGAACTTCGTGGATATTGAAATGCAACGTTTGCCCACGATGCCCGAGCCTAACTACGCGTCCTCCGATGAGCGCATAATCTAGCAGGCGATCGTGACTCCGCGGCCAGACGAGAGACGCTGAAAGAGAACCCGGGAAAAAGGAAGGAAACATCCGGGCTCCAGCTTGAATGACACGCGTTATCCTATACATATTTATGCTCGCGACTTTGTCTCCGTTTCGTGGAATGAGAGTCATGGGGGCCGGCTGAGAACGTGCGCGGAGATCCTATCGCCGATAGGAAAGTGGTCCTTAATTGGACAGGTGACATTTCCTCCTCAGTTTTCTAACGTGTAAGTCCTACGGGACTCCCAGGGCTATCTTCCTTACCCGCGGAGGTCGTCCTCATGAATTTCTTAGAGGACATCGAGCGCGCGCGTAGACTTTCCTTAATTCGCGCACAGCACCGATAATTCCGATACAACGGCAGCTTCCTGAATGTTATATGTCTACGTCCACGATCAATCCTCTGCAGACTTCCTCGCAGAAGTCTAGCGGCACTCGAAAAATTTTGGTGATCAATCTACAGTATTTTATCCATATAAGTCCCCAGCACGGGTCTGCCGAGGACATTTATGCGCCAGGGACAGTATTCTTTGACTTTTGCCGAACGTAGAGAAGGATAGCCGAGCTCGAGAGGCTTGGGTCGCCGAGAAATGTAAACATAGCTAATCCAAATTTTCAACTTGTTTATTTTTCATTATTTTTTGATGGGACTTCCATGACCATACTCGTTGCATTTTTTATGCAAAATGATGCCAAATATGATATAATTGAGATGATATTTACTTGTGAAATAAATAATTAAAGTTTCGGGCGCGAGGAAGGATAGCGTATGGGAAAGAAAGAGACGCGGAGAGTCGTAGTCGCCCGGCACTTTTCAAAGCCTCGCCGGTGACTCTTCTTCTTTGCGACCGAAACTTTAATTGTCTATTACACTAGTAAATGTTATCGAAATTATATCATATTTAGTATCATTTTGCATTAGAAAAATGTCACGAATATGTTGGTGAAAATTCCATAAAAATATAATGGAAAATAGAGAAGTTGGAAATCTGATTAGGCGGGCTCACCGATATACCTGAGCCGCATGATGTCATACTTCTCGGCGATAGAAGCCTCTCGAGTTTCTTGGCTCCTCAAGGGAGTATACACCGCAGTAGTGGGGATAGATCTAGGACATTTACAGGTCAGACTTTTGGGTAAAAGCCAAAAACAGGCGTGGTTGTGTGTATGTAAAACCCCTACCACCAAGTAATGCGAAAAGCAGTCCGGTGGTGGGGGTAGCATGTCAGCTGGGTGGAGGAAAAGGCCCTTCCAAAGGTCCTGGGGGGGGGGGGGGGGGGGGGGGTTCAGTCGGTATGGTAGTAGACTGGACGTGCCAATGACAACCCCTGCAATTTCATTCGAGGGGAAGCCGAGTCCGACACTACATAATAGTATCCATAAGAGGATTCCCCCACTGCCCTTAAACAAAAAAAAGGTCAGACTTTTGGGACATTTATGCATAAAATACTGTACTTTGAAAGTCCCCATTGATTTCTCACTTTAAAATTTTAATCTATTCATTGATACCCCCCTAGATCTACGGATCAGCAACAATGACATTTTTACATTAAGGGATCGTCATAAATGGTTAGGACACGTTTCGGTTTCTAGCTATAAAGTTTTATAGCATGAGAATTATGCAAAAAGGTTTAGATCGTTGAAGAGGTATAGCAAGAATCCGATTCTTCAGGTTTCTGGCGATCTTGATAACAATTAGTGTCCAAAGAAATCCGAAAACTCGGTGAATAATTCGCCACGAGTGCTACAGTCTTAATAATTGTTAATAAAATATATGTTATCCGTCATTTCGACGTGATAACATTTTCGACGTAGCTCTAGAAATAAACGATAATAGAGAAATGAATGATTAAATTCGTAAATCTTCCTATTGAAAGCAGGGAATGGAATTTCCGTATTTTTAGAGGATTATTCACTTTATTCGTGAATGATAAATGAACGGGTAGAGTGCGATTTACAGTATGCATGGAAAGAAAGTGTGTTGAATTGACAGATTTCGATCTCTGATGAATCATGGAAAGATGTTGAAGACATGGAAATATTTCCGGAACAAAAACGAGTATCCGAACATTCGGGCAACAGAAATCTCCTCTTTCATCGCGAATCAAGCGAACGAACGTTGCAGAACGGCGCTGTGACCTGACGATTTAAATTGAGAGATGTCCAGGGATGACCCTAACGTCCACCTGGTTCCCGGGGGACGCCGCTGTCCGGACCCGGCCGAATATATCCTGTAGGTCAGCGCGGGTTTGAACTCTCTGTTCAACAGGTAGCGCTCTCGTAGCCCGGGTTTACCAGCGACCCGGCCCTCTCCATTATATTCATATCATGTAAATGCGCCCTGCCGCTCCGACTGCCTCCCATTTTCCACCCCTGCGGCAGTCCAGACGCAAAGCTGTTCTGAACTGAGGGAACGAGTGAGAGAAAGAGAGAGAGAGAGAGAGAGAGAGAGAGAGAGAGAGAAAGAGAGCGAGAGACGAACAAGAGCAGATCGAGGGAGAAAGAGCATAGACGAAAGAACGACGAGAAAATCGGCTGGGGAAGATGCAGAGGGAGGCTGGAGCAGAAGGTTGGGTATATCGAGATGGTAAAACGCGGGGCTCTACTTTACATTTATTCTAATGGGATAATACTCGGTGTTCTGGCACCCGGACCTGCCACCTCGTTTAGTATAATAATTCCCCGAGAATACACCTCCGCTACACGATACCTTCGATCGGTATCGCCAAACACGATTTCGGTTTTTCTTTTTATCGAATGCCCCGAGTTGCATCAAACCACTTGGATCATCAACTCTTGAATGGTCTCGAGTTCTTCTGACATTTCATGAATATTTTCAAGCGAATGATCACATAGTTGTATACACTCAACCCTGTGGATACACGGTCTCGACAGAACACAGTTTAACATTTCCGACAATTTTTCTATAATACAATTTGTTTATTATTAGACTACAGGTTTTTGTGTAAAATAAATATTTCCTGCACTAATTTCAACGTGTATAGATATGTAGATCTGTTTCAATCGTTCTAATTAATTGAAAATAATGGAATAGTATTTTTAGATTCTCTAAATGTTCTTACTGTTTTGCAGTTGATCTGTTCGATCTGTAATAATTTTTTTTTATTTGTACCACAGAAACCTGTTGTAGGTTTATTTCGGCTTTTACAATTATACAATAGGTTTACAGTTTAAGTGCAAGTACAGTCTTAATAGTCATTAGATGTAAAGTTTACAATCGCGTAAAAACTGGAAAATAAATTCGCAGGCTTTGGCATTTGGTTTTGCAAAGCATATGTCCGCTTTTAGTGGTAGATAGAACTTAACCCTTCACTGCATGATTCTTTAAATTGAGATGAAAACATTAAAAGAAGGTCAATTTTTGTTTTTTGTTTAAGGGAAAGATATTTTTTAAAAATTAAAACAACATTTTCAGAAAAATAAACATTAATAAACATAGTAAGAAAATACATTCTCAGTTTACTATACACCAGATTTCTTAACTGTATCAGATATGATACACTATGTAGCGAAGGGTTAATTTTACGCAGGTTATTTACTAATTTGATCTTTGGGAATGATACAATCGACATTGGCATAGGACACGATCTAAGTCCTCGGAGTAGTGATTACATTTACAGCTAGGATCATTAACAATATTCACGTGATACAATGAGGCAGAAAGATTATAGTGAATGGCCTTGATACGGTTTACTGTTGACAAAAAAAACCTCTTTCGATGTAGATCTGTACTAATATTGGCGTAAATCAAGGTGGTAATACCTGATGGGACACCCTGTATACAGTCAACTCATTCGAGACTCGTTGTTCTTGCTGTCTCTTTGTTAGAAACAAGGAAGAATGCAGCGTAAAGCAAAAGTTAGATGAACGATTTTTCTTCATAAGAGTAAACAGTTTGATTGAATCTCTGGAGCAGGACTGGCGCAGAAAGCAGTCGTTGGTTTTTCATTTTCTTTTTACCAACGAACAGGTACACCTTGTGCACGCGCTAGGCGCCGAGTGTCGCCGCGTGGGCGACGACGCGCACGTAGGCCTTGTCCGTCTTCTTTTATAACGCCTGGCCGTGTTAACGCATTGGCTATTAACTTAAGCGACGCCCGTATGTCACTGTAATACCTACACGCCCCAGCACGGCAATAAAGGATCACCGAAATCACGTTAAAAGGTTCCCAGGAATTAATCTTCTATTTAAACGAGCCTCGTCCGAGAGCCGTTCACGTTCCTCTCGAAGATTTAAGGGGAGGTTTCACCGAATTCCTACGGCAGGCACCATGGCCCGGGACCGCTGTAACGAGTCATTTGACTCTGCTGACAAGCTGATAACTTAGTCCCGCGTCCCGTTCAATTTGTTTCGACCTGACCCCGTTCGGTTGGCGCGTTTTCACTGAAACACTTGTGTGAAATTGAAATAGGTGAGTTGCTAACACACTTATGTTAATGTTAAATTAACAGAATTTGCTCCTGAATAAAACTCACCTTTTATAGATGTCAATTTATTTACGTTCTAAACTCCGACATTTCACATGCAACATTCTAATTGTGACAATTATACCTTCATGTTTCACGTCAATTCCGCGATGGCATCAACCAGAGTTGTGTTAATTATATAGTAATTCAATTACGACGTAATTGGATTACTATTAATTGAAATACGATGTAATTGAAATACAATATAACTGAAATACAATATAATTGAAGGTGTGCCGTAGGCACGTCACGCGCAGCTAGTAAATTTATAAATAATAAATGTCTTCTTGCCCCTATTACTTCATTTTTCATAATTTAATTACAATGTACTTTATAATTGTACTCCATTGCAATCACGAATTACATTGTAATTTAATTGAATGAAGATCTGATATATTACAATATAATTTAACTACAATGTAATTCAATTACAATGTATTTTATAATTGTACTCCATTGCAATTACAAATTACATTCTAATATAATTGAATGAAGATCTGAAATATAAATTACAGTATAACTGAATTACAATGTAATTCAATTACTTTGTAATTATAATTCTGGAGTAATTCATTTGTAATTCTGCACAACTCTGACATCAACTTTGCTTAGTCCAAGTATTACAATTCCGCAGAAGTGTCCTGCACGTGACAACTGATTCTGGCAGAAAAAAATGTTTCAACGGCTCGGTTCCGGTTATCCGGAGGCTCCGATTGAGACCTCGATTTCGCCAATTAGATAAGAAATGCGCGCGTATTACGTCGATTAATCGGCGGGTTCTTAACGAGTTTCGCGACCGATTATTAAAAGACGATAGCGTCTGTGGATGCAGCTGATGTCAGATACGGGACCCCGGTGTGGGGAGAAGTTTGTAATTATCTTGCCGGACGTAGTCGCGCGCGGTAACACGGCTCGAACGAGATCGGGCAATTATGTTACACTTAGGTACCGATATTACTTTTCAATTTCATACCGCGGAAGCGATCGCTTGTCGTTCCGTACAGCGGTGCGAGGCGGTGCGGCCGCATGGCTTTCTTCTTGTTCTTCCTTCTGTTCTGTTTGCACGTGGTTTTGTATGTGGGACGTGTGTGCGTTCCGTTTGCTCGATTTCTGTGTTCGATCCCGTTCATCATCCACCCCTCGTGACGCCAATTAACGGGCTCCGGATTGCCACACGGATACCTATGATTAGCCGGTTAAAGCGGTGCGATGCGGATATTGAAATCCGCGGGATCGTGTAATCGCGAAAAAGAAGCAGTTCGAGCCCCGAGTCGTGCCGAGCGGAGTCGAGCCGGGTCGGGCGGACTTGCTTGCCCTAAATTGCCGACGCGAGGCTAAGTGGCTCGCACTCCGTTTATTATTTATGGAATAATAACGGCAAAGTGATTCGCCGTCCTCGCTAATACCAGCGATCGTTTAGGTGCCTCGACCGACCGGTGTGGTGGGCTGGCGCAACGGACTTGTTACCACCGCTACTTAATTCTCTCTATTATAGTGATCATCTTAACGCGAGACATCCTACGCAATTCTTTTCGAATCGGAACCGTTCAGCTCATTAATTTAGAAATTATACGTTGTAAAATTTCCTCCAACAGGCACACCGTAGAGTACCAGATTTTTAATTAGCCGGTTGCGTTTACTGTTACTGCGTAATCACTATGTACCTCACGTTAATTGTGAGCCGTCTAATTCGTGTGTTTAAGCGATCACTAAAATTTTCGATGATTGAAAAATCGTTCCTTATAAAATACACGTAATTTCCTAAGGGGTATTTTGTTACGTTAATTGAGCGTTTCAGATCCGATTTTTCGAGGGAATTTTTCCAGATTCGTGTTTCTTCAAGCTATACGGTGTGGGAAAGTAAAGTCAAATTAATCTTTATTATTTTTATGCATGTCTTTGTATTTTAATTTTTTCTGTTTTATCGGTAAACTGTTAATTTTATGCATTTAGGTGGAAATGAATAGATCGAAAGCATAACATTCGAAACAATTGAAGAATGCACAAATTGTCCCGTATTGTTTCAACTCGTTTGGATTGTTAAGAAAAGAAATAACTGTAGCTCCTGTATTTTGCTATTAACACAGACAGTTTTTAAGTACATTTTCTAAATTTTCTTCAATGCATTTTTTTCGATGTTTCATATTTTACAAGCAGGATTTTCAATTTAAAAATCTTAAACAAATTACAGAGTACGTATGTGAGTACTTGACATGTTTCAGATTTTTCACAGAATTTCGGAACATCATTAACTAGAGAAAATAGGCCAAAGATTGATTTTTAGATTTTACCACATAACTGCCCTTTCGATCGAGATACAGGGGGGTTGAACTTTTGCATGATACATTTTCTATCGATGCCCTATCGAATGACCCATCGGCCACATAATTCGACCCAAGGGCTCTTTTGACCATCTTATTCGGCTATACCCTTTATTCCATTGCCGCAACGCGTCCTGCAATCTAGGATACCGATTGAAATGCAATTTAAACGACTTACGGTATTACCGTATCGGAGAACTGGCGCATCCTACGTGCTCGAGAGGTCTCGTATCTGTCGTGATATCGGGGTCGCGCGAGAGTCATTAGTTATCCAGCATTATGGTCTAGGAACGATTCGAATCAATTTAGGAGGTTCATGGTCAGACTTCGTGGGGTTCGCGGTTGCTCCATATATCACCGGACACCGGTCGAACTTGTGTAGAACAGCGAGAAAAAAGGGAGACCGAAATTTTCGTCGAATGTCGAGATTTTAGTCTCTAATGGCAACAATGCTTCCTCGTCCGTAGAACCGGGGTCAGAACCGAAGCATTTCCCCCCAGAATTCTTAGGGTTAGTTTGTAATGAACCTGATCAAATATTTTTAACCCCACAATTTTTCAATAATTCAAAGATGGGGCTTTTCAGTTGTGATAAGCGCTATATAACAGATCAAGCTAGGCAACAGTTACCCTCTAAAGGGCGAAGAAAAAATCAAAAAAATTCTATCACTCGAAAATAATAATGTACATATAGGTGATAGAGTAACTGTACCGATTACTGCTGTATCATGCTTCGATCTTACTGGATTGTATACATAAAGAATGAATAAAAAAAAATATTGGTGATGCTCAAAAACTAATACGAGATTAGGTAATATTGAAAAATGAAATTGATAACATTTTGTACGGATTACTGTGGATTAGAATTCGAAATATACGAACATACGAAATACATAAATAACTAAATGCATTCTTTTCATAAATATTAGAGTAATATTTATCATCTTTAGTTTGAAGCTGTTCTATATTAAGAGCATCATGAAGTTTACAATAGTTCACAATTGCACTTACAATGTAAACTCCTTTGTCTTTCTCAATTCTTTTTCCTTTATATTTCTTACAATCTCAATTCTTCCTTTGTTCTTCTTAAGTTTTCAGTTCCATAAGTGGATCACTTCACTTTACTTTTTCTACTTGTGTTAAGTATTGTTGTTTTCGTTACTTTTCGATTTAATTTTTGCCATATCTTCTTATTTAATCTATAATACTCTTTATCCAGAATCGAGTAGGTACATAACCTAAAACGTTAGGCCCTAACTTATACAATTTTTACAATGCTTCGTACTTTTTATTAATATTAACGAAACTTCGCTTGCCATTTTAGGATTACGTACATTACAGCGAAGAAGGAGCATTACTGCGTCACAAAAAATCACTAATCGTAAGAATGTTCCTAATACTGCGGTGTGAATTGCAATTACGATGAGAAACTATCTTCAGTTTAGCTTAACGGTTAGTTAGTAAAGTGAAGATAGTTTCTTATCGTAATTGCAATTCACACCGCAGTATTAGGAGCATCCTGTTGTGACGCAGTAATGAGCTCCTCCTTCACTGTAATTTACGTAATTCTAAGGACTTAAGATGCAAGGGGCACCACGTGACATACCTAGAAAGTAACTAGAATCTTACTAGATTTTGTATTGAAACATGGGTTTGCGGGCTGTCGCTTTTTTCCCTTATACGAGCATATTTTGAGCTGCACAAGGGTTCATTTGATAGAGAAAGGTTAACTGCATCACGCTGTTCCCCATCATATCAGTGAAAAATGTCTATTTGTGACAGAAAAATACATCGGAATCTGCTTGTGTTTTTCTCGATGTTTGCTCTACTTTGGGCTTATTTTTCTGTCACAAGTAGACATTTTTGACTGATATGATGGGGCACAGCGTGGTACAGTTAACCTTCCTCTATCAAATGAACCTTTGTACAGCTCAAAATATGCTCGTATAAGGTAAAAAAGCGACAGCCCGTGAGTGCATTCAATTTCCCCATATTCTATTCATGATGCCAGAGTCTAAATGGAGTCTAAAGCAAGTCTAGAGCCAATTTTAGTTCAGCTAGTTAGACCAGATGGCGCCTAGTCAGAACTGTCAACGTGGAATCGCAACAACAAAAATATATGGGGCTTGATTAATGTCTTTTAATAAAAACATTAATAAAAAAAGGGAAAAACGTGGAATCATAGCAAAATTGAAGCGTTAGAATGATACATATGTATGTTTATCAGTGTTACCACAAAAAAAACTTTCTCCGCGCAGACGTTGGTAATAGGGATAAATACCATGGAATAGGTATGTCACGTGGTGCCCCTTGCCTCTTAATTCTTCTACTAAAATGGCAACAGAAGTTTCGCTAATATAAAAGTACAAAGCATTGTAAAATTTGTATAAAATGTATCTACTGTTGTCGAATACATTCCATATATTTTGTGATTTTTAGGAATGTTTCCAGTCGTTTTTAAAACAGATATAACATAATCCTACTACTTTTATTCTTCCCGTTAAATCATGTGGAATTTGTGGAGTAATTCGAGTAGTGAACGCTGTTATACTAGTTAATTGAAAGGACTTATGTGACATGGCTTCAATAGCGACCTTTGACGATTGGAGCACAGAAATCTTTATCGTTGATCGACGATGCACAAACTTACCTTCTCCTTCAATATGTTGCTTTTGTTTCTCCATTCAAAGAATACAAGCAGTACAAGCAATACGTACAGTTGTTTCGCGTAGAGAAAGAGAAAGAGAAAGAGAAAAAGAAAGAGAAAGAGAGAGAGAGAGAGAGAGAGAGAGAGAGAGAGAGAGAGAGAATTGAATTCAACTTTCAAACTAAACTACAATAGAATTTCGATGGCATTTCTACAATTTTCATTACACGGACTTTTATATTTCCGTAAAAATGCATTGCACAGCTTTAAAAGCCCATCAAACAAATGGCTGTCGAACAATGGGACAGGCAAGCGTGCCACACGAAATTTCTATGCGCGTATATAAATTTAAGGTGCACGAATTTCACATGGTCGCCGTTATAATTATCAATTGTTTCCAGCCATTGTTTCCCATCGCGTTAATTTAATCTTTTCGCGCAACGCCGACGCAGACGACTCTTTTTGCCGATTTCCCAGCGTCGCGTTTATTTTGTCGAGAGTTGAACCTGATCGGAACGGTCGAGGGGTTCGGCAGTGATTTTTGCGGCTAATTTGTCAGGTAAAAAAGTCTGATATCTGCGTGTCACGGGGAAAAATATATCATCGGTACAATCTGGCTGTGAAATTTTAATTAAGTATTGATTTGTCGTTGCCCGATGTTTCCGGTCTGAAAATTGATTAAAATTGTTTATACGCTTCTGTTGACGAACACGGTGCGTGCACATGTTGCTCATTACAGATTAAAATTAAAGAATCTGCGAATATCACTGTCTCTGTTTCTATCGGATATCTAAGGGAGATTGTCAGGTTATAAACTTTCTTGTTATTAAACTGTATGTGCATACACTGTATTAATTAAAAATTACCTTGCATATGCTTCATTGAACGTTTTAACGTTTTTAATTGTGCAAACATTCTGTTATGTGTTTAAACACCTTTAAAACAGGAAGTAAAAGAGAAATGGAAAACTCGGTAAATCATTAGCAGAAGGTAGTGTTAAACTTTTCCGAGTAATTTATTGTTTAATCCATAATACGATAAATGTTACGTTAAGTGGAGCAACCTCGAATGAACTTTACCTTGACATATGTTCTAATGTTTATACATAATTCACATAAATACATATGCTGCTCTAATATTTCATTTATCATTATTAGATTTTATGCATTTACGACAAAAGTATTATATTAAGAAGATGTAAGTTGTGCAACATTAATGCTTGTGTTTTCATTTTTAATTTCTAAAAAAATTGTAAACTACAAATCTACTTTGATTTAAATCAAGTTGAAGCAAGTATGCAACGTGTACGCACGTATAAAACATGTGTTTCATCAAAATGCAGCAGAAAAATGCTTATATTGGAAGAAGAATACCGCCGCCATCAGTGATTGAACCAGAGAGTAGCTTGCGCTTTTTCAATGATGTTAGGTCGATCCTCTCCGACGTTATTATACATATATTTCACGGTTAAGAAGCTTGCAATCGGCCGTCGGGGAGACGAACAGAATTTAAACAACAGTTGGCCATTTAGTCGCTCGAATCACGTCCGTCAGGAATTTTTCACGGGACTCGTGTCTTGCGATTTTCTCATGGTGCTGCTCTCTCTTTGTCCTCTTTTCTCTCTATTTCTCTCTCTCTCTCTCTCCCTCTCTCTTCATTTCTCACTAGCTCGCTCGCCGGGCGTAGAACCGCGCTAACCTAGCGGGGAAATTGAAAATGAGTTTCCAGGGGCTTGGATCACGGCGTCACGAGACCGATATTTAATTAGGTGTTTGCTCCCGCCGCCGCGCCATGCCACGCCGAACCGGTGCGCCGGTAAAAAAGAGACGAAGCCCGGGCTTTGTTTATGAATGCACGTTCACCGGAAGGAGCTTCGCGAAAATACCCTCGACAATGAAACTAATAACGCGAGACGCAATATGCTTTGTCGCGGAACGACGAAACTAACAAGGGACCTGGGAACGCGACAGGAATCATGGTTCATAAAGTTGTATGTTAAATTTCATGCAAATAAAGCACTTGCCGTTGCGCGATCCCGTCTGTAAAATTGTCTTTCATTGTGTCGACATGGCGTGCAGTTCCGTCTGTAAACCGCTGCAACGTCGGAAATTTTTTATTACATTCAGTCAACTCGATGCGAATAAATTGGCTCGCGATTAACCGAGTTTCGCGGGAAGTTCGTTTCGTTTGAATGGAAGTTTAAAGTGATTAGACGATAGGAAAAACATGATGCAGTAGAGCCTCGATTATACGAACCTCTGATATTGCCTTCTTTATTGCTCACAAAGTATTCAATGAAGCCTTCACTGCATGATTTTTTTTTAATTGGCATGAAAAAATTGAAAGGTCAGTTTTGGTGTTTTATTTAAGGGAAAAATATTTTTAAAAAATTAAAACAACATTTTTAGAAAAATAAACATAAATAAACAAAGTAAGAAAACACATTCTTAGTTTACTTTATACCTGATTTGTAAATATACTGTGCAGCGAAGGGTTAATCTTCCACTGTAACTACCTAATTGTCCTGCTATACGAACACCAATGCAAGCCTGATTAGTTCGGTTAATTTGTTTGTTTGACAATTGTTTGTTTAGAAGCTGATACACAGCATTCTAATTCTTCAAGCAATTCGAATGAAATGAGCTGTTATCACGATGATAAGCTATGAATATTTCATTAATTTAAATGCTCGTAAATTAATCCAGTGTAATAATAAGAACATATAATATAATAATTATGTAGTTTCATTCGTCGTAACCAGTGACGTCACTTCAGAATTTCCTTATCTAATGGGCATCTTAAAGACAGTGTTTAAACTCTACAAGGAATTAGGGTCTATAAGAAGATTATAGACCACACGAAAAAATGTAGGGCCTACGAAAACCATTTCCGGAGCGCCTGGGAACAGTCTTCTTAGCTTTCGAAAAAGATTGTGGGATCTACAAAGTATTAGTTCTCCTGGAAAAATTGTGGGCAGAGTTGGGCATTAATGGATTAAAATTTTAACCAAGATTGATTAATTACTGTGTATAATTAAACAAGGTAATCATTGAAAAATTAACGATTGATTCAATGGATTGATGAAGTTAATCGTTAATCGTTGATTAAAAAAAATTATCATAGAACAATCGAAGACTGACTTATAATCAATTGTTGAATTAATGAATTGTAATAAGGAGGGAGAGAGAAACGTGTTTTCTATTTTCGTATTTCATTTCGAAATTTCAGCAGTTACTCATTAATCAATTATCCGATTGACGATTACAATTGAGTGTAATCGGTAAACGCAATTCACGACTAAAGTAGGAGTTTAATTGTTAATTGCGATTAATGATCGAAGTAGTAATTTATTTGTGAATCGTTGATTAAATTTTTGCCAAACTCTGATAGTGGGTTCTATGAAAGCATTGTTTGGTCTAATGGAAATGCTCGTCGTCACGCGAAGACGCGAAAGGGGTTAAAAACGGAATGGTCTCTATTGATGTCATGTTTAAAACGGTTCGAGAAGAGAGACTTAACTATTTTGTCGTCCAGTTCAAGACCTGCTGGTATTTTTGTAGTCGCATTCTCCGACTATCGGTCGATTCTCCGTTTCCTCGTAGATTGGTTATCAGGGCCCATTGGTATGGACGCTGTGACCCGAAGTGTTACAGTTTACAATCCACGGTGCATATTTTGAACGGGAGACCTTTTGTCGTCCCGTTTTCTAGATTCAATTATAGATCGTAGGCAACGCCCAGGAAAAAGGTCGGGCCGCGTTGATAAATCAGCGCAGCGCGCGCTCTAACATTCGTGCCGCAAACGTGGTCCGGGCTGTTTCATCCTGCGCGCGGGGGCAAGTGTCACGATTCTGAACCCGGGGATTTCATGCAGCATACTAAAAAGAATACGATAAATATAATCGTTTCACCCGGTAATTCAATCACGATCGAACATATTTCGTGCGACCTCGTTCTTTATTCCCGCCGTGTATCAAGAGGCGCGACGTGTTTTTCTGTTTTTCATTGTACAATAGCGTGAACCTCATCTCTCAATTGGGAAATTTTTAGCACACCGCCCTCGGAAATTGTTCCATTCCATGATAACATAATATATCCAAAATTTAGATCATTCGGACGTCGGGAAGATGTGACACATCGAATGCGGAGTTTTGAAATAATGATAACTGCGCGCTAAATATGAAGAGTATGCTGAAAATTCAAATTAAATATTTTATATCTGTCGGAAAGCGTTGTTTCCATCACTATTAGTTACGCTTCGCGAAAAAGGACATGTTAGCGGGATGGTGGCGGACAGAAGTTGGATAGGCCAATAATGTGAAATATTTTTTAATTCGCACAAAAAAAACTTGTCTTTCAATGCTGCAAACCATGTTTCGTTTATATAGCATACATTATTACATACATATAGCATAGATCATAGTTCACAGAATAATACTTTTAAATAAAACAATGAAGTCTATGTATAACGTAATATAAAGCGAAATTAATATAAATGATAGGCGCTATATCCTAATATTACATTTCTTGAGGAAGTTAAATATGAACATTAGCACTGTAATCTATCGTACGCTTAGAAAAAAAATTAATAGTGTAAGGAGGATAGTGTTTGCGATTGAGGAGCAGTTCAAATAGATGTTCTCGTTCTGAATCATATTTTGGACATTGTCATATAATATGATTGAGGTCTTGATGTTTGAATGCATGTAAGGAATTATGATATTTTTGTAGATATAAAAAGTTTAATTTGAATTTTCAATGTATATACTCTTCACGTCTTACCGACGCGATGTGCGACTCATCTAAAATTTGAGATATCTAATTTTGTCATGAAATTAAACAATTTTAGGCGGTGACGTGCTCAATATTTCATAGTTGAAAAGTAAGGCCCACTCTAAATGTACAATAACCATTGACAAACTTGTTTAGATAGAAGATGCACATGTCCAGTCTTTTGAAATCCTTTGATCGCGTTATACGAGAGTCTACTGTACCAGAAACTGTTTGCACTGGTCGCATTCGCGTAATGCTGGTCGTACTACCGAGAATCTAACGATACTAAACGTATGGTATCTTGTCGTTGGGTAGTGTAAAAGCGAGAATGTTTTCCCTCGTGTCCGGTGAATCGTTTTGCTCGTTTCTGGCCGGTTCGTTGCGGTAGACCGCGATCCGGAACACGGGATCGCTGCAGTCCACGTCGATAAAGCAGCAGGTTCGAGGCGGCACGCCGGGAAATCGCCACGACGAAATAACAAACAGCTCAATTAGGGGCTCCGTAAGATGCAAATGTATGCGCGTGCCGGCTTCGAACGTGCCAGCGAAGCTTTTCTTGCAGGGACGTGGCTGCGTGTTTCGCGTGGTGATGCGAACCGGCCAATGCTCGCTGCCTCGAATCAGTTATTAGCGTCGCGATCAGACGCGCATGGAAACTCTGGAAAAAATTCGATACTCCATTCCGTCGGAGAAACTCCAATATTGCAGTAAAACTGCAGAACTTACCCGCCGATTTCGATGATTTTTTACTATGTTACGAATAGACTGCCGATTGGTTCGCAAAATAAAAATTATCTGCATCATTTTCACGGAACCGAAGATAATATTGCCTACCAAAAAATGTAATACTTCTGTGCAGTCGTATTTTAATACCAAAATTCAATATCGTAATTTAAACTCGCCAATTGATGGAAGTGGCTAAAATAAATTTGATCAACCATTGTACATTTGAAATAATATTACAATGGAATAAAAATGCTAGACATCCATTGCTTATAATTTTCTCGACGCGTCAATGTTCAGTACGCCATTTAGTAAACAATTATTAATTAATAACTATTAATAACTTCTAGGATGTTATTTCACTAAATTGTGCATCGCCCTTTTAGAATGAGTAAATGCTGTTTTATTTATAATTCTGCAAATTACAAAAATTGATTTTGCAACGTACATAACAGTAAAAGAGATTTAACGGTGTCCAGAAACAGAAAATGTACGAATTTTTATGAAAAATATGGTCGTTATCGAATCCCATTGTTTTCAATTGTATTAAAATCTGTAATTGTCGATTGTCCGCGTTTTACATTTACAAGACTAGTACCTCCATTTTCGATTTTCTCATACCATCGACAAATGACGCGTTCATTTACTGCATTTTAACCAAACACAATGCAAACACGTTCACGTTCAGCTGTTACAATCGTAACATTCTATCAAATGCAACGTAGCCATTTATAAAATATGAAAAAATATTGTCACACTGTAATTAAAAATTTTCCGAATATCATGCTACGCTTTGAAATTTTAAATAACGTCGTGCGCAAAATTAATTTGTTTTCCTTGTGACACTTGACATCAAACATGTCACGTCCAGTTATTGCACAATTATTCTTATTGTGTCAATCACACAAGATGTCCGACAAAAATTGTGCTCTCTGATACTGTGATGAACTTACGTGTTTTGACTGTAAACGTTCAATTTAAAATGAAGAATATTTTTTATTAAATCTCGTTGGCACTGACAAAGTATTTCCAATATATATATATATTAATGGGGTAGTTTAGCACAGCGACTGCGCAAGTCACCACCCTAAACCACCCAGCTTTTAATTACATTTACGAACTAAAAAATTGAGAGAAATCACAAAAAATTCGAAATTTTGAAGCCGTCGGAGAAGAAAGAACCTTTAACAACGTGTTCCCAGTGGATAGTTACATTGACTCCCGGAATGACACGAAACGATGGGTTTCGCTCAAAGGATATTAAAATTTTACGATCACCGACCCCTTTGAAAACTCACGTCATATCGAATGTGCCCATCACCCGTGCTCGCATACAAGCACACATGTATGATCGTGGTGCGCTTCAGATGATTCCGCGCGTACGCAGAGGGAGAAGTCATTCGGCCGGATCCAAACGGATGTAATAATTTTAATTGTTGATTAACGTCGGCTTTGTGTCGGGCGCCGAGTGGCGAAGACCTTTCTCAAATATTGCTTTACACCGCTTTTGTTCTTTGCCCAGTATAACCCTTTGCGAATTCAAATGTCATTTCCTAAGTCTCGCGTCGCGAAGCTAATTAATACTCTCGAATTTAATAACACCAAGTCTGCGGGTGCCCGACCCGGATGGAGATTTATGTTTTTAATTAGCGCGGCCTCTGCCCTCTGTCGTTTAATTATGATCCAGGAGTCGCGCTTTGAATTTCCCGCCAGCGTTTGAACCTCGTGCCCGAGCTATTTATTCCGGGGAAATCCACTTTTCTTTTGCGATCTCTTGTTCAGAGTTGATTAGGCCCATAGAGGCTCGGCCGCGCTTCGCATCGCATCGTTCGCGTTTATATCTCGTAATTGGCCCCGGCCGCCGGGGAATTGTCGTCGAACGATTTTTCCCTACTTCACCTATCAACACGGAACGTTTGTTAATCGTAAAACGCGGTTCGAGCTGTTTACGGAAATCGGAACGATTTTAACACTTTAAACCATCAGTCAAAATGACCGGTTTCGGATTGGTTATTTTGCAATTATTGAAGTAATAAAAATGATTTTATACGAAATGATTGGATAGATATCTTTAGTAGAGCACGCATCACAATGGGAGCCGCACAAAGTCTAAATAAAATCATTCTTGTCAGTTTTAAAGGAAATATAAAATGGACTGTCGTAAAGGTTGGGACACGTTTTGTTTTTAACTATAAAAATTTATAGGACTAGAATTACGCGAAAAGGATTAGACCGTTGGAAAGGTGTAGTTTCGTTGTAGACATTTTCGCTGTAGACAGTATAATGATAGAGTTAACGAATAACAAGTTATAGTCAATTTTCAGAAGACAATGTTATCAGCAAAGAAGAATTTTCCACAACAAACATTGATAGTGTTTATGTATTTGATTTTAACACTAATCCTACCGAGCCTTAAAAGTAACTGATACATGTTCCTTTGTATAAATGACAAGATTGATATTACAGTAAATCCTTAAATACTGTCCAGCAGCCGAATTCTGGACGAACAGCGTTTGCATAGAAGACATTATTTTTTTTATGACGGTATCTATCGCGTCGAGACTTCAATAGAGAGCCGAACATAGTGAAGAACAGAATGAAACATGGATCGGGTGGCTGAAGCGTCTCTATCTGTGCGCGACTCTTTCTTTCCGATATGCTGTCCTTCCTGCACAAGCGAAACTTTCTATTAATAATAAACTATCTCTATTGTAATACGTACTCTACTAAGGATACTTACACAGCCATTCCTTATAAAATCATTTAATTATTTCTAATCAATTAAATTAAATAATTTATATTATATACAGTTTATAAATAATTTATAAACTAAAAAAATAATCAATTAATTGTTTAAATAATTGCAAAATAAAAAATCTGGCACCGGTCCTTTTGACCGGTGGTGATAGGTTTAGTGTTAAATTTGATAATGTTTAATGTAAACGTTGATAATGTCATTCAGTGTTCGAATACCCTTGGTTTTTCAATTTGGCGGATCGTAAGAAATTGATCGCGATAATGGAAGCAGCCTCTAAGCGCGGAAGAAAGGCCGACGAGTAGGATTTGTCAATCGGTTCGGCTTGGCACGGCGCATAGTGTTCGAGGCGATCTCGTAGGTCTCGCGCTGAGGAACTTTTTACGCAACCTGATAGTCGATTCATCATCCTGACCACTCGATCAACGCCTAACAGACATCGCCCCTGCGAAGAACGTAAAGCATGATGAAGTTCCCCGGTGAATTTGGTTTTTAGGCAAAGTAGTCTCCATCAGCGACGTAATACTCTTCATTAAATAACACTCTCGCGTCCTCAGACTTGCACGGGTCCCGGCAAGATGGATCGACAAGCATTCAAACATTTATTCACCGTCCAGACGCGTGCTTTTTTTCGTGTCCAGCTCGACTCGAATTCTTTCCCGACTTTTCTCATCGGTGACGTGAAGTCGCCGGGACGATATCGAAGACGATTAATCGATAAAAAAAATAATCGTAAATAACAAGCAGGAAATGCAGGCATTTCATCGAACCGCCGCACAGTGTCACGAGCCATTGACAAAAATCGGAAAAGTCACTGGTTCA